>KK117955.1:572223-590188 GCA_000611955.2 Stegodyphus mimosarum | reverse complement strand
CGTCGTTGTATGCAGCGATATTCTTTCCTTAAAAGAGCCTAATCTTTCAACTCAGAACTTTTTGTGAGGGTTTTACCGTTTGAAATTTGTAATTGCTTGTAAACTAGTTTTGATATAATAATTCTTCCCCAAAAGTACTACTATTTCTTTTATTTCAACTGGTATCTAAGTTCTAGTTCGTATAATACATAATTATCTAAAATGTGCGATTGCAGATGGAATAGAAAAGATCATCGCAGAGACAAATTGACATATAAATCCTAAGTTGCAAATCGAGTTACAAGACTATGGTAATACGAAATAGGGAGAATTATGAATCTATAGCGGCGTATAGTTGAAAGTTTTTTATTGCCCTAAAGAAAACATTATCCGCTGGCTGTAACACGAGAAATTCCTTTCAATGGAATTTTAAAAGCAATCAAAAGTTATTTGTACGGTAAATATTATTACCGGATATGTATTGAATAATTTCTAAGGTCCTAAGGATTATTTATACGGTTTCTAGCTCAGGCAATCTTTCTTAACACTCCTATCATTATCATTATTATTTTAAAAATAATGAAGCAATTATATTTATTTTTCTGTAAATGTACAAATTCGTGAATAATGTAACTTTTGTTTACATTTAATATTGTGAATTTTTGAGTCGTCCTGCGTATGATTACATTTACTTCATAATGTGTTTTAAATTCTGGGATATTTTGGTGATAGCATAAATTTTCTAAATTGTATAAATTTTAACACATTGATTTGAAGGCCCATCAGTGGCTGAGTGGTTAAGACTGCTTTCCCCTGGAAATTAAGTTCGGGTTCAAGTCCAAACAGATGGATTGAATGCATGGGCATTTTTGTGCTTTTCCCCAGGTGTACTCTGAATATGAATCAATTTCTTTTAGAAAGACTTTTACAAAGTTATCCTTTCTTTTAGCCAGACAGCCGTCGTGTTTTTTTTTTTTTTCCGTGTTCGGATAAGCCAAAATAAACAAAAAACAAACAAATAAAAATAACTAGTGCAACAATAATATGCGCTATCACCAGCACTTCCTTTGCGGTAGTTCAATCGGCGAGCAAGGGGGACGGAGTCTCGTTGTATTTCATGAAAACAAATTGTTATAGTAAAGTTTGAGTTTTTTAAATAAAATATTTACAACTAGTTGTCTGTAATTCTTAAACTCGTACTTTGATTCCATCCCGTAACTGCGTAAAGTATGTAACAGATTTGATGATTTTTAGTTGCGATTGAACTACAGTTATTTCAAATTCATGGTTGTAATTGTCGTATGGCATGACTATCGTTGCATGAACATGAATGATATTTTTCAGTCACAAGGCAGTTTCTCCTGTGTCCTTATATTCTGGGCACATTTTTCTCCATATGATTGTTTGCTTCCTTTCTTATATTATATTCCTTTTTTATATTAAACAGAATGCATATCTTTTTATATGGACTTTCGCAAAAGTATGAGCAAATTCAGGTGGAAAACAAACACACTGCTGGTCATAAATAATTGATAGAATGAGCGGAACACAGGAATAAATAGAAATTTGCAAATTAAGATTCCAAGTTTATCTACTAAATTATAACTTTATATTTTTGCTCCGAGAATCGGTCATATGAGGGTCTGAAATTCTAAAAAGTAGCAAAAAAGTACTGTGTTATTAAATAAAATTATTTTATATACTTTTAACAGCAGTTGGGAAGTTATTTTTTATCATTGTGTGTTTCTAAATGAACTAATTCGTATATATTATTTTCAGAAATGCTGAACGCTTACTGGAAGGACATCCTTTTAAATCCGCCACAAATGAAAGCATGCGCTTTGGCAAATAACTCATTACTGCTTTGCCGTAACTAATTAACCAATTAATCATAAAACGCAATCATTTCATAAATACTATTTTTCACTAGAATACAATGTTTGCTATTAATTTCATTTATATTTATAGTAATTTCTCTTATCGAATTTTGTTCAGAATATAACTTTTTAAAACCGTTTTTGTTTTCTGCTGCCTGAATTCAAATAAGTTTGAATTTGCACTTTACGATATTTGCAAAATTTGGCAAATTTATATAAAATTTATGACTAAATTACTTATTTGGGTGAAAATTGATTAGAAATCATCCTCTCTATAATAAGAAGTTTATTTGAAGCAGAAATGTATTATTCAGACCTTTTAATAATATTCTTCTTTATTTACTCTTTTTTACTTGAGGACAAAATTTATTTTTGATAGTCAAATATTGGATGTTTGTTATGCAGCTTCAAAATTTTATAATTCCTGATTTGAAGTTCATCGTTTTTGATCTAAACAGAAAAGTAAATTTTAGTTTTTTATTACAATTTGATTCCGTATTTTTCAAGGAAAAAAGATTGCTCATTTCGTGGTTGTCTTCGTCTATAATGTTAATACGTTTTGATTTTTTTTTTTCCTGAAATCTCGAGGCAAAGGCATTTATTTTTGTACGCTTCATCTTTAATCACTTCGCAATCTTATAAAAATTAATCATCTTTATAATAGATGCTATATTTTTCTTTACAACCGGATTTCAAAATGATCTGCTATGATCGGAAGTTCATTTTGAAATCTGTCCTCGCACATACATGCTGTATATTCAGCTGTCATGAACAATAATCTATATCTTCCAGTGTGACCAACTGCTTACCATTGTGCAAGTTTATTTGACGATACTCATCTCAATTAAAATTCTGTACATTATAGCTTCCGTGACAATAAGCTAATGCTCCGCATGGTTGCTTTTACAAATGTTATCTGGTCTTCTGTTTGCTTTAAAATTCTTAGCAGCAATTCTTTTACTAAAAATTATTAGATCGAGGTTGTAATAATTAGGCATCATTAAAGTATTGTAAACTGACGGGGTTAATTTTGCAGTTTCACTTAATGTAAATTTTACAATTTCTGCACTTTTTCTGTGTTTTGTGGTATTGGTGCCTTATCTATCTAGTTAAAGTATATATATTTGTTCTAATTGAGATCCCATTAAATATGTTATCTAATTTAATATTGCACAGCAGGCTGGTTCGGTATGGATATTAGCAAAAGCAGTTCCCGTACTGATGGAGCGAGTTCAAATCCTGGGTGAGGCATGAAAGTTTCTTATCGCGGAGTACAAATCCACGAAATTCATCTACTCGAAAGTCATCTTGAGAAGTTGATAGGAGAAGGAAGACAGATAGAGATCTCCGATATCTTTCTCTGGAATGTCTTGATACAGCATGTCATGCTGTCACTAGTGAGGCCAAAGTTTCGAGAAGTAATAAAATGCAAGCATTTTTTCATTAATGATAACTCACAGACTGTTATAGACAACAAATTAGCACATCCAGTTAAGCTTTCTGTTAAAGGCTTCCCTAGACAGTACAGCGGTTAGCACAGACTGAGTGTCAATTTGAAATCAAGGATTTGAGTTTCGCTTGGTGGCTATATTTACATCTTCCCTCTTCCTTCTTATAGATGCAATATCTGTCTTCCCTTGGACACTGTTCTAGGTGATGAGATGGCTAAGTGACCGACAGGTTTAACCATTCCCTGCAAATGATTTCCAACAAGTTTCTGGCAGGTGGGATAGAGAGTTCTTTAAAAGTAATGGTTGTTGGAATAGAAAATAAAATTATATTTTTCTTCGTATAATGTAAACACGATAGTCATGGCAAACAATGTTTTGCTCTGAGAGTCATTGCTTTTTTAATAGGTTTTGAGAGACATATGTTTGCATAGCCAAAGGATATCTTTGATAGGCCTTGGATAACCGTCTTTTACTAATATATATATATACATGCTGCAGTATTTTTTAATTCATTAATATCTAGTCTGTCTAGTTAACTATCTAAAGATGGAAGTGGTGTAGTTTTCCTTTTTGTGTTGGGCGGGAGTGGGGTAGATAGATATTTAATTTAAATCTGCAATGTTTTCTTTGGTTAGAATTTTAGTCTGAAGCCACGAAAATGTTGTCACGAAGTTATAGATCTTGTTCGGACTTTACACACAGTCTTTTGCAGATTTATTTTGCCATACAGACAAAACTCAATGAAAAACTTAATGTTTTTAGATACCTTATGTTGTATACGGTTCTGCTGGAAGTGAATCGGCAACAATCTTTTGAGTTAAGAGCAGGGTTCTTATTTCTGAATAGTCTTGTGTAGTTTTAGATTAAGAAATGAAGGTCAGATCTCAGAAGATTTAATCCAAAGGACTTATCAAGTATTAAGGTCATACTAAATTCCTATTTAAGCTAATGAATTAAGATTTGTTGAAAGGATTTTAATTCACCGAAACTAGAATCCTAATGCAAGATTTATTTGAATTCTAATTCGTACACATATGAACATACTGTTCGATATTTTTGCCCAAGTTTTAAAGATGCTATCGCACTGGTTTGGGAGCTGCTTGTCACTCAACTCTAAATCACTATTTTTTTTTCTCTACAAGAAAAAAAAAGAGAGAGAGAGAGCTTAGCCTCGTTTGCTTTTATCTAGAGCTAGGTGGCATGAAGCAGGGGAATTAAAAATAATTTTTCGCTCTAAGAACTTCCTGATGTACTCTTTCTCTTCAAGTACGGTGAGAAAAGAAGCATAAAGTTCCTGTTAAAGCTATTGTCCTCTTCTTAATGACCTCATGATTTGGATCAAAAGCAAGCATCAGAGTTCAAATGTTATCACAAGGAAGGTAAATTTTATGAAAGGAACATAATTTCTTTTAATTCCAAAATACTATTTGTTTGGAAAAGAATGACATTTTTAAAAACCTCTTACACCCTGTATTACTGATATTTTGGATACAGCTGTAGTTACTACTACGTAAAAAGAATGCAAATTTGGTAAGTAACATAGTTTATATGACTGGTTTATTGTTATGAAGCCTTGAACTAAAATGTTTTTAATTGTTTGGAATAATACTTTTAAAATCATATTATACAGAACTGCAATAAACATAAAAGTATGTTTTTATTATGCAATTTTTTAGAAAAGAATATTTGGAGGATTTTTTTATTTATCCAGGGGGAGAGTTAAGTTTTAATAGTTTTTGATAAAATAGAAACATTTTCAAGATTTACAATCGCTTGAAAAGTATTATGCATTAACATCGTTTTTTGGTTTGTTTATAAATTTAACTAACTTACAAAATTATGTAAGATTATGAAATGAGTTATAACACTTTGTAACAACTGTGAAAATTTAATATGAAGTATGTCATAATAAAAGGAAATTTACGTTGAAATACATAATAATAAAGTGTGGAATTGTATTATATTATAAAACGGAGTTGTACTGTACTAAAAGGAGTTATACTGTATCGATAATATACAAAAGACAGAAAAAGATTTATTCTTTAGTATATGAATAAACGATTCTTATACTTCTGATTTCATGTCATATCAAACTCCACATTTTATAAATAAATTTCCTTTGTGATTTTTAGGTATCAGTATTATTTACGTAGTGTATCTTTTAATATATATTTTAAATCATTTAACATAACTTATTTTCTTTTTAAGTTCATATAAAAACTTACTTAGCAAATCCTTTTTTTAACTTTTATTAAAAAAATTAAGATGACATGTTTCCACCAAATGCATCAAAAAATTTTATAAATTTTCGAGAAGTTTGAACATAGTATTAGATCTGAAATGTATAAAGCAAACATTTTTATCGCAGAAATTATAATGCAATCTGAATTATTTTTAATAACTAATATTTCCTGTTTCTAATGAGATCAACAAAAGACATCTCTAATTTTAAATTTAAATATTTTTTTTTGTTTAAAAATATAATTCCATATTTTAACTTCCATATTTTTACTCTGAAACTAAAATTAAAATTAAGTAAATTGAAGTTTTAAAAATGAGACATTTTGAAGAAGAAGTGTTCTATTTTCGTGAAATAAAATTTCTAGATTTTAACTAATCTGGGTAAAAACTAATTTGAAAACTTTTTTAAGAAACTTGTCAGCAAATGTGCGAAATTGTATTTACCGCTGCGGGGGGTATTGATATTGATAAAGATTCTAAACAAGAGGAACAACCTGCAAATTAAACACGTTATTCGTGAAGGCATTCTCAAACTAATTTGTTGAATAATTAATAGAAATTTTTGGAAGCATTAAAGCATAATTTATTAGGGATTAAATATTATTTTAACATTAAACGATTACTTATATAATAAGTTTTAGTTAATAATATATATATTTATGCAACTTATTAAAAATAAAAAAGAATCTGTATATTTGAAAATTATTTAACAAATGTTAACCTCTCTTATTCAATAACAAATCTGTTCATTTCTTTGATAGATATTTTTAAGGTAGTAGTTATAACAAATAATAATTGAGTAAATAAATATTTCTTCATTAGAACTTTATATTCATGCTAGAAAATAAAGTAAAAGACATTATTAAAAAGTCTGATGTGTACACCGCATGACTTCCTTGTACGGAATATTAAATTCTACGCACTTTTTCCTGCATTTCATTTAAACTTATTTCCTGGAATTTCACCAGAGATATATTTCTCATTCAATTAATTCAGTTTTCAGTTCGCGACAAGGCACAAATACACAAAACCTCAAAATATCTTTACGAAAAATTTAAAAAATATACAAAAATATAAAACACTAAATGCAGGTAAAACAATTAAAATAATTGTTACAATTAAAATTAGAGTTTCTACACACAAAACCAAGTAATTTCACCAACGGTCAAGAAGGCATATCTTTCGGTGCTCAAAGCAGGAAATTTCCTTTTGATTCCACTCGGCAAAAGACACTGAAGGTGCAGAAACTGACTTAATTCACTATTCTGCTAAGCCTCAGATGTAAACAAATATGGCTGATATGGTAAAAAAATTAGGCTTAACCACACTTAAACAACTTTCAAATTGTTGATAATTCTACAATTATTGCATGCAGGTTAACTAAGGGCATAAAACTCTTAACCGAAAGATAAGAACAACATAATTCAATCATTTTTAAAGCAAAAAAATGCACAATATACCAACACATGAGAATAAAAAAAAACTGAGCTCTCGAAGCCGAGTAACGGAGAAGGTGTGTGTGTATATATATATGTATATATCTGCTTCTGGAGCGGCTGATTGCAACCAAAAAGGTAGGTGCACATCTACATGCTCTAGCACTCCTATATACAAAATTTCAATGTTCTGATGCTATTCGTTTTTGAGTTATGCGAGATACATACATAGGTACGTACGTACATGCGTCACGAAAAAAAATCTCTTCTGAATCATTTTAAATCCTTTTTGCAAACCGTTTTGGGCAAAATAGACATTTATTCTGCCCTTACGTGCGGATGCCACGCAAACACATCGTTAAATTGCAATCGATAGTGGTCAAAATGGAATATTTTCGTTGATGATACCCGAGAAGTTTTGCGATTACAATACTTATGAGGTATTTCTCCAACCTTCTTAACATGCCTTCTGGTGTAATGATCAAGCACACTCGGCGCGTATTCGAGGGGTCCATGGTTCTAGTCCCAATGAGGCCATGCCTCATTTTTCATATCTCTTGCTACGAAATAACCTAATGTCTCAACCTAATGTTTAATACACTGGCGCCCGAACTAAAAAAAAAAAAAAGGTGGTGGATGACGGCGAGTATATAAGGTATTTCTCTCGCTTTCTTAACATGCCTTCGTGGTTAAATGGTCAAGCACACTCGCAGCGTATTCGAGAGTCCGTGGTTCTCTACATATTTCCTTCACTTAGTATAAAGCAATGAAAAGCACAGTCAGCTCCGAGCAGTAGATTCGCTGAACTGGTAGTTTGACCTGGGTTCGATGTCAAGCGAAAGGCTTGGCTATATGGGCGTTTTCACGATTTTCCTTATGTGTGACGTGAATACGAGCTAGTTTTCCATAGAAGTCCTCTGCGAAGGCGTTGTTCTCCTTAGGCAGACAACCCTTTAATGTTTTACCGTAGTCAAATAAACCAAACATTGAAAAAGAATTTTAATCATATGTTTTTGTCTCTTTAGGAGGTTATTCAGGTTGATTATTTACTTATTGCAACTCGCGAAAAACACGTATTCGGAAAAAGGCTCGCCTTCTTTATTTTATTAATCTTATTTGAAACTATAAGTGACAGTTCAGACAAATAATAATCTACTGATTTTTGAAGTAATTAAGAAATTGTTTTATTTGCTAGAATTATTGCAATAAATTTAATAATATTTAATATAATTCATTAGAACCTTCTTTTTATGCATAAAATATGAAGCATTTTCTGAGTCGGAAACCATAAATTTTCGTAGTTTTATATATGACAAAATCGTTTTGTTTAATTTTCTTTTTTTACCTTAGTTAAAAAAAAATATTTTTCCTAATTGTTTCATTGTTCAGTACTTGGCAGCATACCTTAAGCAGAACTCTGAATTCCGCTTGTGCCTGGGAAAATAACTTTACTGGACTTTATTCAACTGTACTCCTTTATAATTATTTAGAATCCCGTGCACTTATTTTTGTTGATTTTCATTTCGAAAATTGGCTTTCTTCAATATTATAATCAAAACGTGATAATTCTTGTAGGAGGGCAGTTATCCTTTTGGGGGGGAATTTAAATATAAAATAAAAAAAGACTTTAATTTAAATTTTTTACTTCAGTATTTTATTTAAAATATTGTAATTATTAAGACATAATTTTAGACAAAAACAATAACTATCAATTAATTATAGAAATGAATTAAAGATATAATTTATGGAAATTCTCATTAGAATGATAAAAGTGTAGTTTTCAAAGTGTGTGCATGTATGTGTATGCATATATGTACACGTGCTCTGTCTCTGTCTGTATATATAGTATATATCTATATAACAAATTGTGTGTATCATTTAATAAAGGAACACATTCTTTATTGGATTTATAATATTGGTCACAGGATATTAAATTTTTGTTTTAAAATTAACAAGTTATTTATATAATGAAAAATCAATGTAATTTTTGTCAGATACGCTTATATTATTAATTAATGGACAAAACATGCTCGCATTTCTGCTTGGTAAAGAAAGCATATTATAAAACATGAATTTTACTGAAACGCTTAACTTTAAAAATATTCGTAATTACAAATAATCACTCCAAATTTTGTCAACTGAATATATTGTATCCTTTAAGATTTCATTACTCATTCTTTTATTAGAAGAAATGTATTTTTCAACATGCTGTATTAAGACTTGTGCAAAAGTAATTTTCAATCATTTTCGGCATAATTTAGATTTTTTTTATTGGATTTGAGTAAATTATAGTTGATGAAAAGAAGTGATTTTTGTCATTTTTTAAGGAATAAAATTTATATCGTATCTAACATTAAAACAAATTAAAATTTTGTAAATTTACCGACAGACGTATCTTATGCATATTCAGCTGCAATCCTCAAAAAAGAGTGTTTCTGCAGTTAATATTTAGAAATTCCCAGTACACGTAGACTTAACCTATGAAAGCACAAGCGTTGTCTGAATTATCCCTTATAAGTACAATTCAAAGGATAATGATGGTGCGTGATGGCCTTGGGACGACTCAGGTTTTCCTTTTGTTCAATAACCTGTGTCCATTCTTCAATTACATCTAGAGCTATGCCACTAAAGGTGAAGATTTGCATTGTCTGTGAGTAATAGTATTTGATTCCAGGAACAAGTACTTAAATGATAAGGCACAGAGTTTTTTTCCTACGTCTATACTCGGGATTTTAACATCCCCGGAAGTTACAATAATTTACTGAATTTCGTCTCATTCAACAAATGAGATTTATTTTATTTTCATTTGTTTAAAAATTATCATCGTTGGTTGTGGAGGTGATTAAGTTTTCATCTGTGCTAAACTAATTGTAACTCCTCAGACGAAAAATTGTATTATATAGATTAATTCACATTTCTTAAGTTAGCAAAATCTAGGTATTGTACCATAATTATCAAATAATTAACACATTCCAAATTTGGTAAACTGTACTATTGAATCGCCTGAAATGTTGTTTGCTGGCTAATCAACTGGTGTTTAATAAAAAGTAACTCCAAATTGAATTTGCAGACTTCTGCGTGCATTTTTTTTTTTTCGAAATAACTCAATACCCGATATGGACTGTATCGTCTGTTATTATTATTCAAGCAACTAATAATTAAAATAAATATTTTTTTTTCTTACTCTTCAAAAAAACTAACAAGTTGATATATAAGTGTTAGAATTTCATTAAATCACCTCCATCTGGTCATAATGTACTATATGCGTACGAAGTACCGATATTTACATATACAGAGGAAAAAGCATTAAAGTCCAGAATGAAAGCTTACTTTGTGCTCAACCTTAACCCTTTTAGTCGGTGCACTTGTCAAAAATACCAACGACGATATATCGTTGCGCCTTTGTTGGGGCCTTATTGTACTCATCATAAGAGGTCTGTGTTTCAAAATAACTTTATAAAATGTTAAAATGGTTCATATTCGATGCAACACAAGTGAAAAAGGGTTATTAGATTAAATTTTTTGTTATATTTTATGCTGATTAGTGCCGCGTGTCTGTATATGTTAGAGCGATAAGATATATCGTCGTTCGGTACTAAAAGGGTTAAATTAAAATACATAAATAAATAAAAATTGTTTCTGAAGATTAAATTTTAAACAACGTCCTTTAGTCAATTCATTGAAAGAGATTTAGCTTTGTATTTCGATTAAATGCCCAATCACAAGATTGAAAGAAGAAAGTTGAAAAATTTATTTTTAAAGAATAAAATTTATTGCTTGATTGCGGTGAAAAAGGCAAGAATGATTCTGTTTGGGAAGAAGAATATGGGGAATATCCTAGGTCAATTGCGTATGTTTAAGGTACACAGAATGGAAATTGAGGGAAATTCCATTCCAAGACGGAACATCTGACGTTCAGTGGTCCCCCCTCGGAAGTATATATGTAAATTAATTCATCTCATTACCGTTTTTCTGTATATTGTGTTTGCGTTTTCTACTGCAAACCAGCTTTAGCAATTTGTTTTAAAATTATTTGTTTATTCTTTAAACCGGCTTTTTCATTTTGCGCACTTACATTCCCCTCCCCCCCTTTTTTTTAAAGGAAAGCGGAAAGTGTAAAAATATTTCCAAATGAGCAAGTTTATCTAAGTTTTATCAGTTGGATTCTCATAGAATCTTACGTACGTTTCCGTCAAATTTTCTGTTTCAAGAAGTCTAAAAAATGAAAATCGGAGTAAATAAAGTTGAAGATTTTCTCAGTGCAGTAACAATATTTACCTACATTTGCCAAACTGGAACTAAAAGTTTGAATAAAATACTCTTTCTATTTTGATGAATTCTAATTTTGCTTTAACTACTGCGGCTAAAACAATCGTTTAGGACCAAATGGATATCCCGACACTTCTTATTTAAATTCCTCTATAATAAATATTGATGAGGTAAATTAGCTTCATAAGGAGCTTTCCACATTTCAGATCTTTTTTCAACAATTCTCATAATGAAAGAAGCCAAACAAAAGCTGGGATTAAGAAACGAAAGGGGCTGTCATAGTAGAAAATTCGTGATTTAAAATGTGCAGTAAACTTGTGCGGCTTCGTATCGAACTAATAAAGTAAAAAAATAGGCCAAATTTCCTCAATTGAGCTCTGTTATAATTTTTATGTCAGTATGGTTGCGCATAAAATTTGAATTGACAGGAATTGACAAATATATTAATGATTTTTTTTAAAATTATTATTACCTGTTGTATTCGGTAGCATGAATGGAGAGAAGGATTGAAGTATTTACTTTAGAAAAGTATTTACAAAGGCTGGCTAAGAGAAATAGAATCAACTTTATGCAAAACATAAAAAAAAAAAAATAAAAAAAAAAAAAAAAAAAAAAAACATGGACAAAACTTTATAAGGAGTTTTCACCTTCCCGGGTCCTCATTCTCGTGGTTAAACTGGTAACATAGCCAGTTATCTTCAAACTATCGCATACAACATAGGAGATATATTAGATATTAGGATATAGTAGATTTTTTCTCTTACCTGATTGACAACCTAATAAATCTACAAGCTTCCATATGACGGAGCCGATCAATTTTAAGTTCCATGAGCATGATTTTCTTCGAAAACTGTGAAATGGTAATTTCATTAATGAAACTTGAAGATTTTTTATAACAAAGCAGTGTTACTAAATGCAAAGAGTGCCTTTAACTTTTAAAAAATACAACCAGAATACACCCTTATAATTTGGATTAACTAACTACTCCAGACGATAGAGAATGCAACTGCTTGTCTCTTGAAATATATACAGAAACTTTACTCTGTTATTTGCAATTAGTTTTACCCTTCTGTATGGTTGTACTGTGATCGTACTCAAATAAAACAACGTTATTCCCTGCTTCAGCACTGGAAACACCTTATGATGTCTCTCATACTTCCTTTTTTCATAAATCGCTGTTTTCATGATTATGTACGCATTATGGAGGTAGAACTGTGTCTAGCTGATTTATTTCCTACTTCTTATATCGGATGCCAACCATATTAGAGTATCCTAAGTCTGATATGCCGTATATTCCGGCGTATGACGCGTACCGGTGTATAACGGTTGTAGAGACATTAGATTATTTCGAAGCAGGAGAGATGAAAAATGAGCAATACCCTTGTCGGGACTTGAACCACGGATCTCTCGAATACGCGCCGATTGTTCTGACCACTACACCACGAAGACATGCTAAAAAGGCGAGAAAAATACCTTAGACGCTCACCTGTAATTTCAAACTACGTTTTTTAACTTTTAGGTCTATTCGCTGCACAACGTGCCCCCCTTTTCTTTCCGAAGAAACCTGAAAGATACACGTGCAATGCTGTTATCTTTTGAAGTCGTTCATTGGAAAATTTTTCCCAGACTTTCGAACAATGGCATACTGAATTGACAAGCGATAAAGGGAATAATAAATATACGTGAGGGGGAAATATTTGAGGGAGTAAATAATTTAGCAAAGAGGGTGCGTTGTATTCATTGCAGGTGTGCACAAGAATGATAAATAGTTTGGAATAAGAATGCTCTTCCTACCCGAATAAATTCACAGAATTAAGAGTCTGATGTTTTCTCTTTCTGTAGTCATTTGAAGCCGTGATTTTAAAGTGAGTATCAAAGGCTTTAGCAAATTGCATTTGCTTTAGTTGAAACACAGTGGATCTAATGTTCCTTTTAGTAACAAATATGGCTCCTCTCAAACGAAACAAACACAGTGTTGGCGTCAAATACAAAGTTATTCAATACGCAAAAGAAAATGGAAGTCGTGCTGTAGGAAGGATATTTGGTGTTGGTGAAAGTTCCATACATGGGTGGAAGGAAAATGAAATCATAATGCTTCATATGCCAGAGAATAAATGTGCTTTACGTAAAGGAGGTGCGAAATGGCCTATCTTAGAAGAAAGTATTGCGAATTGGAGATTTGTTCAGAACGGGTTAATTGTAAAGGGAAACAGCGTACGTTTATTTGCCTTAAAGTGGGCAAAAAGGAACGCAAATGAAAACTTTAAAGGAACTTCGAGTAGGTGTAGACAGTTTATTATACGGAATATTTTAGTTCCAGAAAAAAAAAAAAAAAAAAAACTTTTGCAAAGACTTCCGAAAGATTTGGACAAAAAATTTATAAGTTTCCAGAAATATATTACTGACGTAAATAACTAAACTCGGCGACACAAAAACCGCCCTTAGAGAGGGCCGTCAGTGCCCTGATATCTGCTTTCTAGACCTTGGGCTCCGGGGTGCTTGTGCATCTTTTACTTGGACAAGTGGTCAGCTTGTCGCAGGCCCCCCCGGTGATTAGTCCCCAAGCGAACTTGATACTCATTTTATCTACCCCATCAAGGGATGAAAGCCTGAGTCAACCTTGCCCAGTCCGAGGATCGAACCCCAGACCTGTGGTGCTGCTGCTGCGCGACGCGCTAGTCACTGCGCCACCGGGCTTATATTACTGACCTACGAAGAGAAAAAAAAAATATTTACTGTTACATGTTGGAAATACAAATGAAACTTTGATATGACTAGAAATCAAAAAAATGATGTGAAAGGAGCAAAAACGGTTCACATAAAAACAACAGGCCACGAAAATTATCACCTCACCGTAGTACTTTCCTCCTTAGCGGGCGGGATAAAATTAAAACCCATGGTTATTTTTAAAGGAAAGACAATACGGAAATGTAATTTCCCAAATAGTAGTTTCATTCATATTCGCAAGAAAGGATGGATGGACGAAAAGGTGTAAGATTGTGAATAAGAAATGTTTGACAAAATGTCCTATTGCCTTAAAGAATCCAGAAAGTCTTTTAGTTTGGGATACGTTCATATCCCGTGTAACGGATAATACGAAGAAATTGTTGAAGGAGTGTAGTATAGACACGGCAGTTATTCCAAGCAAATTAACGCCATTAGTTCAGCCGTTAGATGTGTATGTCGATAAACCAATCAGAGAAAATTTAAAACGAACAGTGGAATACGTGGATGTTAGAAGGTGAAAAAACATTTACAAAAGGAGGCCAAATGCGTTATTCCAGTCTAGAATCGTGCGTGAGTGGATAACAAAAGCATGGAATGAAGTTAAACCTGACGTAATTCGAAAGTCATTTAAATTATCTAACAGTCTAGACGGGATAGAAGATGATTATTTATTTATGGATCAGAGTAGCAGTGACGGTGAAGATGAATCAGAATTCGGTGATTTACTTAAAAATATAATGGAAGGCGAATATGACGAACTTTTCATATTATCCAATAATGAAAATTTAGTATGTCATTTCTTTAAAATCCATGTAGAAATCTAATCTTTATATTTTCATCTTTTCCATATTTTTAAATCTGTCATTTTTATATCCTGCGTATAACGTGCTCCCATAATTTCGATCTTATTTTTTTTTTGTATCAAAAGTGCACCTTATACGCCGGAATATACCGTGTGTATTAGTTGAAGCATATTCGTATGTAACATTTTTATCTACTTTTAAACGGCGCAGTTTTATATTTCTGCCATTATTTATATGTATTTTGAATACCGTCATTTATTTCTCTGCTAAAAAACTAGACCAGCCGATTAAATACGTTACCCATTTCTAGTGCTTTTAATTAGCATGAAAGATTTTCTTTCAAGGTGTGTTTTAATAATTGTCTTATTAAGATCTTATTGAACAGAAAGATTTTGAACGAATTAATGCAAACAGAATTTTAATTCAGACCGATAATCTGTAAGCATTATTGCTCGTTCCTTCCGAAAAATGGAAATTTTTATTGGTTTTAGTACGTATTACAAAATACGACGTCCATGGTTAACCCATAATCATGGCTAATCCGACAGCAGTTGAGGAGAGAAAAGAAAACAGGAATACCTTATACCGCATTTACTCACATCTTCCCCTCCCTTTTCTGTTCAGTGTTTTCATCGTACGAAAATTGAGAGAGGAAAATAATGAAAAAAATTAAATTTCCGAAAGACGTGGTTATAATAAAAACGTAACAAATGAAAAGTACTGTTGCGTTCTACTAGTTCGTGGAGGCTTTCAGGCTATAACGGTGAAAATAGCTTCACGGCAAAGTATTAAAGTACAACTCCCGACTCGGTCGATCGCTCTCGAGCTAATCTCTAAACTCAAGACACTATTACTAAACTCAGCATACTCTCCTACTTCGCGTGACTTCAGCCCAAGAGCATTCAATATCCCCGTTTTCTTGATTATTGTTTCATTAGTCAGAGCGCATGAACTAAAATCCATGAGCAAATAAATTAGTAAGATGAAAACAACCACTACGTAGACGAATTCGTTCTAAAATTTAGTGGCGTTCTCAAGTCTTGAAGAAGTTGAAAATTACGTGAATACTTAAAAAATTTTCAGAACCTCATGTTAGCACGCTAAGCGGAAAGATGTGCGAGTGAATGCGGTACTATAACTAACAGAAAATATTTCTGTTAGCAATTTACTTGAATTTTTAACGAGTTTAATTGGGAAAATAATTTCATCTGGTTATATAAATTAAATCAACAATCAAAACGAGAAGAAAACTCATCAAAATAGAAAAAACAATGTGTTTGTTTATATTAATTTTCTGTTTCTGTAAGAGTGGAAGGAAAGCGGAAAATTAATAGCTGTGCATTTATTTTTCTGATATAAAATTTATTTTTGATGGACTTTTTAACAATATTTATGTACTCCAGTTAACCAACAATTAAATTACTTATTGTTGTAGATGAAAACAATTACTAAATATTGTGACATCACCTGCTATCACTGCTATTATCTCGCGCATTTTAGGAAGAACTTTTCTTTATTCTGATGGTTTGTAATAATTTTTACATCGCTCCGCAAAATAAATCTTAACCTTCTTTACACAAGGCCCGGTTAATCGGAAGTTCACACACTTCTCATTTATCACCTTACGTCACAGTCTCGAATCGTATTTTTAATATGTACTTGTCCCCTTTCGGGCTTCTCGTTGAGGGAAGCAGGTGCAACAATCTGAAAACATAAGCTCGGCAGTAGTTCGTATGTTGTCTTCAGATGTCGCATCCAGTGGAAAATGTAGGCTCTCCTCGACAGGGTGTGTTCTCTGACGTGTTGGAGGCCGCTTGGAAACAATATGGAATACTCAAAGGTCAAGTACGCTTCTTTCGATGACTTATTGTTGCCATTTCATCGGAATCGTTTCCGTCCTATTAGTTGCGTTGCGAACCGAGTGTCGTGTGTTAAAGATATACTTCAAGGTAACAGGCTTTAAAAACATATTTTTATTTTCATAATTAAATTTGTATAAATTATTTGTAATGTGACGAACCAAAATCTTAAAGAAAGTGAGTGTTTTAAATTTATTATATTTTATGTCCGAAATGATAAAACAATATTCTTTATATATAATTTTCTTAGTTTACAGTATTGTTATAATTATATAAATTTTTGAAATGTAAACATACGAAGTAAGAATAGATGCTAGAAATGCGTACCAGTTTTAATAGCCAAGTTATTCAGCTTTGGTATTGGTTTCTTTTCATCAGAATGTAACGAGGCTTTTTATTTGATACTAATAACTTAAAAAAATTGTTTTTCCCGTTCATTAAAATTCTGATGGTTGTCATTTTAAAAAAAATCTGTTTGTCCCAGTCAGCTAATATATGTTTCCGTATGAAGATGTAATGAAATAAAATTGCAGATCACTCGTTTATTAGGAAAATTCTTTTCAGTCATCTTTCCGCAAAATTCTGCTCCGAAATTCTTAAATTTCCTGCAAATAAACTGTTATTGGCAATGCAAGAATTTAACGGAAGCAGGATTTTTGCCTCTGTTAAATTCTTACATTACCATAATTATTTCGCATTTCAGGAGTTTTTTTCTATAAAATATGGAAAAGCTCTTGAAATAATTGAATGTAAAAGAATTTTTGCAATTATGCATGCCATCAAAAATATTTTTAAATTGCTACTTTTAACATAAGAGACGAGTTTTAGAATGTTTGGGAAAAAACAGACGATCTCTAAAGTCAGCAGTGAAGACAAAGCTTCAAAAAAAGGGGAATATTTTTGTATTTACTTTTATGCACTTCCTGTAAGTGAGAAGTCGGAGTTCTTTGGTAAAATTAATCTACTAAACTATTTCAAAAGCTTGAAAATCGTTTTCTAACTGTCATAAATGTAAATACTTCCTACTTTGATATGCGTAAATAGCAAAAATAAAAAAAAAGGTATAATATAATATTTGGCAGATCTAAACAATTTATTTAACAAATATTTACTGAAATAATGTTAATCAGTTTTTAAATTCATATTTCATTTGCATCCTTCAATTTTTCTTTATTTACAAGCTGACGATTCATATGTTTGTACTATATTTCGCTTTCGATCTAAAATCAGTAGGATAATATAAATATTTTTCAATGCAGCGTAAATAATAACGACTATATTATAAATAATTTGATATTATAAGATTATATTATAAATATATTA
>KK117955.1:554145-572149 GCA_000611955.2 Stegodyphus mimosarum | reverse complement strand
ATAAATAATCGACTATAATATATTTGATTGAAATATTCATTTTAATAAACTATTTTTTTTTCCATTCTTTATACACCAAAAATTAAATCGTATGTATAAGAATAGCAAAATTCGAAATCAGGATTCGAATCAGATAATTTAAATCTTGTTAACCAAATACTAGAAACCGAAGAAATTACTCCCTGTTCAAAAAGATTTCTATCATCTCTGATTAGGTCCCCTTAAAGAGGTGATACTCAACATTGCTTTTTATTCATGGTCTAAGGTATACCGATTACTTTCAGAGATTATCGTCTTAGACATTTAGCGCATACCGTTTTAGGTAATACCATGAAAGGTTTCACATTATGTCCTTTGATTGTATGATGTGTTTATGGATTTTACTTCAGTTCTACTTTGCGGTGTTTTATTCATTTAAATGAGAGACATTTGCAAAGATGATTGAGTTTTAGAAAGTAAAGTATTAGGTATTTTTCTTATTTTAAATGAATAGGAACTTTATAGCTCTTTGAATTTCTCAAAAAATGTATAATCATAGGAGTCAATCAAAATTATATCGTAAAAGTTATAAGGTATTTCTCCCACCTTCTTCGCATGCTTTCGTGGTGTAGTGGTCAGCGTACTCGACGCACAATTGAGAGGTCCGTGGTTCGATCCCCGGAGAAGGGAGAAGGCATTGCTCATTTTTCACCTCTCCTGCTTCCAAAAAATGCCTAATGTCTCTACAAAGTGTGGCTTAATTGACAATCTTTTATATTTCGTCTCTAGTATTCCATTAATAGAAAGCCTGTAGTTTTTTTTTTCTTCCAAAAAATACCTAATGTCTCTCATCAAAGTGTAGCTTAAATTGACAATCTTTTATATTTCGTCTCTAGTACTTCATTGGTAGATAGCCTGTAGTTTGTTTTTTTTTAATACTGCACACTTAGTGAATAAAACATTTCGAAAAAAAAATTTTATAATAAAACTAAAAAAATCTGAAAGTTTTCAGATTTTAAATTACGCCCAAAGGGGAGTTTTTTTTAACATTTTGTGTGTTACCTTTATTTACTAATATCACGTTCTTCGCACTTAAACCATAAAATTCAGTTCAAGAGCAATATCGCAAAATAATTTTAAATTGAGCATATAGAATTTCCGACACACAGTCTCACGAGCTGGAGATAAAAAATGTTTTTTTTCTGTACAACGTTGCCATTACTCGCTTTGAAATCCTTGAGTTTGTTAATCAAAAATTCGTTAAAGTTTTACAAAATATGAAATCGATAATAAAACAAATTCGAAATTTCAAATTTGGACTTCCAGATGCCCACATTCGGGAGGAAAAGTTCGTTATTCAAAATTTAATGACTCTAGGTACCGTTGTTTTATCACAATGCGAGAAACATACATACATTTATGCAGATTTTTCATTATTTAATTTTTTCAAATATAATACTGGGCGATGATATTTGGTGGCAAAAATTTGAAAAGTGAAACGGACATTCAGAGTGTTTCAACACAAAATCGCAAAACGAAAACAAGTCCTTCTCGGATTGGACTAATAATCTGAGTTTTAAGGAAAGTTCCAGCTTACCTGATTTGAAAAAAGAAATGTTCCAAATCTTTTGTTCAATCCTCAAATCGTTTTGAGCAGTGATATGACATCATCAAAGCGCTGACCCGTCCCATGAATGACATTTTTTACTGTTAAGTACTTACGCATGACTATATGATTGTTTAGGTGAAATTTATTAATTCAGGATCACGCCTGAAACACCTACAACCGCGTGGGGATATTTTTCTCAATTTATTGATGCATATTTTAAGAGCATGTAGAGCCATTAGGTTATTTTGAAGCAGAAGATGTGAAAAATGGGCAATGCCTTCGCCAGGACTGAAGCCTGGACCTCTCGAATATGCGCCGAGTGCGCTAACGTTACACCACGAAGGTATGCTGGGAGAAGGGAGAAAATACTTTATAAGTATTAATATATATATATATCTATGTATATATGTTACTACAAAATTTTGCATTAAGGGAATATCATTTTCGAGGATTTGCACGTTTTATAAACCATTAAAAATTGGACTGAAACTCTGGAAAGAGGAAAAGAGACATTATGAGTTGAGTACCGAAAAAAGAGATGACTTCAAAACACAAAAAGAGATTCTGCATTTATTTTGTATATAAAATTTTCAGGAAAGATTTTCTCGTCTTCATTTTAACCTTTTTTTATTTCAGGGTGGTTATATGGCGTGTTGGATAATGGAGAATCTGGTATATTTCCATGTGAGTACGTCGCACCTCTGGGCAAGCAAGAAGCGAAGAGAAACCAACGCCGAGAGGTAGGAAATTCGTTTATTTGCCCCTCCAATTAACTGCTTCTCATGGAATATAAATTTTAAAGCTTAGCTATGAGATATGGATCATCTCTCACTCAGTAATTTGTATTCTTCAAGAATTCATCTCTAATCTAAGGTACTTTTTTGTAGGAAGATATGTCTTAATCTACTGTGTTTAATTGCCAACCAACTGGGAATCTTACGGTTAATTTAAGATCTACATTCTTTCACAATTTTTCGAAAAAGATTTTTTTTAATCTTGCTTGGATATGAGATCTAATCATACTGATATTTCTTTTTATGCATTTCATGATCTCATTTCTCCTTTTATATATGAAATATAGTGATATTTTGACTCAACTAATAAAAATGTCGAAATATTGTATAACTGCTTTTTTAAAGCAGTGAAAACATGTTAAAACATGATCTTTGTGAATGGCAAGCATTATTATTTTCTTCCTTTTCTTGGCAAAATTGAAAATTCCTTAAAAATTTAACCCTTAATTACATAGATAAAAAATCTGATCTGTACATCACATGACTTCCTTGTACGGAATATTAAATGATAGACATTTTGCATTTCATTTAAACTTATTGGATTGAATTAAATCTACTTCGGCGATAACGCAAGAACCACAATAAAATAAATGCACTCTTTAAAATTCACTATATTTGTATACGATAGCGATACTCTGGCGCTAGGTTCACTTAAGAGCGTTACGTCTCATTTATTTTATAACTCAGAATGCACAAAAATTACGTATATCATCTGAAGAATTATCTAATCGTTGCCACATGTTCTATTCAAATACTATAATAAATCTAAAACTATGTATAAAAGAAATTAAACAAACAAACAAAGAAAAGAAACAGTCTTCGCAGACGATTCAGTATTTCTCATTCAATTAATTCATTTCTCACTTCGCGACAAGGCAAAAATACATAAATAATCAAAATATCTATATTAAAAATTACGAAGTAAATCTTACACACTTATTTCCTCGAATAAGTTCCAGGATGGATTAAGCATGATTTAATTCGCAATAATAAAAGAAGGCGTTGTCTTTGTTGTTTCGAAGCTTAGTTTGTCTAGACTGGCAACAAATCCACCATTCTGCTACGTTTCAAATGTAAACAGATATAGCTGCTATACTAATAATAACTAGGCTTAGCCGCACTTAAACAACTTTTAAATTGTTGATAATTCTACAAATCTTGCATGCAGATTTACTAAAGGCATAAAAACCTTAACCGGAAGATAAAAACAACATAATTCAATCATTTAAAAAAAAATGCACAATTTACCAACATATAAGAATAAAAAAACTGAGTTTACTGAGTGGAGTAACAGAGTTGATATATATATATATTTATTTGGTGCGGTCGATTGCAACCAATAGGAAATGATAAAATAGGAGGTGCAGATCTACATGTTATAGCAGTCCTATATACAAAATTTCAACGTTGTGAGGCTACTCGTTTTTGAGTTATGCGAGATACGTACGTACGTACGTACAGACGCCACTAAAAAAATCTCTTCAGAATCCATTTTAAATCAGTTTTATAACTTTTTAAAAAAAGAGTCCTGTATTCTGTCCCTACTTACGAATGTCAATCAAAAACATCGTTAAACTACATTCGAAGCGGTCAAAATAGATATTTTCGTTGAAATATGATACCCGAAATTTTTCGCGATTACAATAGTTCCTTTTTACCTCGTACAAGGAAGTAAAAAATAGGAAATATTTCGTATTTTGGTTCTGGTTACAATTTCGAAGAGATGGGAAATGGTTCCGAAATATAAATTCGACTTCTTCCCCCCCCCCATTGACATGTAAGATACCTTCATGATTTTTCTTGAAAACTTAGTGACAAGATGACGTTGATATTAAAATGCAAAAGAGAAGGAATTATGGTAGACCACCAATATTTGGTCATAGTTCTATGGGATATAAAAAGATTAATAATTCCCTTAATGATTTAGAAGCGCTAGAATGTATGTCGTCATGAGTCATCTCGTATACTAAAAGCACACCTTCCTATTTACAGACTTAATATTTAAACGGAGTTTTCGGTAATGGCTACAGGCTTTACTTCCGTAAATATTGATCCGGGATACGTACTTTTATAACATGACTGAGCCAGATACAGAATTTTTGGGAAAATAATTTCAATGCTATGGTGTGAAAGTTCTTTAAAAGCCAACTTTTTTACTGCTGTCGAGTAAAATTTCACTAATAAAATATTCGTTGTGATTAACACCAAACCTTTCATTATTTTTTTTATATCTTCATAGCTTCATCATTTGTACTTAATACAAATTTCGTGGGTACATCAGAGAAGAAATTTACTTACCCAAATCTCTTTTTTCAGTAATTCAGTAGTCTTTCATCAGATTTAAAGGGGTAGCTACAAACAAAATTTGCTTGTTTTGCACCATTTTGGATTAAAGAGAAGTTTAACTTATAATTCGTCACATGAAAATAGTAATTTCCTTATTCCTCTGCAAATTTGCTCAAAGAGGAATGTTTATAAAACTATTTCAACATAAAGAGGAATGGGATTTTCTTTTTGTGTTTAAAAGGAATGCAAGAATATTGTACTTACTGAACTTTTTATGCTGGAGCATCACATAAAAAATTAAAATTTTGTATTTAAAAAAACTTCCTAGTCATAGTTTTAAAACTTTTTTATAAACCGCTGTGCTTTATTTATTTTCATAAATACTGAAATTGCAGCACATACCTAGAATTATAATTAAAGATATAAAACCTGAATCCAACTTTTACCAACATTGTATACAGTTGGCTTTTACATATAAGAAGTATGAGAATTTTGTACTTAAGAGCAAGCTACTATTACCGGCTTATAGTAGTGACTGGCAGAAATGCCTTTCTGGGTTTTAAAACTTCATTTCATGAAAAATGGTCTAGTCAATAAACTAATTGACAACACGCAGATTCATATGTTCATATAATTCTAAAAGAAGAGTTTCACCTCTTTTATTTATTTACTTTAATTATCAAATTTTAATTGATGAATTTAATAAGTAATTGTAATTTGCGTTCAACCCAAAAAGGTTTAAATTTCTTTAGAGTTAGATTCTGCCTATTTACCAAAACCAGAATTTACAGAATACAAATTAAAATTTTAAAGCATTTGTAGCGCTATATAAATTTTTACGTTACATATTTTTGAAAACATACTGAAATATTTATTAGAATTTCACAGATACAAAAACATTATCTCATTGATATAAAGCTAATTTAAATTTTAAATTATGAAAATAGAATTGTAAACAAATAAAAGATTAATTATTGCTGTGAATTAATTTGCAATATCATTCAAATTCAGTATGTAAATTAAGTGCATGCACCTAAATTACGTGAAAAAAATATTTAAAAAGTTAAAAAAAAATATGAAGGGTTTCAGATTACTTCCAAAGGGGCGTTTTTTTAACGTTTTGTGTGTCACCTTTATTTATTAAATATCATGTTCTTCACACTTAAACCATAAAAATCAGTTCAACAGCAGTATCGCAAAATAATTTAAAATAAGTCTATTTTTAGAATTTCCGATACACAGTTCCGCACGCTGGAGATAGATTTTTTTCCCCGTAGAGTGTTGCCATTCCTCGCTTTTAAATCGTTGAGTTTGTTCATCAAAAATTCGTTTATATTTTATGAAATATGAAATAGATAATAAAAGAAATTCCAAATTCCAAATTCCAGATGCGCATATTCGAGTGGAAACATACATTATTCAAAATGGGATGGCTCTAGGTACCGTTGTTTTATCACATTCGGAGAAATATACATACATTTATGCAGATTCTTCATTATTTAATTTCTTTAAATATAATATAGGGCGATAACTTTTGGTAGAAACAATTTGAATAGTGATACAGCCGTTTATAGCGACTCAACGCAAAATCGCAAAATGAAAACAATAGTCCTTCAGGGAAAAGGCGGCTTTGGACTAATAATCCATAAATAAATACCAAAAACTTTTAAAAAATTTAAGACTAAATTAAGTTGCACAAAGTGAATAATTGTTGAACCGGTAGGAGACAGATCTTTTCAAGGGGATGTTGTCTGCAAACCTAACTCTTTAATTACTCAATTCGTGTTTCGTCAACCATATAGGCATGAGTAAGGAATTACACGAAACCAAAAGCAAACCCAAAAGTAGTGAATTGCCCAAATGAGAAATACAACTTTAAAAGAAAACCGAGAAATTTAGTAAGTAAATACACTTAGGAAACAAATTATTAAAAGTACATTGCAAATGCAATTAAGAGTATAAATCCAAAGTAATTTAGAAAGCCTTGCCTTGTTAAATAAATGTTAATTCTCGAAATGTGAGTACTTATTTATGGGGTGTTTCTATGAAAGTTTTGAAAAATCTGTCCGTCTCTCAATATTCTTCTTAATTTCTTTTCACTTTAGCAAATTTTGATTTCAGGATATTGGTTTCCGGTTAATTTTATTTGTATGCTGTACAGTATTTTACAAAATTTTATTTCTTTGGACAGATGGAGAATTTGGTTCAGTCCAAAACTCAGCAACAGAAGCACCGCCGAGGGACAAACCATGACGAAATCACGGTATATAACAACACAGAGCCTACCGTCAATGGCACTTTGGACAGATCCCGAGAGAATGATGCACCAATTTGGGTGGAGTCAAGAACTGTGAGTATTATTACTATAAAAATCATTATCGATGCTTGAGTTACACGGTATACCAACTTATGTGAAATTATACGTAAAACATTCTTGACTGTTAAAGTTCTTGTAGTTGATACTAAGATATATATGCAAATTTTACAATTTCAACGTTTCATTATTTTCATTGATAAAATCCTTATGAGGCCTTTCTTTTCGCAACCGTTGTTCGTAAATATATCCTTCTACTTGAAAAATGTTTTAAATGACGCAAATGTTTGTATTTTGGCATTTTTAAATTAAAAAATCATATTTATAAAAACCACGAAATCTAACTTTTCATACGGTTTCCAGTTCCTACAATTATGCTTAGAAAAAATTTGTGCTAATTATAAATAATAAAACACAAGCCTGAACACGGCAAAAACTAATCGATGTATTTAATTTCAAAATTGAGGATTTTTGACATCTTATTCAGCTTGTCAGGTTTGGTTAAAAAGAAATTATAACTCCAGATTATTTTTTTGGCTTTTATATCATTCAGTAATAATCTTTTGTGATTTACTAATGTGTAATACTCTTTAATTTGTAGTTTTGTGACGACTGGTATGCTGAAAGAATTTTCACGCGCAAATAATTTATACAATTTCAAACGCTAAAAATAAGTTATTAATATTTTCATCTAAGTTTCTTATTTTAATAATAATCTAATAGAAATTTTATTCTTTACTATGTTTATTAGATTATACAATAATAATATAATAAATATAGTAAAGAATTCCCTTTAATCTAGAAAATTTTTAATTTATGCTAATTATGTTACAAGCTGGCTAGGTACTAATACTGAAGTCAGCCATTATTTCGTCCAATATGAATTCTATAAGATTTCCTTTTTGAGGAAAATTATCTTAATACTTTCTGCATAGTCTACATTTTACTGAAACGACTGTTTCATTAGTTACGAATAAATGCAAACTTTGGTTTCTCAATTTGTGCACTATCTCCGAAAACTTTAGAATTAAATATCCTGATTAATTTTTGTTGTACGGGAATTAACCTTTTTGTGTTTTATATTATGTATTTAATAAGAATAAGCTCATTTTAAATATAACTGTAGAGACCTCGGCCCGTAGACATGGTTTGTCCTCCAAGACACTTTGGTTTGGAAACTTTGTTTAAGATCCATGGTGTTTGTGAACCAACATCCATTTTATATCGATTGCTACTTCTTTGGCTATATCTTTTTTTCAATCGAATATATTAGTCTCAAATTGATTACTGCCATATTTTTCTCCTGATGTTAGCGCCAAGTCATGTCTAAGCTTACTAATAACAACTTTTGTTTTAAAATGACCCAGTTGCTGTTTTCATATTAAGTTATGTGGATGTTTTGAAATTTAAGCATGATGGAGATTTTTAAAGGGAAAATGAAGCAATAATTTACAGAATATAAGTCTGATAATAGAAACACTATATTCTATTTATTTTTAAGGACGGTAAGTAAATAAAAAAACATATTTTAATGGCTTTACTGGTTCGCTACTAAAATAGTTAACTAATTCTCTTGTGACGCTGAACTGAGCATTATCTGAAATACATATAATTTTTTTAGAGAATTTTGTATCATTTTTAATCTAATGTAACTACACATTTGTATAAAATGATATTCATATTTTAGATTTACGTCTAAAAGTTTGCTTCAGTATAAATCTTTGAGTACCATGTAAATATAGCCCGAGGTAAACAAATTCATAATTTTTCTCTTACGTAGGGAATGTAAACACATAAATCTCATAATTTTGCATTGATGTTAAATTTCAGCATCCTTTATATATAAAATGTGTGTTTTTGCATACATACTATATAAGGATCGATGGCGTTCTGCGATTTCTATAAAAAAACAGTAAAAACCCCAACGGCAGAGCGTTAAGGTCACTGAATCCATGAGATGTCCACCTGCGTTTGAATGGGCTGACAATATGCGAGTTTCCCTGATTTTCCCCATACGTAATGTAATTAGCAGCCAGTTTCCCTTAAAACTTCTCCACGATGGCCTACCTCCCAATAGGCAGAAAGCGCTTGAGTTGCTTTACTTTAATCTTGTAACCGTCCAGCCAGTAGGAATAAAAAGAAAAAAAAGTAAGATAAACATGCACAGTAAACTTTTATTGAGATTTTTCCTGCGATTTAGTTATCCTTGAGACTTCTTCTTTCCTTTCCTTTTTTTCCTTCTTGGATACTTTCGACTTGAATGTAGGCGGGGAACTTATATGAAAGAATTTTAACTTCTTGAAGTTAATTTTTTTCCACTTTCTCTTTTTACCTTTTTGTTTTTGAGATCTTGAGCTTTCGACGTTTGAAATAATTTTTCCTGCAGAATTTTCAGTCGAAACCTGTTAATAAGTGATTTTTTTGTAATAGATAGAAGTTTTAACTGTAACGCATTCATTTAATTTTAAAATGCTTTTAAATTTTACATTATTGCGTACACGTGACAAAATGCATATACTTTGCGTTTGCTGTTGGAAGATTATTAACAGCAAACGACTCAGTAATTTGAAAATATTTACTTATAATGCAAAATAAAGTGCTCCAAGATTAACTTTAAAATTTCATACTATGAACATTGATTTAGCTTTTATAAGTGATAAAATTTCTAAGTAATTCAAAAAGCACATTTAAGAATTAAACAGCCGTAGGAATAGGCTCTGAACTCGCGAAAGGAACAAAAGTTCGAAAGATGTCACTGAAAAGTTTACCATTGCAAGTTGAAAAGCCTTTCATGTAAAAAGGCTATTCTTGTGAAATTTTAAAGAATCTGAAATAAGTAATAACATATTTCTCATACTTATAACGGCACACAATATTTTCGCCTTCCTTGCAAGTTTATTATTTATGTGAAAAAAAAACACAATATTGCTATCGATATTAAGTTACTAATCAGCACCATTCTTCAACTATGGGTAAAAATTAGAGAGTACTATAATACTTTTCAGTTGTAACATCTAAAACAATTACAATATTAACATAAATGTAAAGGAATTTCTCAAACTTTATCTAAATATCAGTGTGTTAATGTATCAGCCATCAAACTCAAAAACACAGTTTTGTTCCCTAATAAAGTTCAAATGAAGGATAACTGTATAACTTTAAAAAATATTAAGAACTGAGTGCAAAACTGACTCCTCCTCAAAAAAATAAGCAGCAAAAGCAAAACACGGCATAAAAAAAAACTATTCGTGGATATGTGTGAAACTGATTTAAGAGGTTGGTGTTGCATTACTAGACCGCATAGCAAACAGCAAAGCAAAGGCATACAGACACACATGTATTACGACCATCACATCGCGAAAGGCCAAATGCACATTCTTCCGACAATGGAAGAATTTGCATCACGCTAATAACGGCTATGATACGCTCTAGCTGAAGTGCATGTTTGACAAGGCAATAATGTCGCTGATCGCTTATTGTGGCAGTAGAGCCCATTCCTGTAGTAATGCATGCCGGAACTTTTGAAAATGCCTGCTGTCCCTCTTCTCAGCATGTCTCACACATGCTTTATGGAATTCAGGCCCCGTGATCTAGCAGACCATGGAAAATATAGAATGGTTTCACCCTCCAAATAACTCCGCATCACTCGAGCTCTATACGGGCGGGCGTTATCGTCCGTAAATATCGCATCGGTACCAATTGCAGGGATAAAAAGACGTATAAGAGGGTGTAGAATTTCGCCGCGATATCGGACGTCTGTAAAGGAAACCCCAGAAATCACGCAGAGGTCGGTGCGGCCGTTCATTGCCATCCCAACCCATACAAGTAAGCCTCTCTGTAATGATCTCTTTCGAAGGTATTTGGCACCCAGTTAGTATGACTTTGGCTCTCGCCATGTCATTGCCCTTCGCTAATCGTTCTGGATGTTAGATCGAGACTCATCCGTAAAAAGCACGTGATCCCACTGCTCTGATGTAAAACTGCGATGTTCACGGGCTCATTTCAACCGCACTGTGACCTGCCATGGGAAGAAACCACGGATCGTCCAGGAGTACGTTCCGCTTTCATTCAGTTGACACGACACAGTTTGGCAGGATATGGGCCATCCTACAGCAGCAGAGAGATGCGACGCCAGTTGTCGTGCTCTTAGTGATCTACGGCCTCTTACACATAGCAACAGAAAGCGATCGTCTGTCGTTGTGGCAATCCTCCGGTGTCCAGACCCACATCTTCTGCAGTGGCTTTGATCTCTTTGGTAACGATTCCACAACCTCTTTATGACCTTTGATGCATATTCAGCTCTCTCGGAACAATGGTGTGTCTTGCACCAGCTTGCAAAATCCCGACAGCCCTCCAACGCATTTCATCGAGCAAATGATGTCTTTCGCTCATTCTTTCCGCTTCGGCTGTCTCGGATTATACTGAACTATCGCTGCTTGCGAACTGATACATAGGTCTGGCATGCTCCTTTAAAACGTTTTATGCTAATTTTGGTTGCTATTTGCATTCGACAATACAACCTGTATCTCATATGTAAATGCTATGTTTTAATTTCCCTTTTTACATTCGTACCTTTTCTTTTAGCGTTTGTTGCTTAATATACAATGATCATGTAAATTCTAGAGAAGTGTGCTACATTATATTGCTACAAAAATGTAGAAAAGAAATATGTTTTCAAATAAAAAAGCCTCAATTTGGAAAAGTGAATTTATATTATACACTCTTTTGCAAAAAAAAAAATCGAAGCACCATGAAGGAAGTGGTTGTTTTTGATGAAATTGAATATGTGTATAGCTCAGACACAAATAATAAAATGATTAAAAAATCAAGATCATATTACCTGTTCACGACTCAAATCCCCTATTGAGTGTGCAAATTAGTACTTGGTCGTACCGCCCCTGGCGGCAATACATGTTTGAATTCCTCAAACAAGGAGTAGTAGAGGTTCCTATTGTCATTCTGCGACACATTCTGCCAGGCATTTATCAATTGTCGCTCTAGATCTGCGATATTTTTATGGTGCTCGAATCTGGAGGCCTACTATGTCTCAGACATGCTCGATTGACGAAAGGTCTAGTGACTTTGCTGGCCAAGGAAGAATATCAACCGCACGGAGACAATCCAGAGATATGCGAGCGGTATGTGGCCTGCCAATATCTTGTAATAAAATGGCCCCAGGATGACGTGCCATGAAGGGTAATGTAACCAGGCGCAGGAGTGTATCAACATATTGTTGAGTTGTTAAAGATGTACGGAGGATGACTAAAGATGACCTGCTGTCATAAGAAATAGTGCCCCACACCATCATAGCAGGGGTTATAGCTGTATGTCTTTGTAAAACAAAGAGTGGTTGGGACCGCTGGCCCCGTCCTCTCCAGACACAAATACGGTAGTCATCTACTTCAAGTGTCCTCTCGTGTGGCTTGGTGAGAGAGGAGAGGGGTGGGAGTCCCCTGGATTCGCCCCCGGGGTGCTCTCCCTCAAAATTAGGGGTGGAAAATAGAAATCCAACCTCTCTTCGGAGTAGGCTTTGGCAATCATTCTTCCATGTGGTCATGGACACGACAACAACAACAACATCTACTTCAAGAGTAAAGCAGGATTCATCACTGAACACTATACGATGCCAATCTGATGGCAGCCATGATGATCGGTTGCGCCATCACTCCAGACGACTCCACCGATGTTGTAGTGTCAAAGGCAAACGTCTTAAAGGCCTCTGTGAGCGTAACCCCGCTTCAGACAAGCGCTGTGACGCTATAAGATGTTGGACGGTACCACGGAAGGTATAGACGTTGCTGTAATGCGTTGAATAGTCGACAGTGATATCGTTGGGTCGGTTCGGGCCTGGCGAACAATCATCCTATCTTGCCTCGCGTTTGTGCTCCTTGGTTTCCTAGAGCCTTCATTTCGTCGGCAGTTTCCTTGTAGCAACCATTTCTGCCAACATCTTTCCACAGCAGTGTCTGTACGCCGCAGGTGGCGGCCTATTGCTCGGTATGACCACCCAGCTTCACGCAGCCCTACAATGCGATCATGTTCGAAGTCGTTTAGTTATCTGTAAGGTCTTCGATATCGTCGTAATGGCATCTTTAGTTGCTTCTTTAAGGAATTGCAGTGGCAGCAACAAAAAAAGATAAATTTTCCGTTTCTGTTACTGGTTTTATACTTTGCAAGTTGCGCACTAGAAATGCGCGCTATAATCGCAATTCCTGTTCATTTGCCTTGAAACTTCGATCATTTGCATGTTCGATCAAAATGTTTTTGCATACCAAATTTCGACACGATCGCAAAAGTACTTCGATTTTTTTTGCAAAAGAGTGTATTTTGGAAACGAGAATGACACCTCAAGCTAGTCTTTCCAAAGCTATTTGAAAATACTGCAAGTACGTCTATATATTAAATGATTCTATTGTTCTGATAATTTACGCCCATGTTGTTCTGGAAGTTAAATGTTGCACGAAGATGTATGAGAATTTTAAGCAGTTCGCAATGTTTTTGTCTTAAAATTAGATCATCTAGTTATTAGCGATGAAAACATCCTGTGCATGATTGGCAAGTGCTGCATGCTGATGAAATATTTACAGCTACAGTAGAGCAGCCTTTTTCTTTTATTTATAGGTAATAAGCAGTCGCAAAACGTACGGCTTAAAGCTTCGGAAATCTTTTTTTGCCGTCAATGCATATATCTCAGTTTAAAAGATAATTTACATTTATAGCTTTTAGTCATTATATTTTAAATTAACAATTTTGGATAGGTTTCTCGTCCTCTGATTTGTTCAACTAAGCAAATTAAATAATCACGAGAGACCCATTTTATCTACATAAAATAGTCCAAATAGGGTAGAAATGGCTACGGAAATAAAACTGTACGAAATACTCACGTTAAGATCAGTTTTGCGTTTTCTGAATAACACTCATCTGTATTGGATTTTCATCACTTCAATGCAAAAGAATGCCAATACCTGTATATAAGAATGCCAATACTTGCTGCATTAAGTCTTTGAACTCCTGTTGCTTGAGAGCGTAGCATCGTAAGACTTAGCATTGTCTTGATGGAATGACAAGTGTAACCCTCTATAAAGTAACTATACTACAAGGTTTGCTCTTGTATAACGTAAATGACTCCTAGTCAACTCAAAAGCAATGTCTACTGTACACCCTCTGCGTTCTTAGGTATGAATGCTTTTGGTAAACTACAGTCCCAAATTGTAATATTACAAAGCTGTATTATGCAGCAATCCCATTCATTTTCACTTTTGGAATTTTCTAGGCAAGGCCATAACTTCTTTTATATAGTAATATGCATTCCTATACTAAGGTAATAATTTTCAGACTACCCTGACACACCGTCAGGTGGCACTGCTCACTGACAATTTTGCTGTTTAGAGACACTTCTGAAATTTGATGTTACTTGCTATCCCATAACACTTTTAACCTGTGCTCTGAATTTTTTTTCTGTTTTCATGTGATCAGAGAATTTCACGCCTTTACATAAAGTTCGAAATGAAATTATTCTTGTAGAAGAAATGAAATATTCTCGTACGCTGAGTTTACACGAATGAACACCGCACTCATTAAAAATTGAATATCTTCTCTGCGTAGTATTTTCTATTGATCGCATGGAAAAATTTAGTTTAGAATGCGTATAAACAAATAAAATTATTTGAAAAATTGCCAGTCAGTTCACGAAAATGTGCCAGTTATAATTAGTTTATGCAGCTAAGTAAGAGATCTTGTAAGATGAATGGGACATTGGTATTTATTTATATAAAACACAATACCTCAAGAGTTAGCTATGTAAGCAGCATTCTGGTAAAGTAGAAGAATAGTATAAACATAAAAGAAAAGGATGACTTGGAACTCCCTAGTCATTCATCAGTAGTAGCGCTGAATTAAACTCGTCAGATTAGAATTAAACTTAAGGATCATTACAGTATTCGCAGAATGTTTAATCTTCCCTTAATCAAATACCGACCTTTACATATGCGATGTAGATGAGCAATGCAGAAATTATCACATGTATCATTACTTTATAGCTTTTGAAAGATTTCTCTGAAGTTTAAAGACGTTTTAAGTTTACAAATTTAAAAGAACCCAGATACAGATATAACACAGTTCTGTTCGGTGCAACTATATATCTAAAGGGACAGGTAATACATTCTAGCAAAACTCGTATTTAGATTTATGTATCTTCGTCACCTGTAAGTATGGAGATATGAAAAGATTCAAGCGTTGCTTATATGCCTATATCTGGAATAATATATAACTTTCCTTTTCAAGAAAACGTTATAGTTTAGAATATTTATATAAATGACGTGAAAGAAAAACAGGTCATGAATATTTGAATTAAAATAATCTTTTGTTATGGAAGTAAGAAAAGAAGGTTTGTCTAAAGTAGAAAAAGAGTAATATATATCTGTTAGATTTTAAAAATATCTCAACCAAATATATATATATTTTTCTTTGAAACACAAAGCTTGTTGCTAATACGAACAATAAATGAAAGAGTGGTGTACATTGAAAAGCTGAACATAGAATAGTTGCCATGATTTCTAATAAATTGCCAGTAATAATAATATATGATATAACTCTATGATAGAGCAGTGTTCAATCGGATTTACAAAATCCTGGGGTATATATAGTACTTGTCAACATGGAACTTGCAAGTCATAGCATTGCTGATATTCGAACTTTATCATAACATACCATTAAGTAATACAATTTTCACAGAAATAGAATTCCATACCAAAGATTATAAAATAAAAGTTCCAAAAGGGCGTTAATTACATTAATAAAAGTGCCATGTTCATAGCTATAGTAACTTATTGATACAGGACCAGTGACAGCCGAAGAGTAGGCTGTCGGAAAACCTCTTCAGGTACCACTTTTATCTGCATTGGATTTCAGAAAGTTTTGCATCTGGTTATCTACACGGAAATCCTAACGAGAGACTTACTTCCTGACCGAAGAATGAAAATGCAAAATCTGAAATGAAGGCCGGAGTTAAAAGTTAACGTTTTTTATTGTGAGCATCTGACCAATAACACAACGAATGTAGCATATGAGTTAATGCTTGTATTAGCTTAGTAACTGTATTTTTAAGAACTAATCTTTAATAGGTATTATGAGCTTGGCTTTCTTTGCCATCATTGCTATTTCTTCATATCGGTATTTCATACAGAATGCACTGGCCTGTCCCAACAGCACAATGTATCTTCGCATGCACTCACAAGGATTAGTAAGAAAATTTTGGGGCTCTGAAAGCTAAACGGACTGCAAACTGTAGTCAAAATTATTCAAATTAATCCCTTTGTTTTTCTTTGGAAAATTCTAGTTTATCCACAAGATGCTTAAAATTGTTTTTGAAACTAGAATATCGGTTTGATGATCATGGTTTTCGAGATATCCTCAACATTCATGAAATGTTGCCTTTCAATGTCAGTTTCGGTTTGGATAAGAAATAGAAGATACTGGAAACCAAATTCAAGACGAAAACCGAATAACTAAGGTTGCTAATATAGTACTTGTTAAAATTATATCGCATTCAGTGACGATATATTTTTATCCCGCAAGTTAAAATTGTTAGATATTTTTCCGCTTTCAGATGAAAGTATAAGAATGCAAATGGCTTAAAAAGGTCTACAATATATTCGAGTCATTTTTACCATTAGAAATTACTATAATTTCGCTTTCATAGATTGCCAACATACACAGTTTTATTTTAAAGATTTACGTGTATCTGATATTTTTTAAAGTTCTGAAAATGGAATTTACCTGCTCAGATGGCATGGATGAAACGCTGAGTTCTTGCGTCCCTGATGTACTTGGCGTTTCAGTCTGCGCAGTAAACTCAGCTATATCTGCTTTGATAACAGAATTATTTAGAAAATTGTGTTTTTGTGCTTCTTGAGCGCTGATTCTACGCTTTGGGTCCATCTGCAGAAACATGCTTGTAAAATTCATAAGTTCTTGTATGTATTTCTTGGACATAGAGCAGAAAGGGTAGGTTTCATAAATAAACTTTCTTACATAAGCCAGGCACTGGAAAAGCTGCGTGTATTGTATAACAGCTTCTATCTGCCCTGCTTTGCTGTTCTTTACTGTGCAGACGTAGAAGCCTTTGCCCAAAAACAAATTTGCCAGTAATAAACCTGTCATTAAAAATTAATATTTTATAATGGAGCCATTATGGTATTTATGACTATGAATATTTTTTACCTTAAGTTTTGTGCTTCAAATATGCCTGTAAAGTAATTATACTTTGCATTTGTTAATATTTTCTTCTATCAATCTTATTGGCAAAGCAAATTTTGTCTTTTTATTAAACTAACTATAATATTGTTGTCAAATGCCCAGCTGTGATATGATGGCTTCCCCGATAAGCGGGTTTAGGGTTGCCAGAAAATGACAAGGAAAGGCAGGGTTGCCAGATTTGGCACGAAACTGCCCATTTGGCGACAGAATTGGCGATATGCCACAGATGGAACAAGAAAATTCCAGAACGACTTAAAGGTTTTCCCCAGAATGTTCTCGAAGACAGGTCAAAAGCTATAAATACCCTGCCTGTACGCGTAGTAGCAGTTTTATCGTGAAGAGAATCTTGAGAGTTTGAGTTTAGTAGTCATGCTTTGAGTTCATGGATTAGCTTGAAAGCGATCGACCGAGTCAGGAGCTGCACTTTAGTTCTTTTCCGTGAAGCTGACTTTCCCGTGTATACCCTGATGGCTGTGTTGCTGATTTTTTCAGTGCGTTTATCGTAGTTTTTTGACAGCTGTAACGCTTCTCTGGAGCTGTCCTGTGTAATACTGACGAATAAATTGTGTTTTGGTTCTTCATCAAGTGTTGCCAGCAATTACTCCAGATCCTTGAAACCGTAGAACGCAACAATATGAGAGGAAGATTTTTGTTATTCTTTTTTATTTGTCAGAATGAAATCATAAAATACGTTAATATCTATGAAACTGAAAAACAGATTGACGAATTTTCAAGAGCCTTGTCAGCATCTCTGGAATTCTTCAT
>KK117955.1:532281-554049 GCA_000611955.2 Stegodyphus mimosarum | reverse complement strand
CCGAAATATTAAAACGCTGAAAGCGTTTCTGTTAAAATAAAATCTGGGCTAGTTATAGCTGGGTTTCTTACAGTCTGTTTTACTTAGGATGCCATTTTTTTCCATATTTATATGTATGCATAAAGAGAGACAGCAAAGAGATCAATAGTTGAAAATTTAGCTTACATATATATATAGTAATTTAAAAAATAAATGGCTTCTACTAATTATGTTAATGAAATCGAATAGGGATTTGTAGTATGTAGTGAGGAAGAAATTCTAAACTTTAGATATCACCGTTTTAATCTATCGGTTTGAATCAATTAAATTCTGTATGATTTCTTAGAAAAATTACATATTGTTTTATAATTTTGTTTGATTACAGATTTGCTTTGATAACAGCTTTATTTTTGTCAGATTCAATATTTTAAGTTAATGAAAATAATATGTAATAATTTATAAAGAAATCCGAATTAAATTGCAGATGCCTTATATTTAAGGTCTTAAATTTTTCATTCGCTTTCTGTCTTTCCAAAACTGAATTTTATCTTAATTATATCTATCTGTTTCTAGGAAAACTAATTTTTTACTTGAAAGTTTCCGATTAAATGTATTTCAGTCAAAATTTAACGGATTAAGAAAATTATTCATTAACGAATGATTTCAGCGAGAGGTTGTCAGAATTACAGCCCTTTCGGTTGACAGATTTATTCATAGAAAGATTTTTAAAAAAAATCGAGTATTTTGTATAATAGATCAAGGAACAACCAAAGTCACGAATTAAGACTTGCGTGAGAAACCTTCCCTTTTTAGGCATACGTAATTAATAAGAGAACATTCTTTAAAAATTTTTAATTATATAGTGTCCGAAAAAATTTAAAAGTTTTTTAAGCCACTTTGATGCAACGTTATTAGATTCAAAAATTTCCTTAAACACACCTTCCAGAAAACAATTGATTGATTTTCAACTCACCATACGCCCATAGATCGATAGGCATAGGTTCCACCTTTTTCTTGGTTGTCAGCATTTCAGGCGGTCTCAGAGACCGAGGCAGTGGACAATGAATTTTTTTATCTGTTACCCAAGAGAGTCCTGAAAAATCTGCCACTACAGCCTTATCATCAGATGTTATGAAAATATTCTCAGCTCTTAAATCTAAATGGCATAAAAGCCTACTATGGAGATAAGCTAAACCGCATAGAATTTGACTGGCGTATATTCTGCATTTCTCCAGGGCATTTGAATCTTTCTTGAACTCATGATTCTGTAGTTTGAAGAAGAGATTGGTACTCATAAGATCAGTGACAAATATTACCACACCATCAATATCATATACATCTAACAGGCGTAGAACATTTTGGTGATCAAGTTTTGACCATTCTTTAAGCTCCAGATTATTGACAAATCTGTAAAAAGGCATATTTTGTCAAATCATTATTTTAGATCTTAGAATAATGAAAAGAAAATCAATTTAACAATTAATGATTAAATGTTTTATAATATGAAAAAGGTGATGACATTTGAATGATCTAATATGATGCATTTTGTTTAGAATTACAATTTGAAACAAGGTTAGGAAAATAGTAAACTGGCAATCATATGGATTAAGAGTATGATGAAATTTGAACTGGAATCCAGTGTTTAATTACTGAATCTAGCACGTATGTAAAACTTTCAGCAACATCTGTCATTAGGTGTATTAAGAATCTATCTCATCTACTGCAAGTTTTATTCCCTCTTTTCCGATACTGCTCCCAACTATATAGTTTATTATGTTTAAATCTATACACTCGCTCTTTTAATAACCAATCGTACATAATGAAATTAATTTAATATATTTTACAGCCTAGAGTTCTGTTGCAGACCGATTTGAGAAGCTTGTCATCTAGGTATTAGAGAATGCTGCATCTTTCTCAAGCATTGTTTGAAAAATCCCTTTTTGTTATTCTTTTTTTAAATTCTAAAAATGTGCTATTTCTAATTACATAATTATGTTCAAGATTTCATATGAATCTAAAATTATCGTAGAACTCACACAATAAGCTTGCTTTTCAACGCCATGTTCTAATACCGACTGTGGAATGTTTCTTCAAGATATAAATTTAAAAGTTATATCACAAGTACTCTCATATTTAAAAGTTTCTTTTAAGACTGACAGTCAGGGTAGTATTAAAACAAAAGTAGATTAATGAAGCTGAAATAAATAGAAACCACTAGAAAAAAGTAAAATTATGTGAAATGCAAGAAATCCGCTGTTCTATAAACATTCATTTAAAAATCATATTTATGCAAATAATTTTACAAGAAACATGTAATATATTAATCAGTTAGAAAACTGATAAAGATCTAAAATTCTTGTTTTATTTTAAAATCAGAGGAGATACTAATTTTTCCATCAATTTTTTCCTCCATGCAAATGATTGTTTTACCTATTTAATACAATTTTGGCAGCCATCAAACCTCTCTTTGCACATGAGATTTTGAAAACTGAGCCAAACGTTCCTTTTCCTAATTCATCAACAAATTCAAATCCTTTTTTTTCTGTCAAATACTGCGAAGCTAACTTTATGGCATCTGGCATCCTAGGATATACTCTGAACTACCTAATTTTCAATCAATAAAAACATTTATCTGAAAAAAAATTTAGCTGCTTTAAGCTGATAAACTGTGCTCAACTTTAAAACAGTTGTTTTTGCATTTCCTAGCAGAATCTATTAGATTGAAACTATTGTTGAAATTGTTGTTACTCAACTATTGTTATTCAGTACTGTCTTCTACTCAACTATTGTTATTCAGTACACAACTATTGTTATTCAGTTATTGATAGCACAGTCAAGTATGATTGATTGTACAAGTAGAACATATTGTTGAAAAATAAATCTTAAAGCCGATTTTTCTATGTTATTTATTTACTTATTATTTTTTTTTCTTTTCCCTTCCATGCTACATTTTTAAAAACCATTCTTATCCTTTAAATTAAAACAGTGCATTGCTTATTAATATATCATTTGAAGGCTCCTTAATAATTTTAAAGTAAAACTAATATCATCCTTAGTAATTTAAAAAAAATATTTGTAGATATAATTTTCATAATATTTTATCACTAGTAATGAAATATTATAAAATAAAATAAAATATGATTTAATAATATTTTATGACTGTAATGAGGGGGGAGAATATAATGGACTGTAGAAAACGTTATTGGCTGATATTTTTGTTTACATTGATTATTAAAAAATGAAGCGCAGAAGCGTGTCAGGATAATTTTCCGAAAATTAAAGATATGGACATTGTTTTGCGAGCTGTTTTTTAGGTATTTTCTGAGGAAGAGGTTGTGGTTTAACAATACTTAATTTTTATAAGTCTTTAGTTTTGTAATTAATATTTTTTATTTAGTTTGTTTTTATTAAACATCTCGAAGTTTCATTTATTGTTTTCAGTAAGCAGGTTTTATGTACAGGCAAAATTAAAAAAAAAATGTTTGAAAGCTTATGAGCGAATGATCCAGTGAAATAAATGCACAGATACATCTTAAATAATTTTCTTTGTTAAATAAATGATCAAGTCTCTACATGATGTTAATTTACAATGAAATATTAAGAGCAAAAGTTTTTTCCTCCTTCCTTGCCATTTGGCTTCACCACGTTTAACAGATTATTTTAAAAGCAAATTTCATGCCCTTAGTTTTAATTTCTGGAACACTACTACTAAAATTAGCAAGCCTATTGTAACTGCTTACCTAAAAATTATTTTAAGCATTAAACTGAAATATGAATACCAAGATCAAATTACAATTTCTTTTGTACTTTTATGATTTTATACTTTTAAAAATATATTTTAGTTTTTTGAAACTTTGATGATGAGTCCTTCGAAGTGTTTGACTTTAACCTAAAGTAATAGTAATTTTATTTTATTATTTTAATTCCAGGTTTCTGGTTTAATTTATAATTTTAATCAGTTTTATATTGTGAATAACAATAAAATCATCAGTATCCGCATTTTGTGTTTAATATTTCACGAAAAATGAAAGAAATAGCAAATAAAAATTTTTCCTGGATTTTTGTTAACGCAGCCGACTTTTTCTAAGTTCAAAAAATTAAAGGTAGAAAAGTATCAGGAAAAAAGGTCTCACTAACGTTTTTACAAAATAATTTCATCTTTGTCAGAATACATATATAGAGGAATATTGAAAGTATAATAGTTATTCCATGCGTTTAAACGTCTTGAAAACACTAATTCGCAGCAGTTTATATTATACATATTTTTTTTTACCGCTCTTTTAAGGGATCACATCGGAATCATTCGCTCACTGAAGTGAATGAGTTCTTTTTAAGGGTTCACCGCTCACTAACAATAACCTTGATGAATGCGCTCGGAACAAACGTGGATCAAGAGCGGTGTGCAAAGTTGGGGGAAAAGCAGAGAGGACTGAAAAAGAGTAAGCTCCCTGGAATCAACTCAACCAAACCGCCCACTTCCTGGACCAATTTTCTTTCAACTGTACTTTTGAGATTCACTAAAAAAGCCTTTCTTCGTAGAAAAACGACAAAATTCTGAAATAGAAAAATGCTAAAAGTTAAAAAGTAATGAAAACTAAACTCGCTTTTGTTTAAGATTGCATTATTTTATTACTATAATTGATATTTTGTTGCTACTACAAAACATGGTGTAAAAATAATTTTTTAGATTGAAGACAGGTTCTAAAGAACAGAAAATTGTCGCTGACAATACCGGCATTTTCTTTTCTTTTCTTTTTTTTTTTTAATCTAATTTGACAAAATGATGGCAAATATCGCCTGAGGTCTTCTCGGTAGGGTCCACATTTTGTTCCGCAACCTAGAAAAAGTACATTACATGGGACAATTTATGTTTATAAATAGATGCTAATTCTAAAGAAGATTAAAGAGAAATTCACAGCTCTTGATTATAAGACATTAGTAAAATAAATAAATAAATAAAAATATATTTTATTATTTACATAAAGATTAGAGTAATATTGTATAAAAAGGTAATACCTAATATACATAGCTATACTTTGACACGGTATTCAAAGAATCGAAATGAAACTCAAAGGAACAGTTCCAAGGAAGCGAAAAGAGCAAATAATGAAGATTCTGCAGGAGCGCTAAAAAGAGCGAATAATCACGACTCTGAAAGACCCAGATCTGCGACTAGCGCTGACAATTGGGAATCCGAATAACTAGTTCCTATACTTTACGTATTTTAAACAGATCCTCGCACTGCGAGATGGGGGAAGGGTGGAAATCTCCATCCATTTGCAAACAGAAGTGGTCAGTTTCGGTGAGATGCGTCGGTTTAGTTAATGCTTTGTTTTTTAAATACTAGATGGAACACAAGCAAACCAAAAGCACACACATATATACATACTACATAACGCACATACACACATAAAAAATAGGTCAGATACATTTCCGGTAAATAATAAAGGAAAGAATGCTAGTGTTTAGATTAAGAGGAATCAAATTTTTGACACGCTTCCCAGCAACAGCTCTAGGGGAACCGTTAAAGGACTGCCGTTTCATTTTCGCCGGAGATCTGATCATTCGTTTAATAAAGTGAATCGGTTCCGAAGTGGATCGTCCATTTCTAATATTCCATGTTCTTCTTTCAGAAAGCAGAAGCATTCTGCATTGATGTGCAGGCAATTGTCAAATGAATATAGGAAGAGCTCTTTACCTCGAACCTCTTCGTATGTCCGGGTTTTCCCTATACCTGCATCATCAGCATTAAATTTATTTTTCCACAGTTGACTCGAAGCATTTTCGTCCTTGTTATCTTGAATTTCAGTTTCATGTTTGACAGTAATGAACAAATATCTGAATCTTTATTTTTGCTTGGAAACAAAAAGACTCCACTACTTTTTCAAACCTTGTCCGTCCATAATTCCCGGTTTTACTCCGGTTGGGATCATTCATCTTTCGTTTCTGTGTTCTAAAAGCATACAGATTATAGCTTAACAGTCACAACTGGCATAAGAAGAAACGAGATCGGTCTACGTCGCCGAAATTCGTCTAACCTTTCAAATATACGCCAAGGTGGTATAAGAACCGACCCACAGCGACATAAGCAAGCTGAAAACCAATAGATACGCTCATGCATGCGCAAATTTGTCTTTCATTGCTTATTATGTATCCTCCCTATTTATCTTCCTTATCTCTTATTCGGCAGGTGAGAAAGAAGCTAAGGATTTTTAAGTCATACGACTTACAACTGTGATGTTGTTATTTAAAAAATTATCGAAAACATGGACAATCATATTGTTATTCCATTTTTAAGCCCTACGTTAACTGCAAAATTGCTCGGATTCATCAGAAGTTGAGGCTTCAAACTACTTTTTCTGTGATTAATAAAATCTAGTGTTCAAATCTTGGTGGTATATTTGTTTAATTTATTTGATTACTGGCGTTTTCGAGTGCACAATACTTTTGGTCTTTGAAACAGAAGGATGCTATCACTTCAATTATTTCAAAATCGAATGAGTTCTTTTTGAAACAAATGCCATCTTAAGGTTTATTTTTGTCTAGTTCTATAATTGACATTTGTGTATGTGTCTGGTTTCTTTTACGCAGACATTGCTTTTTGCTATAAGACTCATAGAAAATATAAACAAAATGGAAATCACATACTCAGTTTCTAATAATAAAATACACAAAAACTATTTAATGATTCATAAAAATATAGCTTTATTCATAAGATATTAATAACTCTTCCTCTTAAGACAAAACAAATGTAACAATTAATAATGTACATGCAAAAGGGGGCTATAATTAGATTGACTAACATAATCGATTATTAAGAGCATAAAGACTAAAATTTATACCAAGACACGATAAAATAGGTACATTTTATTATTATGTGAAAAAGAACACGTACATTTTAATGATCGTTTCAGGAAACAGTACGAAGCCGCTGTAGCAGTGGGTGCTCTCATCATGACTTCCATCTTCTTCCAAATTGATTTGAAGACAGCGAAATGGCTTCCATAGCAATGGCTAAAATTTCGTTTCTGTGTCTAATGCTTATACCCCAGATTCGTGCTTACTCAATAACTTCTTCATGATATCCAATTTCTAATGAATGGCAATCAAGACTGAGGTGTTGCTCCATGACCAGCAGGACTTTTGGTACCGGTTTTACTACAACTCGACTATTACCAAATTATCATTCTAAATCAAGTAAACGGAATTGCAGCTTACGCTGAGATTTTTCACTTTCTCCTGTCATTTAAGATCAGTTTTCCAACTCTTAAATAAGTATCATACATGTTAATGTTTGTTCTCGGATCATTGCCTGTGAAGACTTGTTAGATACCCTGATGTTGGATCTGTAGAATTAAACCAATCCTCAAACTGTGAAACACTCTTAATTTCTTAGTTTTTAAATCATCTTGGTTCTTCTTAATACTTTCAGATTGCCCTTTCACTAGTTCTTAAAAATACTGTTGATGCAATACTGCTGCTTCATTTTCTTGGTCTCGATTGTACTCAAAGAATATGCAGTAGGATGGGGTATATGTATAAAATATGATTCTATTTGGATGGGAAAGGCAATAACCTTAAATGAATTTCGTCTAGATAATCTACATCTTTGCAGCCGAAGAAGAGGTCATACATTTTCCGATCAGTGGCTCCAGTGATGAACGTATACTGTAACAGTTATATAATGTTTTTATCCAACAGAAAAATGGATTTGTTAAAAGATAAGCCCATGCAGTTCACTTCGTATCCAATGTTATTGTTTAGTTATAATAAGCGAGAAATTATTAAGTTTAGCTGGTTATTTCCTTAGATGTATTTTTATTTCCTCTTTAATACTATCACATTCACTGATTAGTGATTGATATAAAATAAAGTTTTATTGTTTTTCTTTCATCATAGTTTGAAAACGCACATGATGGGGAGTAAATAAAGAATAATAGCAATCAATATTTCATTTGCTTCCGTTTTGAGTTCTCAGAATAACTGCATTTCCGCCAACTCGAAATGCCAAATAACTTAGAGATTCATCTACATTATTTCTGAAATTTTATTTCCGCTAAATTACATGAAGCGTTAAGCGGTAGTTTTCCTGCTTCCCCAAACGTATCACTACGAAAGATAATAGAATGAAGTTGTTTCGTTCTATATCGCTAGTTATGCACATTAATGTATGTTTGGCTTTGGAAGTTCTTGGTTACAAAAATGTTCCATTAAAAAGCGTTCGAAACTTTAGTTTTATTACTTGATTGCATGGTAAAATGAATTTAAACGGGAAACACATTGAATTACACGTGCTTAAGATAGCCTGCATACACGACAGTTCCAAATCCATATATAATGTTTTCCTTTTAGAATACATAACTATCACTAGCTTGTTCTTGATCAAAACCCTTTTAAAAAACAGTAGTAGTAGATTAAAATGTATTTTGGAAGCTTTAACATATTATATTCTGCACTCATCAAATAAATTAAATTCTTATTTATAGATGCAAGGACAGATAGCCTCGCCTTCTTTGCGATAATCTAAATAACCAATCCTTGAGATCAGACGTTCTCGGTGGAATTTTCCCCTAAAGGGGAATTTCATATTTCAAGGGGGTTGCTGACTTCACCAGCTTCTTGCTGCGCCATTAAAAAATTATCTAAATAAAAATAAAATGTATTTTTCGAGTATGTAAAATGTATTTTTCGAGTTTTGAAAGGGAGGAGAGAATGATCTTCTTTCACTGATGAAAGGAGTTCATAGGGTAAAAAGGAGGTTGAGAAGCACGGCATTAGATGCAAAGATTTACCTATTGATAATAAAGCAGCTTGGGAAAATAACAAAATAGATGCAATCGACGCGATTACTTCGCGGTAGCCTAACTAAACCTAGTTTAGCTTATATAAAACTTGAGGTGAAAACCAACAGGTAGATCACGTCTGCCGAGTAGCAGTTTTGCAGAACAGCGTACAGGTGAGATCACAACAGCATAGGCACAATATATAAGATCATGCTACGTCGTGGAAGGCACCCACGATCAAACACATAAGACCTTTAGACTTCCACCCGACTAATTCCCGTGAATTCTTAAGGGAAATGCGAAGTTCACATTTGCCTTAACACAATGAAATATTACAAAGTAATTATTTGAAAGTATTGATACTGACTTTCTTTAATGAACTTAATCCTTATTTAGATATTATTTCGAGTAAGAATGCTACTGAATGTGCCTAAAACACTTTTTTAGGTATACTGTGTTTATGTTAATAGGTAATGGCAAAGAACTTGAAAGTTCTGTTCTCAAAGGAAGAGATGCTTTTGTGGAAAATTTTGAAACTGGCTCGTATTCATGTTGCGGAGGGGGGTACACCATGAAAACGCTCATGCGGCTAACCCATTCGCCGGCGTTTGAACCAGGCTCAGATGACTACATGTGTTTGGCTGTCTTACTTATTAGACCATTTATGAGTCGCTCTGTAAATGAATAAATGTTTGGGTGGAAAAATTTATGGTTATTTTCATAAAATAGTTATTCAGATCTTAATTTTCAATGGATAACTTTATTACCATATGCGTGAAGAGGTTTATCTTGCAGTTAAGAGTAGTTTCCATACAATATTTTGTAAAATGAAATGACCGTGTTTTTTGGGGGGGGGGGTTCCTTAAATGTACAATTTTTTAACTGTGCAAAATTCAAAATCACCTCTAAATTGCAGTTTAGTAAGAATGACTTATACAAAACTTAACAACTTAATGGGTATTTACTTTTTGTCCACATGAGCCATACACTAAGACTGCAGATCATCTTTATCTGCTACTTTAAATAAATGTTATAATACACTTTCAAAGTAAAAAAAAGGCGACAATAAATTAACAGTTGCAAAATTCTTGCCTAAAATCAGTGAACTGTTCCAGATTCGCTTTGTTGGATGAGGTGATAAGTGAAAGACTGTTGACCGAATTCTGTCAGTTGATTGGAAAAGATTCTGTGTGTTTATGATATGTAAACTTAAATCAAACTGTCAGCTGGTAAACAACAAAATTTCTCCATCAGATCTAATATTTCCGAAGTGCAAAAGCTAGACAAAAGCAATATAGGCTGTCCAAAAGTAAATAAACAAAAAAAAAGTAAATAAACAGAAACATAGATAAATTCATTTCGTGATGCAGAGATCGTTATATCTTGCGACACCATAAACGCGCAAAATAATGCCTGCAAGGTGTTTCATTATACTTTCATTCACTTCTCAGACTCTGGTAGCCGGTTTGTTTGTTGTTTAACTTTCCAACAGTTAGAATTTAATCGTTTCTTCCTCATTTTTCTGGGGCAGGAAAACTTTGATGTGGAAGGGCGGAGTGAGGTGAACCAATCACCACAGCCAGCCAACGATGCCAAGTCTCTGCTGCAGTTTGCTCTCTTCAACTTCAGGGAAAGTCTGGACAAGTGAGTTGAATCACTTCCTTTCTTCCTTCCGTTTGCGATCATTAGGATAATAAAGTAAATTAGAATTTTAAAATTAACACGCAAATCGTGTATTCGGAATTTTTAATTGGTATTTGAGTTCATAATTAAGGGGAGTAGGCGACAGTTTTACTGTTTCAGCCATGAGCAGTTTAGTTTCTTGGCTGAGACTGGATCGATGTTTTGCTATTAAGTATGTAGTCTATGATTCCTAACTTTTATATCCTAAAATTAATATGTACTTAATGTGTAATTATGGATATTATCTCTGTTTATATGTGTGTGTTGCCATTTTTTCATAATTTTTCGTTTACAAAACGCATGCGACTAAGGAATTTATAACTTGTGTTGTAAATATAAGCAAAAATTTTAAATGACTATCTTATTAAAATTAATTTAATTATTTATATTTTGTTAAATAAACAAGAATAATTTCTTAAGTTTCGCGCTCTTACTTTTTTAATATTTATAAAATATTTTGTTTAAATTAGGAGTTTGCAAAATACAATTTAACATTATAGACGATTTCTATTTTAATAATGCAAAAGGTGAGGTCAATAAAATACAAATTTAAACTTAATTGTAGCTTTTAAATATTATGAATGTATAATTCTGAAGAGGAAACGTGGATAATTTTGAGGTCTGCTATTCTGTAACTGAATATATAATTGCCAGCTGCTTAATTAATCCTGCCGCAATGAGACAAATTGGCTTATTTATTCAAATAAGGCAGAGCGCACGAAAGCTATCTGTTAATGGAGAAGAATGCTGTCACGGGTAATTTTTAAAAGAAAACAGCCCGTATTTATATGATACATGCAGAAAATCACGAAATAACCCATGTAGTCAACCTGCTTATTATGACTCGAACATGGGGTGAACTACCAGTAACCACTCGGCCACTGGTGGGCAAATGGAAGAACGCTGGTGTGCAATTGGCGTGAATTAGTGGTAAAGATTAAGGCTTGGTATCATTCTTCCTAACATAATACAATTTTTCAAAACTTGTATTCATTTAATAGCGAAAGTGATGTACAGAAAAAATCACAGATTACAACAATTTTTTTTAACTTTTAAGTATTTCTGAATTGAAAGTTTTATAAATTTAGTACAAAATTTAATTATTTTGAGGGTTACATTCAAAAATTAATTTTGCATAAATATATTGTTTAACATTTAATAATGAATAATTCATTAATTTTAGTACTTAAATTCCAGCTAATAATTCTCTATATTCATTTTAGTGTGCTTTTGTATAAATACTTTTTAGTTATTTTTCATTAAATAAATTAGTAATAATGAAATAATTTACAAAGTTAGTATTATTAATGAATTCTTATAATTACGTGTTAATTCGCAATACCGTTTTTGAAACATCTAAAAAAATATGGGCATTGTTTTGCTTTCTTTCCCTCTGGATGAAATTGGATCACTTTTGGAGATATTTTTGTACAGCCGCCATTCATGTCAAAGAAAACAATTTGAAACAATGCAAAACAAAGCATTTTAAAATTGTATTTAAAGCTGTTCATTTTCGTTATGTAATGGCATAATAAACTCTCATGATTTGAGTTTAAGGTGGAAACACAATGTTATCTGCATCTAAAAATAAGCATGCTTCCAGTTAAAGCACAATTATTATTAAGATTGCATAGATTACTTCCCACCTCCCTAGAATACCATTAAAAAATCTCATGTAGTACATCACAAAAAGTTTATATATATATATATATATGAAGATAGAAGTGGAATGCGTTTTAAAGAAAAAGATTTAAAGATTTCAATTTTTCAACAGCAGATTTTAATTTCTGTTAATTTTCAAAATATTTAATATTTTGTCAGTTCTTAAAATTTGCTGCATTGTATGAAAATTATTTTTTGGTGAGGAAAATATTATTGTTTGTTTTATTTTTAATTTCTATTTTCTTGCTTCTTATATAATTCACACACATTGAATTTTTATGTAGTTAATAACTAGGTCTAATATAGTAGGAGATGCAATCGAAACGTAACTCATTTCAATCTAGGTTTTAAATTTTAAATTTACAATATCATCAGTTGATATATCCAAAGATTAAGCCTCTACTTGTTTAAGTATCAATAATTGTTTTATATGGAGAAAGGAAAGAGAAGTTCACCTTATCAGAATTTTTATTGTGGTATTTGTGAATGAAGTTCTATAGTGCCAGTAAGCCAAGTTTAAGGAAGTAAAGCCTTTTGAAATTCTTTTAAGTAAGCATTTTCTATTTCCATAGCACTACGCTTGCTCATATCAAAGCAGTTTTTCCACTTTAGAATACCTGGTTGAGATCATTAATGACATTTTTATTCGAAAATAATAAAAACTGTTTCAGTGTGGATAATATGCCAATGTTAAACTAATTCAACTGTAAATGTTTTTAAATTATAGTTTAATGTTTTATTGCTCGAATACTTGAATTTATATTGTAAAAAAAAATAATTAAGAAAGCCACGGGCAGTAAAAGTGTTTGCTTTACTGTTTTTATCTAATTCTTGAAGGTATGAAATGCTACGGACACGCGATGGCTCTATTCGAGGTTCCATTAAATTAATAGAGAGTCTAAAATCGAAGAAAAGTAAAGGAAAGAAAGGGAAAGATACATCTGATTGGACTTGGAAGGAATTGGCAGATATGGTCAAATATACAAAGGTAAAACTTCTACGCATATCCTTCTTATTGAAATATTCTCAATTTTATAAAAGATGTATTATACTGTGAATACAAATAGATGGAATCCATCTCCCTACATATATTCACGCACGCACACGCACGTACCTTTTATTACTTACAATTTAGTTGAATCTAAGAGAATAAACGTAATATAATTTTAACAATACTTCTGAACAATACATTTAGAAAATCCTTTTGTATACTTGTGTTCAACATCTGAAAAAAAATAAGTAAAGGGGAGCTCACTTTTTGCTAGTAGCATATTTTAAAATTTAAACGAACCTTTCTTTAACATCAGCATAAACCCATGAAATTCGCCGTGGCAAGGAGTGCAAGATTGCGCCTGTCGTTGAAAAGAGCTTTGAGCATCATACAGGTGACAGGACGACTTTTGCTCAGTTTCACCATTCCAGTACCCGGTTTCGAATCTTTGGTATGGCAGTCAGCCCAACCAGGATAACCACTATCCTGTTTGGGCAGCATAACCATGTTTTGGTTAAAATCACATTTTGGTCATTGTTTGGTTAAAAAAATAAAGGGGGTTTTGATGGAATATTGAAGTTCTTTTGCACCAGATTTCACTTATTTAACTGTCGTCATTGGTATCTTTATTCTGTTAAACATACATTTTTATAAATTTCAGACTTATTTTGGCCTTGAATAATTTTACATTTCACTTATAATACATTTTCACTTACCTTGTATAAGCAGAAAGAAATCAGAAAAGCAGAATATTTTATTAATATGTTTATCACGATCTAGCATACAGAACAATAATTAGCTGTATTTTTACCTCTTATGGAATTTACATTATGAAGCTGGTATACGTTTACATGATGACATAAGTGTAATTTTCTTTATAATTGTCTAATAAAGCAAAATATTTTAAGAATAACCAATAAGTTTTGTTTCTCAGAATACACGTTCAGATACGTAATCTTCTCAGCAAGATCGTTTTAAAGAATATATTTCATCTTATTAATTATGTTTTTTTTGTTGTATCTTTCTAAATATGCCACATAAAAAACAAAAATTTCTAAAGTTTGTTTTAATAACAAAATTTTGTATGCAGTCTCCTCTGATGGCTTCGCTGTTAAAGTTTGAAGCTCCTGAACTGAACAAATTAGCTTTGGAGTGCTTTATAGGTAAGCAAACTTTTTTTTTTTTTAATTTCATTGAATGTATTAAATGTTAATAATATAATTTCAAGGCAATGTTTAGTATGCTATACTTTTATTTATTTGCCTTATTTAACATATGGATGCTGAAAATAAATTATCTTAATAATACTTTTGTCTTGCTTTGATAAGGATACTTTAAATATTTTCTAACTATGTTAGTGCATTGATGAATTCCGTTTATATGCATGTGGGTGCGCACAAAACTTATATCACTGAAATAAGATATATCGAAAGAATTTTTAATGTACAACATTTCATGCAACTTTAATATGTTAAATACTGTCTGATATTAATACTGTGTGTTAACACAGTATTTAATGCATAGCAATATTCTTAATACATAGCAAATGTTGTATATGTAACGTTAAATACTATGTAAAATGTATAAGGAAACAAAAAAGCGCACATGGTTACTTGCGAATGTACAATTATAGGTTTGGATTAATATTTCAATAAATGATTTTAAGTAATGAACAAAATAATTTTTAGAAACAAAATTAGTGATTTTTATATTGAGATCTCTCTCTCTCTTCTCTGTATATATATATTTATATATATATATATATAGAGAGAGAGAGAGAGATTTTAAAACACAGTTTTCAATAATAGGCTGTTTTGTATAAAAATAAATAAATACAAATTCAGTACTTTCTCGGTTGAGTTGTACGTCAATTTCTACAGATCTCTCTTAATTACATGGTAAAATAATGTAATTTTACTTTCGTTTTAACTCTTCTGAGTTAATTATAAGTCATAGAAATTTTCATTTTCAATGCTTCTTTCCTCCGAATATAGTTATTTAAAGATTTCGAAATCAATGGCATCCTGTCTGTATTCCTCTCCCTTGGCTTTTTCCTGCACCATTCACAAGTATTTCTATTCAAAAAAAGAGTCTGCGCTTTCATCCTTCGTCTGAGATTTCCCTCTGCTCCATTTTTTCCCCTATCTATCTCATTCAAAAAGGAAATGGCTAAGATATTTCAAATATTGCATAATGTGTAGAAAGATCTTCAATAGAATATTTCAGTGTTCGCTCAGTAATTATATGGCGGATTTTGAAAATAAAAATTCCGCTATGATAGCATATTATGAATATGTAATTCATGCCTGGTAAAAAACAGAAAATTAAGCGGAACGTTCTATCAGATGAAAATGCACTGATTTTGAAGAAGACCATTAAATTAAAGAAGTCGCATATTTCAAAATCTGAGATTATCGTGTGAATATAATAACAGCAAGAAATTTTCTAAGGATTAGAATGTTTCTCATTCCAAATATGTCAGCTTGCTCAGCACCAGAAGTAAACGGTGTTTTTCGCTGCCAAGATTACAAGTAAACTTTAGCCGCCAGATTTCGGAATAATTCATTATGTACAGTTCACATAGAAACTTTGATTCGGAGCACTTTTTCTTGCCATGCAGATAAAATGTAATTCGTATTCGTAAGAATCCATACTTGCTACTCGTCATAGGTTCTGTCTACCATCGAAGGAAAGACATCACTAAAATCTATATATTAAGAATCGTTCAATAAATCAGGCGTTTTATTTGAGAAGTTCCACTGGAAAGTTTTCTGGTAAAGCTAAACAAGTAACAAATAACGGATGATGATTTGCCATTTAAGTTCGATAGAATAATATTAAAGCATTTGTGGACATCGATGAAAATGTAGCACCAGCAAAAGTGAGAGAAGCTCAAGAACTAAAAGTAATCGGTAAAATTCAGGGTGGTAAAAATGATTAAAAAAATATATCGAATATTTGATAAAGGTTCATCCCCCAGCTTTTGAAAAAGCAGTAGAAACTTTGAAATTTTTTCCTCTGCATTCAGGTTATCAGCGGATCTGATGTCACGCATTCTTGCTTCAACGAACTTGAAAATTTTGTTTTCAATGAAAGATAAAATCGGTTTTTAGTTTGCCACTATCTCGAAAGCTTTAAATGCAAATAAAGAAAAAAATAAAGGGGGTTTTCCGGGAATATTGAAGTTCTTATGTGCCAGATTTCACTTATTAACTGCCGTCATTGGTACCTTTCGTGTTCTGTTAAACATTATTATAAATTCCAAACTTATTTTTAGCTTGAATAATTTTACCATTCACTTATGCCTCTTTTTTATTTGTCGTATTAGGTGCTCCCCTTTTGCCAACATATAAATGAGAGGTTTCTTTTATATGTTTGAAATTAAAAATTCGTCGAATGCACTAATAACATAGCTGATTCTATCAGGACTTAGCTTTCTGTGTATACTCTTTGCAAACATGGTGAATTACTTACAAGGGTTCTTATCCTTACGTTCTAAGTCCTGAACTGGAACAGGGAGCGGAAGGTACGCTATGTTCTGATGTAACTGCTGGGCTGGAGAATAACTGCACGTAAAGGGATTTGAAATCCTTTTTTATTAATTCACTATTAATAACAAACCTCCCAATTCGGGAGAGATACAGAACGTAACAGACCAAACTTTGGTCGAACTTAACAATCAAATAAATTTAAATAAATTAAAATATAACTTAAATTAAACTTTGCTTCGCAGAGCAATTCGCGGAGATTGGCCTCTACCGAAAAGGGTGCGTAGCAAGGTATACTAAATACTACCGCACTTTAATTTATTTTACAAAGCAATCACGTAGTAAGCACTATGGCTTATAAATTTAAACTACTAGCTGGTCAGGCGAACGTTGAGCAGCGTGACCGTGATCTGAGGCAAAGCTCTCACACACCGAGAGGTTTTTACCTCTGGCTTAAATAGTGCTTGGCTGAACTTCAAAAAATTAGCATAAGCTAAAAACGCGCGCTTCTTCTGACAGGAAGTTGAAGCAGAGAGGAGATAGAAAAGATTTAAATTAAAATAAACTTGGTTAGTTTAACTAAAGCCTTACAATTCTTTTAAATTAATTATAATGGTTATACATGAAAGAAAATTTGTGTGTATTCCTACAGCTTTATAATTCAATTTCCAAAACAACTCAATGGAATTTGAAATAAATAATTAATAAATTAAATATGCAGCTTTGAGTATTAAAAAAACATAATTTACCTACATAATATTCCCAGGATTTATGAGTTTGACTGGACCAAACGGGAAAAATACAGAACAGCTAAACTGTAAGTGTAAGAAATTTTGTAATTAAAATACTAAAAAAAGTCTCTGTAGGCAAAATAAGATTAGAAAGTAAGCCCACCAGCGGACGAGCGGTAAAGTCCCTGAGCACTCACTGATAGTTCTGTGGTTCAAATCCCGCAAATGGGCTGGCTTCATGGGCGTTTTCGTGGTTTTCCCCATGAGTAACGTATACGAGTCAGTTTCCCTCATTAAGTCCTCTACGAAGGCATCCCTTCCCTTAGGCAGATAGCCCTCGAGGTTTTGCTGTAATCACATAAACCAAACCAAGACTAGAAAGTTTTCAGTAAAATAATAGAAAAGAAAAATCTTCTCATAGTTTGCTGTTCCCATTAACTTTTACGTAATTTTTCAAAATTTGTTACAACTCTTCCTTCTAAGGGCTGCCCTTATCTGTTTGTAATATATAACAGAATATCACGCATAAATATTTCCTGGAAAATTTTACTCAGATTACTTTTTTAGATAATCTTTCCAAAGAGATCATATTTAAATGCACAGTTGAATTTTCACTACTAATTTTGCTTTAGATTTTGACAGAAGGGGAGTGTTTTACTTAGTCAATTTATGCAACTTCTTCTTAAAGGTGAGCACTCAGCATACATGCTATACTAAAATACAATGCTACAGGAAGATATTCTTTATATGCTGTATCAGTACTTCGCATAACGATATTGCTTACACGATGAACGTTCCGTATGAATAAGCCCGTGAATCAAAAAGTGTCCTGGATAACGAAGTCTTCGCATTAACCAACCGCACGAGACGTTCGCCACACATTAAACACATTTTTCTGTTTAAATGGCGTATGAATAAAAAAATTGTCTATTAATAGAGAAAGGCAAAAATTAAAAGAGACAGCAAATAACTCCATTTCTGAATATTATATTACCCCTGAAAAAATTTAAGCCGTTTTTGACCATGAATTTGAAGAAACCCCGAGGGAAGTTTTTTCTCATGAACACAACGCAGGGGGCTATATGCAGCTTTGGTAATCAATGATACTCCAAAGAAGATTGAGATTAGATTCTACTTTTCTTAAAGCGAAAATTTATTGAATTAGAAACGAGGAGAGGTTCAGGCCACAGCTAAGCAGTTCCATAGCAGTACACTGAGATGAAAAGAACACCTGATCTGTTCGAGGACAATTAATTATGTAAATTTCCAAAATTTCTGGGTTTTTTTAATACGCGCTGAAATTTTTATCGATGTTTAGCTATTACGAACCGGGTTTAGGACTGGATTAAAATTATTTTCATAGTAAACATCATTCTGGATTATGAACACCATCGCAAAAAGGATTATTTCCTTTGCGAAAACACCTTATATATATATATATACACAGTCCACTCACATTAATGTGACCATCTGTCAAAAGCCAGAATAACCACCTTTCGCAGAGCGGACTGATGCGAGACGTGCAGGAAGAGAGTCACATAGGTCCCTGAAGGTGTTCTCTGGGATGTTGAGCCATGCCGACTCTAATGCCGTGGCCAGCTGCGCTAGATTACGCGGTTGAGGATCCATGGCGCGAACAACTCGATCGAGATGGTCCCACAGATGCTCGATTGGGTTTAAGTCAGGTGAGTTTGCTGGCCAGGGGAGGACGGTAAACTCATCCTGGTGCTCTTCGAACCACGCACGTACACTGGCAGCTGTATGGCACCTCGCATTGTCCTGCTGGAAGATGCCATCATCCTGAGGAAAAACAATGCGCATGTAGGGGTGAACATGGTCCGCAAGGACAGATGCGTACTTGTATTGATCCATTGTGCCTTCCACAATGATCAGTGAACCTAGAGAATGCCAGGAAAACATTCCCCAGACCATAATGCTCCCGCCTCCAGCTTGGACCGTTCCGGCAATGGTTGCAGGGTGGTTCCTTTCAGAGGTTTCACGCCTTATACGCCAACGTCCATCTGTCCGATGGAGCATAAAACGCGATTCATCCGAAAACGCAACCTGTCGCCACTCAGTGGACGTCCAGCTGCTGTACTGGCGTGCAAATTCTAGCCTTCGCCGTCGATGAACAGCAGTCAGCATAGGTGCACGAACCAGGCGTCTGCTTCGGAGGCCCAGACGCAGCAATGTTCGCTGAATAGTACTTTGGGAGACACTTTTGGTAGCCCCTTGGTTCATTTTGGTGGTCAGTTGCTCAACGGTAGCCCGTCTATCTGCCCGAACGCATCTCCGCAACCGTCGTTCGCCTCTGTCATCTATGGCCCGTGGTGCACCACATTTGCCACGTCGCTGATTTTGGACAGTCCCATTTTGCCATGCACGGTACACTTTTACCACGGCGGCACGCGAACAGTTCACAAACTCAGACGTTTCGGAAATGCTTCCACCCTTGGCCCGAAAGCCAATGATCATGCCCTTTTGGAAGTCGGATAAATCGCTTCGTTTCTGCATTACGCCAACGATTGAAATGTTTTCCGAAGCCCTCACACACCCTTTATATACGCTCAACTGCACTGTGCTGCCACCTGCCTTCTGTGATTGGTTATTTAACTCTGACATGGAAAGTACGTGGTGGTCACATTAATGTGACTGAACTGTGTATATCCAATATTTCTTCAGCAGTAATAGAAAGAAAGCAAGAAAGTAATTTGATCGATTCATTTTCTGCCATACTGAAAGAAACCATTATTATGATATTTTTATTGTATGTGATAGGAGTTGTTTATGTTATGGTTTGTTGTAATTTTCTGTTTTTTTCTAGCTATTATGAGGCATATGGGTGATTACCCAATGGCCAAGAATCAATCTGAAGTTGACTGTGTGTATACAATTCTAGTGGTAAGATTCTTACGTAATCCCATTTTCAGTGCACATAAATGGTTAATTAACTTAAATTAAATGCAAAAATTTTCTTCTTGATGAATTTCAAAGTTTTTCTGAATTTCTATTAATTTATAAAAGTCGTCCATTAGTCCCCAGCTATAATATACAAATTTTATTCATTGTACCAATTATCCTAAACCAATTGTGATCACAAAATGAAATATACATAGCAATATGAAAAGAGACATAATGCCTTGTGTGATAATAAAAGTAGTGTCACATTCAATACTTGATTAAATTACAGCCATAATTATATATGAACATCATTCTGCTCTGAACCACATACATATTTACATATTTACTCTCTCTACATATATATTCAGATAAAAAGTCTCCGCGTATTTTTGCCACTAGATGGTGTTGATGCCTATATATCCGGCAACACTCTCTCGATTGTCTTAAACGAACATGTGCTTAAAAGGTTACGATCAGCTTCCATTATTTGTAAAAATAGCTTTCTAATTCGTTGCTCGTGTAAAAAGTTATATTGATTTGAAAATGAGTGAAATATCTGAAGAAACACGATATGTGACGCTTTTTTACCATAAAAAAGGTAAAAATATCTCGAAAAATTTGTGAAGTGTGTGGTAAGAATGCTCTGAGTGAACGAAGGACCCAGAAGCGGTTTGCTCGACTTGTTCCGGAAATTTCGATGTCAAAGATGCACCGCGCTCTGGTCGGCCAGTCACTGAAAAATTCGATGAATTTTGCAACTAGGGGGGGGGCTAAGACTGGCACGCAAGCTGTCGGGAAATAGCGGAGGTACTAAACATCAACCACATGACAGTTTAGAATCATTTGAAAAGAGAAGGATAGAAAAAGAAGCTCGATGTTTGGTTGCCACATAAATTAACGCAAAGAAATTTGATTGACCGAATTACCATCAGTGAAACAACGAAATCGGACCATTTTTGAATAGAATCATAACAGGAGGCCCTCCACAAACGACTTCAAAGCCTGGATTGTCGCCAAACAATGTTATGTAGAGTGTCTGGTGGGATTGAAAAGGAATTGTCCATTATGAGCTTCTACAACTTGGCGAACCACCAATTCGGCCCTGTACTGTGCACAGCTCGACCGTATGAACGATGCAATCTAGAAAGAGCAACCAGAATTGGTCAACAGAAAGGGAGTTGTGTTCCATCATGACAATGTGCTGTCATACACATATTTGATGACTTGGAACAAACTGACGGAACATCGGAAGTTTTGATGCACCCATCGTATAGCTCGGACCTTGCTCCGTCGACTACAGATTAATTCTATCTCTGCAAAACTCTCATGATGGTAAAAAATTAGCCGACCGAAGCGCCGCTGAAAATCAATTGACCAAGTTTTTCGACGATAAACCACAGAAATTCTACACCGATTGAATTATGAAGCTACCCGAAAAATGGCAAACGATCATAGATAATAATGGTCAACAATATCTACTTGACTAAAATTGATTTCCAAAAACGACGAATATTTTTGTTCAAAAATATGTCAAAAAAAAAAAGCGGAGA
>KK117955.1:516674-532235 GCA_000611955.2 Stegodyphus mimosarum | reverse complement strand
TATGTATGTGTGTCTGTATCAGATATAAAATATGAAACTCAGAATTACTAACTTTGATTTGTTATAGCCTTGTTATTTCTTATTTTAATTTGACTACTTTCCCTTTCTGTCCTAGTGAATCTAAAGTGCGTCATCTCAAAATTAATCCGTTTCATGATTGCGTATGTAATCTTGCTGCGCTGAGACAGCTCTTATGCAATCAGACTTAAGAAACGTTTTATTACATACCTCATGTTTTGCTGATGTGTACCTCTTTTTTCCTCCACTTGCTTGCAGCTGCCAATATGTGATTCTCATTGTTCTGCTTTGTCCATTGTTTAAATATGTAAATAGCTATATACGCTTAGCGTACCCATAATAATGATATCGGAACCTGTTTATGCTTATCAAAACTTGCTTTATATTATTATGAAATTTGAATATTTGAATCAATGGCCATGTCGGCTAAATTTTTCCTTTTCTGTTAAGCATTATTCAAACTACGCAGTAATCCACTACAGCTATTCTGAAAAGCATTCTGTTACATATATATATTCTGAGTATGAATTTTAAGAATTAAAAATAAAAAGCCCAAGAAAATTTTTTTGGAAAAATAATTCGTACTATTAACTTTAAAGGATTTTTTGAAAGCTGAAATTTACCTCAGCGGTACTAGTAAAAATAATCAATATTTTGAAGTTTTTTCTGTGTACCTGGAAAAATTTATTATCTTAAATAGCAATTCATTAACAGCATTTTATCAAGCTTTCATTCAAGAAATTTTAAATATGTTAATCTCCTGAATGCCTTAATATTTTCTTCTAAGAATCCAAATGTTAAACGTTATTAGAATTTAAAAATTTAAATTTAGCAATTTGTCAAAATCTCATGACTTTGTGAACTCAGTTATAAACTTTTTGTAACTTTTGTTAAGTTCTATTATATATAATTTTCTAGGAGTAAAAACTTGATTATATGTATAATTGCAATAGACTAATAAAGTAATAAAACCAATTAATAACAAACTAATCTTTTAGTTCAATATTTATGATACAAAATTAATATTTTTTCAGACCTGCCATAAATACCCACAATTAAGAGATGAAGTTTATTGCCAGTTAATGAAACAAACAACAAATAACAAAAGCCCAAAACCGTAAGTTATATTTTTTATTGAATTTGTATTTGTTATATAATTCTGTTTATTGTTTATATGATTATCATAAACAATATTAACAAAATGTTATACATCTTTCATTTAGACTTGTAATTATTAACACATTACATTTGTTAGTTATATTTTAACTATTAACTAATATATTATTTTGTGCACACAGATTTAGTTTTTACTGCTGGAATGTATAAAAATAGCAAAAGCCAAAAATGTCAGAATAAGAAAATAATCTAAAATTTTTATATCTGTAAGCGAGCAGTTACATTTTTTATTCCAGTAACATTGAAACAAAACATCATAAAATTATCAATATTATCTGCATCTGTGAGCGATGCAAGTGAGTTTCTGTGAGTAAGAAAACTACATTGAATTCAACATGCCAAGTACAGAGGATTCTAATCAGTAAACTGTTAAAATTATTCATATAAAATAATATTTAGGATAAGAAATACTGAAAAAATATGTTCTTTTATTCATCTAAGGGAAAGTATAATTGATATGATTATCAAATAAGTTTGATTTCTTTACTTATTTATTCTTATTTTTAAAAAATAAATTCATGATATATAACATATGAAAGCTAGATACAGAAATCTTAAAAATCTTTTTCTTTAATATTTCATTTTTCCCTTTCCTGTGCACAGCAATCACAAAAGAACTTTAACTTTGTATCAAATGTTTCAAACTTTACCCAACTAATTTCAGGCTGGTCTAAACTGAACTTCAAATTTCTTAACATTATTTCGTATAAAGTATATTATAAGCATTTTTATTACATCATTATTTATGTAGCATTATCCACTACAATAAAAATTATTAAACTGTGTTACAATGGGCTTAGATAAACAGATAGTTTATAAACATAAATCATGAATAAGCACTATATGCTTTAATTTATAATCTATCTATTCTAACTGGAACAACATGGCAACACATAAAACTGGAAGAGAAACATGCCAATCTAAGATTAAGGTAAAATGCAATCATTGTTCCGCAAAAACGTTTTTGCTCCTGATGAAGATGGAACTGCATTTTTTTGCCCTTCAAACCAATAGAGTTTTATTTAAGTCTACATCAAATTGTAGCTGCTTTCTTGCATAATTTTAAACATGGCAACAATTAATATAAATTGTTATTCATATTTTTCACATTTAATTATTAGCATGTTTCTATTATCTTGATTATTCTCATATCATTGGCTCTGTCATGGTAATTCTGAAGTATTTCAATGATTATGTTAATAATAGTTTTTTCTTTATATTAATAAGCATTTTATTCCTAATAGCAAAAATATTGTGAAAATTCAACATTTAGTTTGTCTGTTGAGTTAGATTCCTCTTTAACAAGAGTGTTTTTCATAGTAAAGCCTTTGATCATACTTATTATTTCTTCTTCTGCATCAATGTACCATTTGGGAATTAAATTCTTGCATGATGGAACAAAATTTATGAATTCTCTTGAAGATTTTTGAAGATTATTTTATTAGCTTTCACCGTGTTTCATGGTGTTTATAAGAAAAGAGCTTACATGTGACTCTCTATCAACTACATAATCATATTATGGCATTGATATGCAGGTAAATCTCACTTTATTTTACAGGTATGAGAAATACCTGCAGATATATTCCTTCCAAATTTTGAATTTTCACTTTCGAATTAATTTAATCGCTACTTCAGTAGTGCTGCCATCTGTTGTACATTTTAAGAGTTAGAAGGCTGCCGAGAATTTGAGATAATAGTATCAACAATGATTTTGAATTAAAAGCTTCTCACACAAAAGTTGCAGATGCAGCATCTCGGGGGGGGGGGAAGTTAAGCAATTTATTTCCCAAAAGAAATTTATACAATATGTATAGTTTGTTATTCCTGTATTTTTCATAAACTATTTTATGTGTAACACTAGCTTTCTGTTTTCTCTTTAAACCTTAACTGTTTTTCAACTATGTTGCTTGAAATATATTTGCCAATTTAACATTTTTCTGAATATTTTAAATCAACCGTGAGTAAACATTCATTCATAAAGTACACAACAGTTTTTATTAGAAACTCAAACTTATCAGTTTTGTTTCATCATCCTCCTCCCTTCTCATGCAACTTAATTTTTTCTCCTATATACATCAGTATTATATAATTTAAACTAACTCTGTAGTTAACTTCCGTTCATTTTTTATGAATATATTTTAAACTGTTTTGACTTTTATTTTTGTTTTAATGTTGTAGAATTGTAATATGTCAACACATCAACAATTGAAATGTTTAAATTCTAATAAGATATTCAATTCTTTCAAAAATAATTTAGATTTACTTTAAGAAATAGTGACAATATAACCCTTCTGTAGTCCTTATAGATTATTCAGTGCAATCCAACAAATTTCAGTTTCAAAAATCGATATAAATTTATTTTCTTTCTAAAGTTCTTTTAATTTTTGAGAAATTTCAACACTTTTCTCCCTGAAGTAGAAGTTAATGGATTCTCAAACAAGACATTGTTAAAAAAAAAGAAAAGAAATTCTAAATGATGTGTCTTTAGATTCTTGAATTATTCATGAGCAAGATTAGTATTATTTCTGTAAAGTGTAGTTAATGCAGTGACAAGATTTAGTGGTTTGTACCCATTCGGTATAACCGCTTTCTAATGCATCTTTAGTTAGGCGAACAAGGTTGTTAAAAATTAAACTGTTGTATTTATTTGACACTTTATGGTCACTTAGTAAATGTAGATAGTTATTGTTTATTTAGGTAATGAAATGATTGTTAAATCATTTGAATCTCACCTCTAAATTAATAGGCCTAAAACCAAGATTTCAGCAGTTGCATAGAAGCTGTATACCAGCTAATTAACATAGCATAACATATGATGCTAAATTACAGCATGCCATTTTATTGTTGAAATAGTAGATATAATGTTAAAATGAAGTAAGGATGACAGTGAAAATCTGTTTGAGTTTTCATTAATTATTATTTAGTTACATACATGCTTTAAAATTTCAGTCTTTTTTTCTTTAAAATAGAAAATTAACTATTGGAAATCGTATTGTTTTCCGCTGTTTAAGATGTTATAAAAAATATTTCTTATTCGATTTTTAGAGACAGCTGCCAGCGGGGATGGCGCTTATTTTCAATTGTCGCTGCTTATTTTGAATGCTCAGATGCACTGAAGCCATATTTATTCAAATATCTAGAGACAGCTGCTTACGATAAACGCCGAGCTTATCACGGTAAGTCACTAACTTCATTAGTATTTCACATAAAATTGTGACATATAATATAAAATAATTATGACTAAATAGAGCTAAATTAACACATACACAAAACAATTAGTTTTCTTCTACAACAATCTTCCACATCAGGGATTTTTAGAAATTTTTATTAAGGTTTAGCCACGGTTCTTTTAATATGAATTCGTAAAATATTATTAAAAATATATTACTCTAAAATTTTTCCCAAATCATACTTTTATAATAGAAAATTTTATTTCTAATCGCAGATTATGTGAAGGATAATTTAAAAAATGTCTGACAAAAATTTTATATTTTGAGGTGAGTAGAAGAGATTGAAATAAGCATATTTTGTAATGAAATGTGGGGGAGTAGGGGCTAAAGCTTTGCGTTGGAAGTGGGCGCTGTTGATGCAAAAATAGATGAAGGCGGTTCCCTGGCGTAAATCTTCATTTCTCTTGCGGCTTTGAGCGCATACATCGTTACACGAACGCGGAATCCGCCGATATGCATTTGATCTATGGGATTATGAAAAAAAAAAAAAAAAAAAAGATTTTCAAAGGATATATCGAGAGCGTTCCTGAGTAGACAGCTGTCGAATCACCAAATGTTCAATTGTATTAATTGGGAGTAGTGCAAAACTACATGAGTTACTGTTGGTGGTCGTACTTTCCAATACCTACTGTAAAAAATGAATGATTAACTTATTTCTGAACTGAATGATTAATTGCTACTACTCACGTTACTTGCCTTTCTTTATCTGTTGTTCATACCTTCCTTTACTTGCTAGTACTTAAATATGTTTTTTCTGCACATATATTTTATTACAAAATGTGTTTTGGGTTTTCTTCTACCCCTCTTTCCATTTCTTCCGTGTGTTTTAGAATTACTCTGTACATTATATTTATATAACATCGCAACTTGTACAAAGTAATCGGAGTAAGACACAGTTGCTACTCAAACATTTTGAGGAAACAAATGTGTAGACAGTATAGGTTCTACGAAGTTAAGTCAATAACTAAGTTATTAATTGGTATGACAGATTTGAAAATAGTATTTTTCATGTATGTTAATGCATAACAGAACAGTCATTTTATTCATTTTGTTATTTACTATGTACCATTTGACATGCATATTTCAGTTTGAAAATGCCGATGGAATTCCATGGTTACAAACAAAAACGTCGCGAAGAAAACTGCGCAAGGGAAGAATCATGATATAAAACATTGTCGTAGAAAATAATGCACTTCAAAAAAATTTTTCAGTTTTAAAACATTGTCGTAGAAAATATTGTGGCAAAAAAAAGCTGCTTCACAACATTGCATGAAGATAACTTCGCAGACACGTTTTTCTGAGTTTAAAAATTTTAAGTATGTTCGCACAGTGATTTATGAGCGCAAGAAGGAATGATTCTTACTTCTATGTTTCACATTTTTTGAATTAAACTAATAAATGGTTACTAAAAACGCATACAGCATTCCAAACTTAAGCAGTCAAAAACTGAAAATGAGTAGAAAATTAATGTTACGTATAGCAGTTAATATAAGTTTGAACTGTGGTTAACTGTTAAGGATAAAATTAATCTCATTTATGAACTTGGTTTAGTAGTGCGAACATACATTTGAAAGTGCTTTGTTTTTACTCCGATATTTTAAAACTGCGAATTTTTTAATTGCACTTTTTTCTACAAGGATGCTTTATACCACAATGTTTGAGCTGCGATATTTTCCCCTTGCATTGTTTTCTCCCCGAAATTCCCTTCTATGATGTTTTCAGTGGACACCAACTCGATGACTGAACGAGAGAGGAGCAGCATCCAGTTATTTTCTTTCCTGAGGGGTGTAACAATCCTCAAATTTGATGAAACATCAGGTTTATATTACAGAACTTTCTTTTCTCATGGGAACATACCCCGAGTGTCCACCGAAATGGCTAGAAAGTGATCAAAGGGAAAAAATGTACTTTTGTCTGAAAACCGCCGTACGAGTAAGTCGCGTCCCACGGCTTTCCTTTCTGTAACTGTGCTGATGTTTTACTTTATATTCAACTAAAAATCTTTGTTTAAGTTTTAAAATAAATATTTAAAAGGCCGCTGGTCTGATTATTTTTACCACTGGTCTGATTAATTATCGGAAGCTCGCTTATGGTACAGGGGGTCGTGCAAAATATATTCTGTTATCCGATCTGCCAGGATGGTTAGTGATAAATTGTGATTACAGATGGTTAGTGATAAATTGTGATTACAGATATTCTTGAGGATGAGTCTAGCTTTTTGATAAGTTCTTTTATTGCTACATTAAATATTTACATATATTTACATCATAGTTCAGGAATATTCGTCATCTCGCTCACATCCTCTCAACTCCCGATTCTCGATTACCCTCGTGCGTCCTCTATCGGCGGCTCTTCCAGAAATACATCTATCGGCTGATTACAATTCATATAAGAATGTTTCCTATTTATGGAAAGAAGTATTCGTTGCATAAAGCCCCGAACAAGTGGATCCAGAAAACCTTTGTATATATATGATAACGATATTCAAGATGAAGTCCTAATGTGGCTGAGACAGCAAGTCATAGCATTTCATGCCGGTGGTATTGGAAGAGCTGATTAATTTATGACGCAGTTATATAAATAAGGTGATTATCTCATTAGGTTGTTTGTAATTACCTTTTGTGATTTACTTATTGATTTCTTCTGTAATTAAATAGAATAAACAAGTTTTTAAAGGCAGTAGAAACGAGTTTATATAATTAGTGTTACTATGTTCTACCAGTTTCAGCATCTTATTGATTGATAGGTATTATCAAATGAATTTCAATTGCATTTTATTGTGCTCTGCATACATAACATATCATCAAAATGTAAACTGGAAAAACTAACTGCATTAGAACTGATATCACAATCATGAACCCATCTATCAAGTATATATCAAATTCCTCTATTCCTCCGAATGCATTTTAATATCGTTTTCAATGTTTTAAATAATCTAAATAATGAATCAGTGACTAATATGATGTAGGAAACATGAGAAATATTTGTATGTAATTATGTAATCTTCATTTATCGATAAATATCTCCCTTCTTTTTTCAGGTACTGCTATGGTATGTTTGCAGAATTTAAGAAAAACTTTTAAATACGGAGGACGGAAAAATGTACCGAGCGTTGAAGAAATATCTGCTATATCTGTATGTACAATTCTTTGTATTCTGTATGAAACATAATTTTTGATTTGAAATTTATCTTAAAGTTGAATATAATAAAAGTACTTATAATAAAATTTTTATTTGTTGCTCTTATTTAGGCGGGTCGCAATTCTAAGAGACAAATTTACAGGCTTCCTGGAGGTACAGAACGAGTCATCAACACAAAATCTACCACTGTAGTACAAGATATCATTGAAGAAATCTGTACGATATTAAATGTCAGGAACCAATTAGAAATGGAAGAATTTTCACTTTATTGCATTGTTGAAGGAGGTAAGCTTTTTAGATTCTAAAAATAGCATTGTATCAGCACATTTGCACAGTATGGCTGTTATTTAAATTTTGGCATTTGCAAATACTTCAAGGCTTATAGGCTAAATAATGCCAGGGCTTTATAATTGCTTTCTAGGTAAAATTCAGAAATTGAGATAATGATGAACTCCTCAAAATTTGCAGCTTACTTTTAATAACTTCAAAAGGCTTCCGATATTGCATTAATCACATTTTTTAGAATCAGGTTTATAAATTTTCACATTGTATCTGTTGATGCTTTCATAGATTACATAATATGCAGCTTAGTCGCAAACAGTTAAATGTTTACGAAAAAATTAATTAATTGATTTTTCTGACGCAACTCGTAACATTAAATCAAATCCTATGCATTTAAAATTAGACAAAAAAAATAACTGTATATTGGCGCAAGTTTTGAATAAAACTCATATATATGAACTTTATTCAAAACTTTTGGGGCGTATTACCCCGCAGGGTGTTTCAAGAAAGGATACTAAATATTTCTTGTGACTAAATGTATCTTGAAAGATTGGTTATAGATTTTTCTCAATATGATATGAATCAAGATAGGCGAGCAGTTTTATCAGCTGGTTTCTTTTCGTAAACATACAAAATTAAATTTTTATAAAAGTTCGTGGAAAAAAAAATATGGATATAAAATGTTTTCCACGGCCAATTATTTAAAAAGTAAATAAATAAAAATCCTTTCACATAATCAAAATCACTCGAGATATCCTTCATTAAAACTTTTTGGGACCACTGTTAGAACAGATATGTATATTAAATTTTAAAATATAAGTTTCGAAAGATTATTTCTACATCATAAATATATTATTATAGTTTCGAATTTCTATTTTTAGAAATGCTAAAATTCGAAATCATTGTTTTATTATTGCTTTTCTTGTGATCATTGTTCCCTCTAATTTTTTTACTGCTGTTGTGCAACATTTTTTACTATGAAAATTATTTGTGCGCCTTTTATTTTTTGCTTTGCTATATTTAAATTAATTCTGTTTTAATAACATTCGTTATTTTTAAAAACACACATATTTAAAAAATTAATTACAAAAATTAATAAATTAATGTACATGAAAACACAGTTGTTTACTAAAATATAGCTTGATTATAAAAGTAATAATGTTCAGATTTATTAAAAAAAATGCTACATCTTTAAAGTTTAACCATTCACAATAATTTCGAAATTTATATTGGTTTTACTATTTAAAGACAATTTTAGTCGAATTAACATGTCTAAATGACCTTCTTTCAATCATTTATTTGTTTAATTTCTATTAAATTCATTAAACAATGAATATCCATTAATTTTAAAAGTTCGGAAAGTTATTCATTCTGTAATGAAAATATTGCCGTATCTGAAAAATTTGTTATCAGTTTACGCATAACTTTTTCACATATGGTAAATTTAAAAGTCATTTTACTTTTGCAACATATCTGTTTTATCTGTTAATCCTTTACTGTATTTTACGCCTAGTATTTCGTCTAATTCTGTGCCATAATTGAAATCACAGGCACTCAATGCTGTGAAATCAAATGTTCCCAATTCCTGTACTTCATTTTCAGGAAATCTTTCTTCTAAATGACAGCAAAGAAAATTTCTAAAATTTCGCTTCAAATTAATTTCATGTTCAATAGTTTTTCCTTGGTTTTAAGCAAAGGAATTTCCACAACATTACTTGAAGTAATGCGTAGCCGCCCAGAAAGGGAAAGTGCTTAGTACCTCTGACTGCCGTACCGAAGGGCTTGAAATCGAATCCCGGAGAAGGCATGGATGTAAATTGTCTATCCCTTCTTAGGAGGAGCGGTGCCTCCATTCTAAAGTGATCACCACTTCTGGCCTTAGTAGTGGCCTAAGCCTGTAATGGTTAGTGTCTCTCCTTGGGGGGGAGGGAAATTTCAAGTAAAGCCGTTGTGGTTATTATTATTCTTTTTATTTATTTTACCAAGAGTAAAGTGAAATGCATCAAGTGGTGTTAGATTGCGCTGCTGAAAATGTTTACTGAAGGTGGTAAGTTTTTCAAAAACGTCGTTCATAATACGTAAATTTATATGAAATCTTGTATTTTTCAATTTCTGTAAACAGTATTTAGAAATAGGATTACTTGCTTCATCTTCTTTGAAATATTTAATGAATGCTTCATAATTGTTAGCTATTGCTTTCAGTGCAAAATGGTTAGATAACGACCTAACTTTATTTTAAGATTTGAAGGTAATCGCTTCAATTTCTAAAGCAGTAGCAATACCTTGAAATTATCTCTTTCTTGCAGATCTAAAAAATACCGTGTACATCTTTCTCATCGAAGTTTCAATATGAAGTTCATCCGGGCTGTCATTTAATAAATGTACTAATTCTGCTGCCGGCAGCATGGGATTTTTACTTTTTTTGTTCTGTCCACGTGAGATTGATTATATAAAAAATATTTTAAAAAATCGAGCAGTGTTGCGTCTGTTGTTGAAAGCCCTTGGTATGTCGTTGGTTAAATCGTTGGTTTTTGTAACAATACAACTTTTTACTTAGCTCCATTCCAATTTTGATCTCAAATATTCAGCCAAACAGAATTTAAGGGTCACTAATGCCACTTCTTCTGATGCCAATCTCCTGATAGGCTTCCTTTTGGTAGGTTGTTAAGTGTCCACGAAGGGATTATGAATTTACAAACATCCATGTTTTCTAAATTCAAGCCCGGACCCTGTGATATTGCAGCTTACTTTGCTAACCGTATACGGAATAGAGAGCCTCGAAATTTTATATGTAACACAATTCAGTTTTTTGAAGCCTCTAATACCCTAAAAGATTTTATACGACTCTTTCTTCATATGAATGTCATCTATGTTATATATATTTTTGATGTTACAAATTTTTTTGAAGGAAAAATGCTTATGTAGAATAGGATTTTTCTTAGAATAAGTTGTTAGAATTTTATTTCTGACTTTTTCAAGCAATATTTATTTAGTTGTTCAGTATTTCGGTATTATTCTATATAGGAAATATTTTTTACTATTTTATTTGCTTCTTGAATTATTCATCTCTAATGTTTGTCTTCTTTGATATTAGAAGTCTATAGTTCTCCCCCTTTTTTTCCCCACGCTACGTTATTATACACTATTCAACATACACTCGAATTATAATGACGTTTCAAAATCCCAATTCGCAAAATTGGTTTTATCTCACACAGCATAAAATACTTAATTCCTCTTTCAAATTTTAACAGTATATTTCATGTAACAAATTGGATACTTTAGAAACAATGTACAAATTCTATCAAGAACTGGAAAATTGCTGTTAGAAATTATGTTTGATATGTGACATCTAAAACTACATGAAAAATTTCATTTACTATGTTCTTTTCTAAAAGTAATTTTATCAATGACATTGAATAAATAAACATACAGGCACCCTTAAATGAATTGTAGATAATACAATGAGATTTCTTCTTTCTCATAGATCCCTATACAATGCCACTTAATCGTGAAGAATACATCTTGGATGTGACAACAGAACTTTTAAAGAATGGTCAAGTATTCTACTTGATATTTTGCCGATCAGTATGGTATTACCCTCTTCGTTTAGATAATCATCTGTACATTGAAGTCATTTTTAATCAAGTTGCACCAGATTATCTTGAAGGTCTACTTCTAGTAATGCCAGGAGAGCGAATAAAAGAGCAAAATGTGGTAAGTACTGATCTTTAATACATAGCAATAATTGTGTGCAATTCGGTGTTTTTCTTTTTTATCCTGGAAAACAAGGAATTCAGTTAAAATGTATTTTTCTTATATTTCTAAATTGTGATATACGAAATTTTAAACGAAATTGTAATAAGCTTTAGCAGAAAGCTCTCCCCAGTGTAAAACAAAAGCATAAATGTCTCCATGGATCGTATTCAAGATTTGATTTTGTTATCATACAGAACAATGCATATCATGTTTTCAGTCACATAGTTTAGTCATCTTTTCGCTATCAGCGCCCATTATATCCGGCATCCACTAAATGTGTCACATTGCCTAGCGGCAGTTGCAATAAAGATTCGCGAATTGGATATCCCGCATTTAACAGGTTCATGAGAAGAAATTCTTGAGACGAGTAATTTATTTGTTTTCCTTTTTGTGGAGTTTCATGCTTAGTGAAGGCATTAATCAGCAATGCCATTACATACAAAAAACTTAATTCGCCAAGTAGGTTAAGTTATTACATCCAGGTTTCAAATATGGTGGTTTAAATTTTGTCCTCCTTAAGAGCGAGTATAAAAATCTGAAAAAACAGCAACTAACGAACAAGCCTTATTCAGATTGTTGTGATGAAAATAAATTATATATAAAAGCTGTACACTGAGGAGAAAACGCGATTAAATGTATTGAGTACTTCAGAATCTGAAAAAATTGTTGATGTTAATGTACAAAGTACCAATCTGTCAGATATTAATAGATTTTGAAAACATTTAGACCCATAAATTCATGATTTTCCACCACAACAATTGAGTATACAAACATATATAAACTCATCTTGGAAAGAATTCAATAGTGGCATAATGATGGCTAGTTTCGCCCTCCGAAAGAATTAAAAATAATGAGCAGCAAATATTTCTAAAGCCCTCACTGTTTATGTAATCTTCAAACTTTACCAAAAAGTTCTGCAACACTCATCTGATCAATGTCTCTGTTGTTGCCGCGATCTCAGTATAAATAGTACATTTTAGTCCTTCAGCTGTCTCTGACTTCCGCGCAAAGTCATCAGCATTTTATGTCTTCTCAAAGAAAATAATCACAAGGTCAGAGCTGATACCGTTATCTTTTTCAGCCCTGGTTGTTTTGCGACGCGAGCGAAAAAAAAAACAGTCTACAAAATGTTGCTTATAGATGTCAGAAGAACTTGAAACATATCAACAAGTTCCTACTTGAGTTATAAAAATTAGGCTGCAGTGGCAGTTGTCACCATCGGGTCTCGAGTTAAACAGTCGAGTGAAAAACACATGCGCACAAGCAGCCAGGTGACAGTGTCTGCAACCGATAAAATAGACCTCTACTGGAAAGGTGGGCCCAGGTTGTTCTTTCTTCGAGGGAAAAGGCTGTCATCTTCTTTAATAATTTTATCCTATTCAAAGATTTTCAACGTAGGCCGATTCACAGATTTTCAACGTAGGCCGAGCAATTAAAACTTTTGACACGCACTTCACGTATATAACTGTTCCAGTATACTGTGGTACTGCGATTCATCTTCAGCTCGAGTTCACAAATTTCAATAAATATCATCTCCCGACACCAAAAATAGAACAACCTCACAGCTGCAATCCTTTCTCATTGCAGGATTCTTTCTTACAATGACAAAGATTCCAGTCATTCCAGGATTCTTACCTGCAATGCCATTTTGCTATTGAGTTGTCGATAAAACACTATCTTGTGGTATCTCATGGTTCTTCAGCTATAGTTTTCTATCCTGAATAATGCCTTTCCTTTATTGATAGATCCATAGCATTGTCGAAGAATTCCAAAATTAAACCACTATTTCAATGGTGACTTAAAAATCTAGAATTGACGCGCATTTAGAGAAATCTAAATGTACATGCTGTTTGCGATTAAATATTCGCTTTTTCACCCATGTTTTCGCTGCAGTTTCGAACGGCCCCGATAACGGAATTGTACGAAAAGCGTTTATTAAAAAATATTATTATATCTAATTGATTTTGCTTTGCAGTTTGAGAAGGGAAATGGCTCAATATACTGCTGAGTAGAGTTGCAGTCTCTCATGTGAATTAGATATGCAAATAAAATTGTTTGCTTCATAATCAGCTTATGACATCAATAATAAATATATGTTTAGATTGCTGTTGTTACTGTTTTTAAGTGAATGTTTGCAATTTATTCCAGGCCGATATTGCAAAAGTTGCTGCTTTATTACATCGGGCTGCTGATATGGAGCACACACCCGCAAAGTAAGCATTTCCTTTACTCCCATGATATGTGCTTTAAAAACTTTTATTTAACACAAAAATGAAAGGAATAAACTTCATTTCACTAAATTTCTTGAAAATACAAATTTGTCACTTCTTAAACATCATCATCATCATCATATAAAAAAGGTTCCAGCAAAACATTAATAGTCATATTTTATGTTACTTGAACATTTACTGATTTAAACTGTTGTAAACTGCAGTATATATCATCATGTATATACATATTCTTTATTTCATGTAAATCTAGGGAGGAAGTCAAATATCTTTTACCCAAGCCAATTCTTGGAGTAAGAGATATTCGTCCTGCTCAATGGGTAGAATATGTCCAGCAAAACTGGCCACAGATGACCGCTTTAACCACGACAGAGGCCAAAGCTCAATGTTTAGGTAAGTTTGGACAAAAATACTAATATTAAATCAATTCTACTGATCTTTCATCAGTTTTGTGGTTTTCAGTAGGATATAGCTCTTTGTATAGTAATACTATTAGCAGATTGTAGAGTGTGAAAACTCATTTACATAGAATTCAAGTTTTTGCAGTCGAATTAGAAAATATTTATCTAAATGGATATTTGCCGAAATGAATGCATTGAATATAATATATACGATTTCAAGAATAGAATAATTTAAATAAAATCTCCTACAGAATTTCAAGTCCAATACCAAAGAAGTTACATTATCATCTTTCAGAATTGTTTTTCAGTGTTAGCGTTTGCGAAGGGAAACAACAGAAAGTTAGTTATTTTTCTTTTTGATTTTATATTCAGTTTTGGTTTTCACTGCAATAAGCTTTTTTTAAAAGCTGCGCTTTCTTCGCTTATTTATTTTAATGCAATTATTATACAGAGTTAGGATAAATGATTCATTCGTTTTGAAAAGGCTATATTTTCAAAAGTATTTCTCGTGCACACATGAAAAATATATGAAAAGAACCACAAACTCACTTAGTTTATACACCTTCTACAAATATTCAATATGTGCCCCTCTGGTGGCCCGACACACGTCCAGACGATAATCCATTGTTGTCCAGATGTTCGGAATACCGCTAAAAACTGTGTGGAAGATTTTGTGTCAACGGTTGCATTTCAGAGCGTACCGTGTGTAACTTCTGCAAGAGTTAAAGCCACAGAATTATGCCCTCGACTAGATTTTTGCGTCAACATGTACGAAGCTTTGGAGGACAAACTTTTCGCCACCAAGTTGATATTCAGCAATGAAGCAATATTCCACTTATCTGGGAAATTTGGTGAAATAATGATAAAAACTTGGTGAGTTTGTGGTTCTTTTCATAAATGTTTTATGTGTGTACACATAATACTTTTGAAAATATAGTATTTCTCAAAATGAATGAATGAATGCCTGTACTTTTCTTGCCCTTCCTTATACGGGCGCTTCTTGATTTAGTTTTAAATGTTATATGGCAGTTTTGTTCTTTTGCATACCATTTTTGTGAGTTTTGCATTTTAACATGTCTTTTTCTTTCCTAACAGAATGTTGCAGATTACTTTCTATAATAGTGACTAATACCGTATTCTTGACTTTTTGTCAGAAACACTTTCTCGTATGCATAGGGAAATTACTATTAATATAAACATGAAATGTTACGTATACATTCATGTGCTTGATTGTTCATATTTCTGTGCTCTGAGTAAAAGAAAACTTAATATATTTCAGATATTCTCCAAAAATGGCCTTTGTTTGGTTCATGTTTCTTCATAGTAAAG
>KK117955.1:498284-516626 GCA_000611955.2 Stegodyphus mimosarum | reverse complement strand
TAACACTTTTGTCAAATGAGGGAAATTTAATGAAGGGAAATATTCTTTCACTTCAACTGAAATTAATTCTTCAGTATTTCACATAGGCATGCTAATATGAGTCATTCCCTTTGAAAAATATTTTTCAGAATGTGTTATCATCTCCTTCTTAAACTTGTTGGAGTGACAACTGAAGTAAGGGCAGAAACCAGGCAGTAGAAGTTTTAAAAGAGTCCGTTATTAAAACTCTTTAAAATTCACAATGCGTCGACTTGATGCTAGCAAACTACGCCTCGCTTGGGCGGTAATTCAACTTCTAAGAATTAAACTAAAAATTCAAAGATATTAACAGAGTTTTTTTACCAGGTCTCAGATAATCATGTTACCCAAAACCGCTTCGAAGTCTCGTGGCAGCAAAGTAATAGCTGTTACGTCAGATAAACCAGCAATAAATGCAGAATCAGAAGCTCACGCTACAAAGGTACAGTGCTTGCCCACACTCTCTTTTCACTTTCTTCTAGAACTCAGTATTTAAACCTTTTCTCCTAAATGTAGAATTTGCATTCCTTCATGCGCGCTACCAAATTTAAATATGACTGTCATTGACAATTAGGGGAATGAAGGCTTATAACAAAGCATAAACTTAATTGCTTAGTGAAATTAATTATAAATCACTACAAGGAAGCTTAAAGATAATAAGTCTAGAACAGGAGTATGTTGACAACAATGATAATCAGATATTAGTCTAAAGACTCATTTATCAGTATTGTTGTTCATGTCAATAACTTCTGCGGTCAAATTGTAGTCTATTTGATAATTAAAATATATAAGCTTTTCAAGTGAAATAGGAAGTTAAAATGAATAAAACTATGCAGCATTAAATGTATGTGATATCTTCATTAAACGTAGTAGCGTAAACTGCATTTTAGGTAAAGGAAAAATAAAATAGCATAATATTAAAAAATAATAACATAATATAAAAATATCTATTTTCACCTAATATTTGCATTAAAATTTCTCAAAATGACATTTTACTATTACAAAATATTGTTACGGATTTTGTATTTATTTAACTATTTTAATAGAATTGTAATTAAAATTGTTTTATTCCCCGTGTTCACTCGAGATTTACTTGAAGAGAAAGCCGCGCCGGAAAAGTAAAAATTCAAGAGGGCGTGCATTTAATATTTAATAAATAGATATCTCCTAATTATATGTTTTGCTATCCAGAAAATAAATTTTATGAGAATATTCTCATGCTTGATTAAAAAGCTTATAAAAGCCAGATTAAACATCTCGGTAGTTGCCCATCCGATGTCACCACCTGTTCGCGAGACCATGGTCTGAAATTCAAATTGCGTGTGGACCGAATGTACAACGTAAAAGCAGCTGACGAGCTTATATATATAACCAAAATGAAAAGTTTTTTTAAACAAAATAAATATTCTTAACTAAATTTTGTTTACAAAATATTCATCAAAACATACATAAACTATAATAATTATATCGCAAAGAAAAATTTTCAATTTTTATTAATTTTCTGTCTGAAATTTAAAGGTTGGGATCTGCTAGAAATTTCTGTTTAGCTTTATAATTCAAGCGTAATGAAAGTTAAATGTTGCATTTTCACACTGACATTTATTTCATTCACATTCACATATTTAATGTTGAATTAACTATCAAATAATTTACTTGAAACTAAAAATAAACAAATTACGAAACCCCTCCAAATGAGACAAAACTTGAGAATAAATAATGACAGCCTATTCATTATCTTTCTTTTATTTCTTAAATTTTGCTTGGACGTACACAGAAAAAAGTACATATATTTGAATTTAAATATTTATAAACTTCTTTGATCTCTTACTACAAGCTTTCAGCTACAACATCTCATGGCGTGTCGATTTCGATAAAGTTTGTAATTTGAAGAAAAATTGTTGGAAACTATTTTTATTATAAATTATAGATGCTTATTGCTGGCTCTTTCTTTCTTTTTTTTTCAAATGAAGTAATTTTTTAACTGCGGGGGGGGGAGTCATTGTTCATGTATAAATGTATTCACAAACAAAGGTGAAAAACTCTTATTACAAAAACTCGTAACTGAGAGTACTTTTGACAAGTATGAAAAAAGATTAATTAAATCTGTATATTCAGATTTTTAAATAAGATGCACATCACAGTGGTAATAAATTAACTCCATTTGCAGATTTTCTGGACTTACTCTCCTTCATTTTACTGGTAACGGAAATTATGTAAAACTGAACTCAAAATCATTATAAAATCTTAAAAATTTCTTTAAATTCTGACCATTATAATTCTAACTAAGTTACGGGAAATTTATTTGCCGGCCACATAAAATTTCTTCGAGTATTGCCTATTTGAAATTACTGCTTTAAAGCAATGTAAAGTTATTTAAAAATTATACTATATTAGAATTCACATGTTTTTGTCCATAGTTAAAATTTAAATTAACTTTAATGACTCAGTTTTCTTATGCAAAATCAAATTTTTAACCTCTATAGAAAACTGCATATTGTCTAGGTCAGTGATTCTCAACCTCTTTAACTTTAATTCACCTGTTTTGATTCTCAACCTCTTTTTGCCACGGCACACTTTTAATGATTTCAGAATTTGGCGGCACACAAAGGAAAAGATAAGTTTAAAAATTATTTACTTACCTATAATACACTGTGTGAAATAGTTTATGATAATAATTTTCAATAAAAAATAAAATAATATGTACTACAAAAGCAGCAGTACGTTTATTAAGGGATTAATTACAAGTTAATAATAAGAATACTTTTAATGAGAAATTTCAGCTTGATGCTTTTTGATAATTTCATTTATATTTGGTCCTAAAAATGACAATGCTACTCTCATATTGTCTTCTACATTTAACAGTTTCGATCTTTTATTCGCTTTTATGTTGGTTAATACTGAAAATCCGAATTCACACAAATAAGATGCAGAAAATTGTAATAACATTTTTAAAGCTTTTGTGACCATGATGGGATAATCGCATCTAATGTTAATCCATAATGAATTAATTGGTTCTTCCGAATATTTTAAAATTGAATCTCGATTATTAGAATGCGAAAGTTATCGCATTCTAATAATCGAGATTCAATTTTAAAATATTATTAGAATGCGAAAGTATTAGAATCTCGATTATTAGAATGAGAATGCTTCCTCTTCATTCAAAGTTAATTCAAATACAGAAGTATTTGTTATCAGAAATGAATTACGAACTCCATCAAATTTTTTATATCTAAATTTGGGAAATAAGGAATAAGTCTCTCCTCTAATATTGTCAAACAGTCGATAAAAATTTTATGAATAGCTTTATTTAAATCTTTTGGGACTGACTGAAACTTTTCCAAATTGCCTTCCTGAGCTTTATTCTTCCATAAAGTTGTTTGGTTTTGGAATCCCACCAGTTGATCTGTTGAGTTAATATATTTTCTTTTGGCCCTTGCTTACTTGAATTTGTTATTAAAAATAACAAAAATATCTCACAAGTAAGCTAATCTCCCATCTGCACCAATCAGAACTTCTCAATTTAAATTATGTACTAAATATGCGCGAAAATGCTCCGAATTGCGCTGTCCTCCAAAGCACCAAAATCGGCTTGGATACCACAATTGGCGCGCTTATTAATGTCTTATAAACCGAATTTCGCCAAATCTCATGTGTACCGTATACTAGGATTAATCCCATTATAATTTTTACTATATACATTTCTAAAATTTGGCGGCATACAAAAGTACCGCGGCACAGTGGTTGAGAATCACTGGTCCAGGTTTTAACACTGAATGTACACAGTCCAGTCACATTAATGTGACCACCACGTACTTTCCATGTCAGAGATAAATAACCAATCACAGAAGGCAGGTGGCAGCACAGTGCAGTTGAGCGTATATAAAGGGTGTGTGAGGGCTTCGGAAAACATTTCAATCGTTGGCGTAATGCAGAAACGAAGCGATTTATCCGACTTCCAAAAGGGCATGATCATTGGCTTTCGGGCCAAGGGGTGGAAGCATTTCCGAAACGGCTGAGTTTGTGAACTGTTCGCGTGCCGCCGTGGTAAAAGTGTACCGTGCATGGCAAAATGGGACTGTCCAAAATCAGCGACGTGGCAAATGTGGTGCACCACGGGCCATAGATGACAGAGGCGAACGACGGTTGCGGAGATGCGTTCGGGCAGATAGACGGGCTACCGTTGAGCAACTGACCACCAAAATGAACCAAGGGGCTACCAAAAGTGTCTCCCAAAGTACTATTCAGCGAACATTGCTGCGTCTGGGCCTCCGAAGCAGACGCCTGGTTCGTGCACCTATGCTGACTGCTGTTCATCGACGGCGAAGGCTAGAATTTGCACGCCAGTACAGCAGCTGGACGTCCACTGAGTGGCGACAGGTTGCGTTTTCGGATGAATCGCGTTTTATGCTCCATCGGACAGATGGACGTTGGCGTATAAGGCGTGAAACCTCTGAAAGGAACCACCCTGCAACCATTGCCGGAACGGTCCAAGCTGGAGGCGGGAGCATTATGGTCTGGGGAATGTTTTCCTGGCATTCTCTAGGTTCACTGATCATTGTGGAAGGCACAATGGATCAATACAAGTACGCATCTGTCCTTGCGGACCATGTTCACCCCTACATGCGCATTGTTTTTCCTCAGGATGATGGCATCTTCCAGCAGGACAATGCGAGGTGCCATACAGCTGCCAGTGTACGTGCGTGGTTCGAAGAGCACCAGGATGAGTTTACCGTCCTCCCCTGGCCAGCAAACTCACCTGACTTAAACCCAATCGAGCATCTGTGGGACCATCTCGATCGAGTTGTTCGCGCCATGGATCCTCAACCGCGTAATCTAGCGCAGCTGGCCACGGCATTAGAGTCGGCATGGCTCAACATCCCAGAGAGCACCTTCAGGGACCTATGTGACTCTCTTCCTGCACGTCTCGCAGCAGTCCGCTCTGCGAAAGGTGGTTATTCTGGCTTTTGACAGATGGTCACATTAATGTGACTGGACTGTGTATAAACAATTTTATATCTACAGCTGGCAGTCATATTTCGTTAACCTATTTTTAGAAATTTAAAGTTCATTTGATGATATTTTATTAAGTGATAGAAAAATAGATTAAGGCATGAATGTTATGTCTCTGATTACCATCGTCATTTATAAATTTATTTCTATAAATTTAATAATTTATCATATTTATAATTGTAATTTATGACTTCTGCAGTGGATTCGTGGGGATGCACTACCAGTAGATCACATACTTGCCTTGAACAAAGAAGGTGTTCATTTCCTAGAAGTTGTAACTCACGTAAGTACCAATATTTTTCATTATTTTATTAAATTTTTAAACTGTCTAAATTAAAAGATAACATTTCAGAATAAAAATTAAAGTGTTTTGTGTAATTTTTTACGTTCCGTAAAAGGTTCTTCGCCCAAATAATCAATATTTACACTTCTCTAAACTTAAAGAAGAGATCTGTTGAAGCAGCCACATTAACCAGTACAAAAATAATCGAAACTAACCGCATTCTTCACATATAATTCTATACATACGTTGAAGAATTGTTTCTAGCATCATACCATATGAGCAAAGCCAAATATCTTAGTGACATGTATCAAAAGGGCATTATGGTATAGAGATTACGTGTGTGCTTATTCTGGGTAGCCCTTCTGTAGATGGATGTACAGTCCTTTGTTGAAAATTAGATACCTGAATGTTTGAAAGTGCAGAGATGACATACTTGATTTTCCTTGCCATAATTTTGAAGAGACAATCGGTTATACACAGAGCCATTACATTATGACCACCCTGTTAACACGTAGGACCACCTTTAGCCCTTAAAACTGCTGGCACCCGGCGTGCATTGATTGCAATTCCCGCACATTGTGAGGGGGTAGCAGCACGAATCTGGTTTTCTAGGTGGAACCATAAATGCTCTATTGAATTAATGCCAGGTAAATTTGGACACAAAGACATGACGTGAAAGTCATTGGAATGTTCCTCGAACCAATCTATGACGATTCGACCCTTATGAAATGGTGTATTATCCTGTTGGTAAGCACCATCCACCGCCAGAAAAACTATTGTCGTGAGTGAGTGAACATGGTCTGCTACGATGTTCACGTAGCGCACAGACGTCAGGGATAATTCTATGAGGATTATAGGCCCTAAATTAAAAAAAATATTGCCCACACCATAATATCCCACCACCGGCTTATCTCAGTTCAACTGTGCATGCGGGAGTCAGGGTTTCGTTTGGAAATCGGCGTATCGGCACACGCCCGTCGATGTGGTGGATTAAAAAACGTGATTCGTTGGATTGTGCAACTTTCTTCCATTCTTCTAATGCCCAATTCTGATGTTTCCAAGCCCATTGCAGACGCAGCTGGCGATGATTTGCCGTTCAGCGCAGGGTCACGCTTCGGTCTCCCCCTGCGTTGGCCCATACGCAGCAATGTACGTTGCACAGTGTGTTGAGAAACACTGTCTGGGTCGCCACTGTTGTAGCTCTTCGATCACGGCGAACAAGGCATAGCAATCTCCGCTCTCCTCTGAAATCAATGCGTCGTCGACGACATACTGCTGGACAGCGACTTGTCGTTTCACCATTCATACACCACTTTCGATACGTGCTCACAACAACTGCACGTGAACAGTCCACTAAACGCTACGTTTCTGATTCAGATGTTTCCAGTCGCCGAGCCATAATGATTTCACCTTTATCGAAGTCTGACAAATCAGCTGCTTTTCCCATTATGTCACTAATCGTGCTATGTTTGGAAAGACAATGCATAGCTGCTTTATATACTTCAACCTCAGCCGCGTACGCGCAGTAGTTTTGTTCCTAGACGAGCCCATTGTTATAGATGGAGGGTGGTCATAATGTATCGGCTTTTCAGTGTACATTCTCTTGTTCAATGATTAATGTTTATCCAATCGGAATTGAATTTATAAAACAATATCATTAAGGAAAGCCATTGCGCACAAGGCGTTTTCTGTTGATTATATAAACCTGAGCATGTCCTGAAAGTTCTATGAAGACATGATACTCCAGTAAAATTGTCACGAGACAACACAGAAAGCATGTAACAATTTTAAAGGACATCTACCTATTTATCTAATAAACATTATCCTAAATAACAAGTTCGTTCTGGAGGTTAACAGAAGTTCACTAAACATTGGGTTTGGATTACAGGGCCGTTCCTAGCGGGGTTGCAGCGCGTAAAAGTACGCGGACGGAGGAGAAATTCAGGGACGGCAGGACTCTCACAATACCACGACAAAATTTTTAAATTCATAGTAAGTACTTGTCATATGTAAGTACTTCTTATACAGTTTGTCATATGCAAGTACTTAGTGAGTATGAAATACAAATTTTATTAATCATTCAGCATTTTTTTAAAATTTGAGGGCGGCAATCCTAGGAAAGTACGCGAGCAGCCAATGGCTTAGGAACGGCCATGTTGGATTAGAATATCTAATAAATATTTAAACCTGTATACTGCCTTTCGGCATGGAGGAACTTAAGCCGAAAATCTACTCGAGATGATGTAAGAGAGGAAAGGAGTGTGAAAAACTTGATTTCCGTTTTCAGAGAAGCTTTTGGTCAAAACTGGAATGGAACTTAGATATACAGCCCTCATATATTTAGTCGTCATTAAATAATTCCATCATGTCCTAAAAATAAGCATATTATTTTAAATAACATAATGGGTGATAACACTTCATAACCAAAAATCCTACTCATTGCATTTTGACACCTCGTTTTTTCATAGTGACTTCACGCTAATTTTAAGATGCAAAAAACGTTTTTTGAGTAAAAACGTATTTTATGGTGTTTTGTAAATGAAAGTGTATCTTTTTAAACAAATTTTGTTAGAATTCCTGATGTAATATTTTTTGTTTATCATAATTTTTCTTTATTTTAGGAAACCACATGGAAGTATCCATTTTCTGAAGTAATATCGACGAGAAAAGTCAGAGCAGAGGATGGTACATTATTCTTGGATATGAAATGTGGAAATCTAATGGTGCAAAAAATTACACGCATTCAAACAGATCAGGTAATTAAACATGTAACACGTGAAACTATCCTTCTCATTTTATTACTATCATTCTGACCTAATTCTTCTTTATTTCATGTTTTCAGGCACATGAAGTCTCCAGGTTAATTCGTCAGTACATCAATATCGAACAAAAGCATCGAGGAGTCAGTAACGGTGATGCGCCTCACGATTTAACACTGTCACGGCATGTAGATAAATAGAAGCTACCATTTTGTGCGAGACTATAATAATTTAATATATCAACAGAACTACCATGAAAGATGTAGCAGGCGATTTGGCTGCAGTTTTATGAACCAAATGAAACCTATTTTTATTTCTTAATGAAAGAACAATGGTGATGATGTGCAGAGGAATAAAATTTAGAATATTGCATTTCATGAAATTCAAAGAGTCAAATATGATTAACTACTAAGACTATGAACACATTTATCTGGAATAAATCATGTGTGGTCACACAGTTTTCATGTCCTTCCCATTTGTGAATATGAACATTTTCAAGGTGAATCTAGGAAAAACGTCTATTTTTATAAAATGGAAATGTATAATAATTTCAATTTCTCAATATTATTTTAACCTTGTTCAGACCTGAAGATCAGAATAATTAAAATGTAAAAATATTTCAATCTTAAATTTTGGTTTATGAGTGCCAAATGAAGTAGCAATGTTCTGTTCTTTATAATTAAGATGAAATTAAACAACACAGAACATTAATACCAGAAGTAACAAAATTCTTTGAAATATGCTTATTACTTGCTATCTGTCGATCTTTACCTTTTTATTAATAGTTCATTTTTCTACAAAGAGCTCCTTTTTTGTAAGTAAATGTATATTTATAAATAATGTTGTAAGAAAAACATTACCCAAGTTTTAATAGGATGTGTAATGTATTCTTATTTCATTATATTTTAGCTGCTGTTTTTATAATAAACATCTTATTTCATTTCTGTGTCATTCTTTTGAACGCAAGTGCGAATAATAGATTTCAAAGCTGAAGACTTGGGTTGAGGTTTCATATCTCATCACTACAGTTTCAGTAACTGTTATTGAAATCCCATTTTAATATTAATATTTACCTTTACCTACTTGTCAAATGTTTTTCAGTGTACTGTGCAAATAAAATGGCCAATTTTACGGAGAATACTAGAAACAGAAGTATACATGTTTAACCAAAGCGACTACTATCGGCATGAATACCATTCGTTCAAGAAATTACAAGGTCTTCACCCCAAGCTTTGAAAATTAAATCTTCAACCACTTTGTTAAACAACTGAATTGTTTTTGAAGTTAGAAAATTGACGAGATATGGTACTTCTGAGAAGATCTAGACGTAGTTTAGAATTAAAACCTTTTCCTAACGTTTATAAAGTTGAACTCAGTTTGAACTAATCTAAGTACTAGTCTAATTTTCTAGATAGCCGGAAAAATTCTCCCGCGTCTTTAAATTTCAATACCACACGACCACTAAGTAAATGCAACAGTGTAAAATAACTAAAATATTAATTTGAATTTCCAGAGAAGATATAACACTAAAGCAATCAACAAAGTTAACTTCCTTAGGAACATAATGACTCGAAGTTTAAATTTCAAGTCTAACAACGTGGCTCCGCTATTCCACGAGTACTGTCTTAATTTTCAGTCAACGACAGACTCACCAGCTCGTAACAACAGTCTTAACGGCAGACAATAACGGAGGAGTATCATCACGGAAGAATTATATTACCAATCCTCTCTCCTAAATTGTCCTATTTCATTTATATCGTCAATGGAAAATATTAGACCGTGAAAAAGCTTCTAAATGTTATATTTTTTATGAACTTGCATATAATTTTGAAGCATGGGCAGAATTTTTCGTTCTTCGGAGTCGAAGAAGACATTTTCTGAACCAATTACATTTAGCTCCCGATTTATAAGGGTGGATGTCCACGGTTTGTCTGGAATAGAGCTGGGCAAAACTGCTCTTTTAGAGGATCGGACCAAAGCCGTTCTCTCATTGAACTGAATCAGTTCTTTTTCAGAATTTACGCTTGGTAGCAGTAATCTTAATGAAAAAGGATCAGGAACGAGGAAGGAATCAATAGCGATTAGCGAGGCGAGGATGAAGGGAATAGAGGAAAGAATTGGACAAGCAGTAGGATTGAGAATGATTAGCTAGGTTGGTAGCGGAAAGAGAAAAGAATCAAAGGAGCTGTGGAATCAGAAGAATCGGCTCAATCAAACGCTAACTCTTCGAATTGATTTCATTCAGATGTAGTATGGAGATTTCCCAAAAACCTCCTTTCTACACAGAATTAAAAATAAAATTCTAGGATAAAAATATTTTCAAAAAGTTAGGAAATAATAAAAATTAAATTCACTTATAACATAAAATAAACATTCTTGTCCCCGCTCTTTTTGAACGAATTAGGCGTTCGCTCGCTCAATAAACTGAATCAGCTCATGAACGAATAGCACATCTATATTCCTGGCACGCTTCTAACAAGAATCCTTCGTGAACTGTAAAAGAGCTATCGTTCCGTTTCGTAGAATCATTGTTTATTCGTTCGTTCACTGAAGTAAATCGATTCTTTGAGTGTGATTCTGTGAAGAGGTTTAGAGCATAATGGGTAAGAATAACCTTATTTCCTGCCTCCATAGTGTAGATGTACGGGAAGAGGAATGGGATGCACTCGGATCCAAGCCCCCCCCTTACATCTGAACTGGGACAGAAATTCCCATTTCTCATAGGCGTAATGCGGTAGCCTCCTGTGGTGCGATCTGGATCTGCTCGGTGATTCAGATGGTTAAATTAGGGGAGGATGGGGCTTTCGGGAAATTCCCCGAGGCGCCGATGACGCTCCTTGCTACCTGATATGAATGGTTTAAAATAGATGAAACATTAATCGTAGTTCTATAATTCGTGCAGCAAGAAACGGTAAACTCATATGAAGAAAAAGATTCACTAATACTCTAAAAATATCAAAGGATAAACTCATGGTAACCGTATTCAACTCAACTCCGTCGTTCGTTAGCTCGTCGCAAATGCATAATTGTTGGATCTAATTCTTTACTACATTACACAAAAGCGAGAAATTGTCTAGCAACAGGATTTCATAAAATGTTATAAAGCTGCCGGCATCTTTACGCAAGTAGGCAACTGTTCGCCATAATTCACACGGCTGTCCGGGCAACTTTGGTGAGGGTTGCTTTCATGATACCGAACTCCCTAAGGGTAATGGCATATTTATGACTTTATATCAGGGCACACTTGATATGAAGTCAAAGATTTCGGCACCTTTGAGCAACTTGGAGACTGATCGCCAGGATTAACACTTTCATGTGGGCTTTCGGGCAAAAATTCCGGAGAGTCACCTTAATGTTGAAAAATGTTAAAACAGTCATAACAGTATAAAAGTACTACAAAAAGAAAACAAAAGGTATATTATTATATTGTTGCATTCTTACGTTTTCTTGGATTTGGAGTGATTAATGACAACACTTGATGAAGAATGAAAACACAATTTATTAGCCAGTATTACTCAGGACAGCTCGAAAAACACGTTTACAGTCGTCGAAAAACTTCGACAAGCGCGCTGAAACAATCAGCAACGTAGCCATCAGGCTATAACGCTGAAGACAGTTTCCCGGCGAAGCACTAGAGTAAAGCTCCCGACTCGGTTCTGTCGTTCCCAGAACTCAACGTACTCTCGAGACTCTCTACGCTTCAACTCGCGATGCACTCTATAGCCTCAACAATGAACACTTTTGATGCGCCAACTCGCGATACACTCGATGACCAGCTCGACACTAGACTTGCGATACACTGACGGAACACTTGACTAGACTGAAACTCCGTGCATAGGTAGGGTTTTAAAGCTTTTGGTCTGCCTTCGAGAACATTCTGGGCAGAACCGGTAAGAATTCGTTCCAAAAGATTCTCCATCCATTTACGGCATATCGCCGATTTGTCGCAAATGGGGAATTTCTTGCCGAATAAGGCAACCCTAAACCTGCTTCATGTGGAAGCTATCTTTCCGCAGCTGGACATTTGGTAACAATAATAATTAATAATATTTACCTTACCTGTGGAAAGTGCACTACATAACTCAGATTACACTAACGTCGGAGAAAATTTAACGATATTTATGTGCAAATTTCGATTGCGCAACACACATTTTCGAGCAAGCGTTTATCGTTTTTACATATGCACAATATTCTTCCATTTTGAATGATTCAGAAAATTTAAATCACTTTAATCACACTTAAAATTTAAATGCCTGGGAGAAAAAGGAATTTTTTAATATATTTGTATTTTCTACTAGATCAATATAGTAGATGATACAAATATATTAAACAAATTCTTCATACCTTAATTGTATACGTATTCATAATATAAAATTACAGTTATTACCTAGAATATAATTTTTCTGCAATCTGCTCATAGAAGAAACAGACAGTATGAGATATTTAATTGGCCATCTCTCAGAGTTTAATTTGAGTATAAATGCTACACTTTAATTCACTAATAATTTAATAGTATTCATTTGTAAATAAGAAAGAAGAGATTTATAAACATATTATGACCTATATATGATGGCAGTAAACACATTCTACTATATACAAAAATTGCTTGTGCTTCATATATTTCTTAACCGTACATATAATCACGAGATTTAAGTTCAGATTCGTATTTTATCTCAGACTGTAACAGTTTAATCATTTTAAATTACATTTTTATAAGTGATTTTCATGATTTAAAGCAGTTTTTATTATGAGAAAAATAATTCAATCACTAAAATATATATATAAAAGAAAATTGAAGGGTTTCAGATTTTAAATTACGTCCACAGGGGCGTTTTTTTAACGTTTTGTGTGTTATCTTTATTTATTAAATATCATGTTTTTCGCACTTAAACCATAAAATTCAGTTCAACAGCAATATCGCAAAATAATTCTAAAATGCGTATACCTTTAGAATTTCTGATACATAGTTCCGCACGCTTTACATAAAAAGTTTTTTTTTTTTTTAACGTTCGTTATTCAAAATTGGATGGCTCTAGATACCGTTGTTTTATCACAACGCGAGAAACATACATACATTTAATGCAGATTCTTCATTATTTAATTTTTTTAAATATAATACAGAGCGATAATTTTTGGTGGCAACAATTTCAAAAGTGATACAACGTTTTTAGTGATTCGACGCAAAATCGCAAAACGAAAACGGTAGTCCTTCAGGGACGAAGTCCTTTTGGACTAAAAATATATTTATAAAAGAATGTAAAAAGTATATATTCATCTGACGGATTGTTTTGCAGATGGTATCTTCACTTTTAACAGTAATAATTCATTTATGAATTTCTTAAGGAAACATTTTTTATTAGGTAATAATCGAATAATGACACCGTGCAACAAGTTTACGCGATGCCCAAATCGTTCAGTTCAATCTTGACAATGTACTAGAATAGGTACTCGTCACCCTTTTAGCTCACACTAGGTCGAGTTTGCAGGACTTAACTGTATTTTGATTTTTTTTCTCTGGAGATGGTCGTTCAGAAGAACAACGTTGAGTTACAGTTATTCAGTTATTTTCGTAAAAATACTGGTTTCTTCAGAGGCGGTCGCCATGAAGCTTCAACTGCGTGTATAGTCAGTCAGTCAGTCAGTGATTTTATAGCCGAATTATTGCAAATAATGCAACTTTACCGGCTCAATGACAAAATTTGCCTAAAAAGGCCACAAGACGTTGAAAGTGCAGACAAATAAAAAATAAAAGAGCAAAGGTCAAAAGGGAAGCCACAAGTGGCAAATACAAGACGACTGAAAAGATATACAATGCATAATAAATATAAAATATACAAGTTTAAATACGATACAGTATCATGAGTTACAAAACAGTTAATGTAAATTGAAAAGTATAAGTAAGGTAGGCACCAAACATGTACAGGATATTAAACATTGTGTGAACGGAAACCAGTCATGAATTTTTATTACGTGGGGAAGTTAGCACTCCGCGTGAGGAATGCTGCAAGTGCACGAAGGTCAACGTCCTCTTCAAGGATGATGTAATCAAACGTGTTGAAGTGCTTCAGTCGGTCACAATTTATGGCTTTATCGAAGAAATTTTTGTTCAATTTGTGCAGATATTTTTCCATAGTTTCAATTTGTAGATCCTTATGTAGCATATCGTTAGAAACATAAAAGTGAACTCCGGTAATTAATCTTAAGAATCTATTTTGAATAATTTGAAGAATTTTAATATCCTTTGCCTTATAGGCTGCCCATGCGGGTGAAGCGTATGTCATAATTGGACGAATAATAGCAGTGTATATGTGACGTTTTTTATAAAGGTCTAGTCTTGAATATTTTCCAAGTAAGGGAGTGAGGCTGTTAATTACTCCTATGGTCTTCTGTTTAATTTTTGCAATATGATCATTCCACTTAAAGGAGGTGTTCAGCACGATACCAAGGTACTTGGCTTTGGTGACAAGTGGTATTTTTTCATTAAATAATTTCAATTCACCATAGAATCCTTTGCGTGCATATCTTCTCCGGATGAGTAAAAGTTGAGACTTTGATGCATTAATAGCAATACGCCACTTGGTGCACCACGATTCAATGGAAGGCATAAATTTTTGAAGTTTTAATACTGCATGTTCAGCCCTAATGGATCTGACAGCCACTGCAGTATCGTCCGCATAGCAGCCGATAAAGCAGCCGCTAATCAGATCCAGGGGCGGAAAATCTGACACATAAAAGAGATAAAGAAGGGGTCCTAAAATAGAACCTTGTGGAACAGAAGCTTTAATATTCCTGAGACTTGAGTGTTCATTTTCTATGGAAACAAAAAATTTTCTATTTGTAAGAAAGGAGTATAGTAACTTGATCATTTCCGGTTCAATGTTTAAGGAGATAAGCTTGTAGATGAGCCCCTCATGCCAGACGCGGTCGAAGGCTTTCGCCACGTCTAGCATGAGTAAGGCTACACAAGATTTGTTATGCAGAGCATTTCCAATAAATTCAGTTAGCCGAACGAGCTGTTTAACAGTTGAAAGGTTTTTCTGAAATCCAAATTGTTCCTTGGGTAAAAGATCGAAATAAGTTTGAAGTCTGTTCATAATAATTCGCTCGTAAATTTTGCCTAGACCAGGCAAAAGGCTGATAGGTCGGTAACCTTCTGGCTTCATATGATCTTTGCCAGGTTTAGGAATCAGGATAATTTTGGCTTTTTTCCAGCAAACGGGAAAATATAAATTTGTAAGGCATGCGTTTATGATATTTACAAATCTGCATAGAACATTAGTAAGGAGATGTTTGATTGCAATGTTTGTAAGCTGCGTGTATAACTCACATTCTCTCGCTTATAAAGGATTCATATATTTCAAATTATTCTTCAACTGATAAAGTAAAGGAAGATGTTGGCACTACGGTGTATAATATACTCTTTCAAGAGAAGGCTAAAAAAATACAGAAACACGATTTTTCTACAAAGAACTTGATGGATAGTGAAACATTAAATTCGGATTGCGTCTGCCTTAGGACCTGTAAGCAGTTAGAATCATCAAGATTCCTATAGATAAGCAATAATGGGAATATTTGGTCTGCTGTATTTACTCATTTTATGGCACGTTCTCGTTGGCCGAAGTTAAATAATTTATAAAAATGTTTTCCCCTTTAATATTTAAATCGTGTTTTGGTTGCGCTAAACCATAAATCACTGAAACATCAGATATATGGAATGGTTGCAGTTGAAAAAATAGGAATTATTAGCTACCGCATTTACTTCCTTTTTCTTACTAGTTTTACAGCTTGAAAATCGGAAGGGAGAAAATACTCAGTGTGCACTATTTCTGAAGAGACGCCTTAAATTATAAACATAGCATATTAAAAAGGATTCATAAAGACACACTAATATTGCTATATGATGTATTTCAAATGACTTATCAAATTAAATAATATTCTTTTTTACTCATACAGTACACTTTTCTTTTTTTTTACATTTTGCATCTCGAACTTAAATCACCAATTTCTAAATCATATGCTGAAAACACTAGACGAATGAGGGGAAAAATTACGTAAGAGAGAGAGAGAGTAAAATATTCGAATAAATGCGGTAATTTTGTTAAATAACTCTACCTCTTCATAAATATATAAGCTAACATTTGACCTTAAAATATACAATGCTCGACTTTGAAAATGCAACACCAAGAACGAGTGGTCAGAAAGTGATGAGATTTGGACAAAAGACAGAGACAGCAAGCAACAATAAGTGATCTTTGTTTCAAAATGATAATCAGAACACAGAGCGAGAACAGCGTCGGCTAAGTAGGATGTAGGACCACCGCGGACAGCGATGCACGAAGAAACACGTCTAGGCATAGAGTAAATAAGAGAGCGGATGGTGTCCTGAGGGATGGCTCTCTATTCCCTTTCAACCATTTGCCACAGTTCGTCTTCTGAACGAGGCAGGGGCAGAGTCTGCAAACGGCGTCCAATCACATCCCACACATGTTCGATTAGTGACAGGTCAGAGAGTACGGTGGCCAGGGAAGCATCTGTATACCTTGCACAGCATGTTGGCAGATGCGAGCACTGTGTGGTCGGTCCTGCTGAAAAATTGCATTAGGCAGTCCCTGAAGGTAGGGGATTGCCACCGGCCGCAATACATTATCCAAGTATCGTTGGGCCATCATAGTGCTCTGAATACGAACTAGAGGTGACCTGGTCGACTGGAACTAGAGGTGTCGTCGACACGGGAGCATCCAGGGTATCTTGCACATGCTGCAGAATCGCGGTGCAAGTGACTTGCGGGACCGCCACAGCTTGTCGGCGGATGCGTCGATCCACGCGTGCTGACGTCACTCTGGCTGCACCTGCACCCCTCCTTCTTCCCACATTCCCTTGTTCCAACAATGTTCGCCATAGCCGATGCACCGTGCTCGCATCCATGTGGGTATCAGCTGCGATTTGACGTAAGGACCAATCCGCCCTTCTCAGTACGATCACCATACCCCTCGTAAAATCGTCTATCTGCTGGAAGACGGCGGCCTGGCATTCTCTCCTATTACACGTATCCTCCGGGACAAAAACCAACTTTCTTCGATAATTCGTCTGGCGGAAATAATGACACGAATATTGCCCATTCTGCACGTTCCTTCCCTTCTCTCTTACTTCACGTGCGTCGGAGAGCTGCGCATTTCACATCATTCGCATAACTCAGAGACGTGCGTCTACTCTAAAATTTGCATAAATTTCTGACCACTTCTTCTTGGTGTTGCATTTTCAATGTCGAGCAGAGTACATTGATATAACTCAAATTTCACTTCGCATTCACGACCAACGCTCAGACACTATGCGATTACAAACATCTACGCCTTCTTCGGGATTCTAACTCAGGCCATCAGTCAGTGTAACTCAGTGCAGCAGTCATCAATGTAATCCGGTGCAGCATTCAGTGTCACTATACCAGCTGGGCGACTTCATTTTACACTATAGCATATACTGTCTGCACAGGAAAATGCCCAAGTTTCTCATACATTGATTACACACTAAATGGAAGTGCGCTGGTACTTTACCTGTGCAACTAATATTGTATTTCTGATGTTCCGCCTGCTTCTACTTGCACGTCCATTAACTTCATTCTGTACATCCTAGATGGTATGACTCATGTTCACATGTTTATCAAACTCGGTGTAGCATGTCCGCTGTAATGGCCTACACTATTGAATCAAGATGATGCTCCTGAATGTGCGTGGGCAATGTGCCACTGAAAGGCTCTCTTTAACAAATCCTCATGGGAAAAAATTGTATTGCATAAAATCTGACGGATGGGATGGTCATGAAAGATGATTGTCTCTATCTGCCGAAGGTTTCATCTAGAGTAGTGGAAAAACACGATTAAGAAATAATCGTACATTACTGTGAAAAAGAGGGAGTGGTGATAATATCCCTTCAATTCTAGCATAAAATCATTATAACTAGTGTTCATTTGGGTTAATAATTAATTTTGCAATAAATCCAAAACCAATCATCAGTCATAGTTGCATCTGTGATTAAAAATGGTCAGATTACTTTCTTTTCAAGGCAACTCACAGAAAATATTGATTTCTGAAAATGACGTTGGAGCTGTATCTATATGCAAGTATTTATTTGGTTCCTCGAATAAGAACATGATATCTGTTCATCTTACGGCTAATCAGAAATGTGGCTTAACGGATATGTCTTTCCACGATACAATTTTTCCCGCATTTTCAACAGCATCTCTGAGAAAAAGTCAAGCATTTTCACTATTCCTGC
>KK117955.1:475967-498267 GCA_000611955.2 Stegodyphus mimosarum | reverse complement strand
GGGTCTGCACCAACCACTTCTTTTCTATACGGTTTTAAAATCAACAGCTTACATAATACTTTTCATAACAGTGTTTTCTGTAGCTACAGAGTTAAGCTTGACATCTCCTCGTTATTTTATTAAGATAATGCGTCCTTTTTAAACCTTGCACGAAACGGACATTTCGAAACCGAACGTACAATAAGCATTTTTCATTTGCTATGTTATCGTAGAAGCAGGTCTCAGGGTCCGGCAGTAAGCATGCAAATTAAGTGCTGATAGCGCGTGAGGAACCTATATAATTTCCGTTGCTGACTGCGGATTGCGTTCGTGTAAGTCCAAAAATAAACTTTTAATTAACTTTTGAAACTAAACCATTCTTTTCAGACTACCCTGCACTTTTCTTTATGAAAATAATATAATCGTTGCTAAATTCCTGACAGGAGGCCGTAAGGATATGACCTCATGAATACAAAACTATACCGAACAACGAAACAGTACGGTTAGCACAGCGCATTCACTTCCAACGTTCTTTGATTAGAGCAAGGATTCATAAATTTTTTCTTCGCCGACCTCCTTACACTTTTTCTCTATAATATAAAGCATACAATACTATCACAAAAGAAATAACGGCTCAGAAATAACTTACAGCTAAGAATTAGAATAAAAACATTTTTATGAAAATTTGGAAAACAAAGTTTCATAAAATTTATCTTTTATTATTTTTTTATTATTATAATATTTAATTTTGCTAGCATAAACAAGTTTTCAGAAACAAAATATGAAATTCTACCTCTACAAAAGTTCGATTTTAATTAATATGATGGCTCTGCTTGGCGCCCTGATACAAATTCTTTATATTTGTGCAGAGTTGTTTAATTTAAGTCTTAAAGCACCTCGTTCAAAAATATTCAACCTATGTCTTGTTTTCCGTGTTTTCCTGACTTGACTAAAGCCTGCACGTATTAGGTAAGAACGAAGGGGAAAACAATAACGTTGGTTCGGTAACAACTTTTACTTTGCGATATTTCTGTCAGAAGACTTTCAAACTTCAAAATCTATTGTATCCATGCATTTTGAGTAATACCTTGTACTTGAATATCTAATCAATTTTTTCTTGTATTTTAACATATCAGATCATATATATGTCAGTTCAGCGGTTCTATGAGCCATGCTGGCCCATTCAAGTTTTCGATATCTTGGAAGAAAACAAAAAATATTTTCTTTAAACTTTTGTAAGTTACCTCGCATATCGCAATGTATCTCCTGAATAAGTTTTGCGTTCTTCCTCTTTTTTTTTCAAGGAGAGGGAGGATTGTGTTCTTTTATGTGTTCCTGCAATTTACGTTTTTACACTGCACTTATTGCATAAAACAATTATGTACTTAAAAAAATGTGCTATTAATTTTAAAAATATGATAAATAGTTTTAGCGTACTTTCCGCCTATATTTATTTATATAATTTCTTTCCTGCGTATGATGATATGGTATTTACGTATTATCCCGTCAACCATTAAAGTTGGCGGAGATTCCGCCAAAGTGGCCACGTGGCCAGTCGTTCCAGTGAAAGTCGGAGCCGCACATCTATCCGGAACTCTTAAATATAACACCCGCCAGACTCTCTGCACGATCCACCAAATAGCTGCTCTATTCGGTCCGTTCCAGTTTCTGTGCTTCGTAAAAAAGGCGACTGCTATTTTGCTAGGCTCTCCGATTTTTATCGAAGGCCAATCAAAAATTTTTATAGAGGATGATAGAATTCTATAGAAATTTCTATAAAGTTTTATTAGCCTCTATAAAAATTGTTCGCGAGGAGAACAACATGAAAATCTTTATTTCTGTCTAAAATACATATGAAAAACTATTTACGATTTAAAATTATTAAAGAAACATCATCAACACACTGTGCATCCCATGCAGCTGCCAGGAACTTCTTTCATAAAGCGAAACAGTTTTCGAGAGAAGCGAAAAATCTTCTTTTTTTTGGTGTTCTCAACCTCTTTTATGCTAGCAGCACAATGAAATGTGCTCATTGCCTTGTGGCATTATACTTGATTCATCTCTGAGTTCTCATAGGAAATGGTTTGAACGAGCATTCTTGAAACGTCCGCCACGTGGTCTGGCTTTAGCTACGTAGAAATATAAACCTAATTGAACACATAAAAATTCGATGTTTTTAGAATATGAACCAGCTGATATCCTTTGAAAAACCGTCCCTTCAGAGAGCAAACGTACTCTTAGGAAAATAGCTTTCTCGCTCTTTGAAGTATTTTATAAATAAATGCTTTGAAAACAAATTTGCCGTTCCTTCAGTTTTCGTCTTAATTTTTGGAAACCGATTGTTACTACTGCTAGTTGGAGAGTAAGGTATGAATAACACTTGAGTCTTAAGTTTAACTATTAAAAATTTGTAGAAAAAAGCACTTTCCATATAGATAAGATAGTTAATGTGTCAATAGCAGGAATAATGTAACTTATAAACTGTGTTGCTGTTGAAGATAAAATATTATCTCTGACATTCATCACAACTACTTCATGCTAGTGAATATTCATTTCAATGGATGGAACAAAAAACAAGTTTTTCCCTTTGTTAAATCTTTTTTTTTTGTCATTTTTTTAAATATTTGGTGTTTATTTCTTTATTCTTGACACTTGTATTTATAATTACGATTTCATGAAATAAGGGAAACATAAAACTTGCTCTAAATCAATTAAGAATGGAATTCGTTGAAAATAATAATTTTTGAAATGAAGTCCTGTTCAGTGTAGAATTTCCAATAACTAAACTAAAATACACGAAAGATAAAAATTTTGTGAATTAGGACTAGTTCTTTCATTCTCTCATAGATGGCAGCACAAGACATTTCATGCATCGGCTAAGTAATCTGACAAATCAGCTGCGTAGCAAAAAATAAAGTTTTTTTTTTGTAAAGTTATGAACAAACTATTGAATTTCAATTTATGACGGATATACTTTGTTTTTTAATCAACCGCCATAAAGCATCTATGGGCTATTTATTTTTCAATATAAGTAATCTGGTTACAGATCTATGCCTGTTATTGTTCATTTTTGCAACCCGTAATCGAGTTAAATATTCTCCGTATGTCCCCCTGCGTACAATCCGAAGGTACATCCACGTGGATCTGAAAGTTCATTTCGGCTTTATTTATGTCGGTATTTTTTCAGACATTTCATCTTTATGTAGATACTGATGGGTTATGTAGGATTGCTAAAAAAGAAAAGGGGGAGAAAAACATGCGAAAATACAATTGATAGTTATAAAACTTCAATAAAGGAACGGTGAATAGTCACTCACCTTGAAGTTTTTGTTATCATTTCTGTAAACGAGGCCTCAGATGACGAATATCTTCTTTCTCTGTAATTCCTCTTAAAATGCCTATAATTAATTCATCAGAAGTCAAAACAATGATCTAATACTTGAAAACATTTAAACGCTTAACAGCGTTTTACAAAAAATACTGCAGATACAAAATCCACGCCGCTGCAGAGAGACAGACAAATTAGACAGGTGTCTTGTTTTGCATCCGCTAAGTCTTTCTGCCAACACGGTGAAAAAATTTGAAATCAAAACCTAAGAGTCTGTTAAATTTACAGGTTCGATATCACAGGTAGGAAAATGTTCACGATAGATATATCACTGGTTAACAGTGGCGTAGCTAGATGAAGGCAGTCAGTCACGGGCGGCCCATTTTTAGGAGCGCCATTTTTTATGTGAAACATGTTGTAAGAGTTAGTCATATGGATCTTCTGAGTCGAAAGATTAACTGCTATTTATTGGAGCACAGCAAAGTTCACTAGAGTTATCCGTTTAAGGAGCAGGATGTCTTCGTGGAGGACTAACATTCTCCGCGAAGGGCTTGAAAAACGGGAACTGGCTCCTATTCACATTAAGAAAGGGATACTAATGTATTCATGTCATTCATGCGTGAATACAACGTTAATATAACCTACGTTACACGTAAGGTAAATCACCCAGACCAGGACCTGGGATTTGATCCAAGGTGGAACTATAATTATTCAGCCATCTTATCCACTCTGTCATCGGCGAGGGGAAGAATCACGAGATGCTGAATTATGATAGAAACTGAAAAGAATTGAGAATTGTTTTCACACTGGAAAAATTAGTCAACGAAATTACGAACAGATTTCAGTAGCTTCACGTTTTTGCTATGCTTCCTTACTCTATTGAAACTTTTGAATGGAAAATACGCCTGATAGTTAAATTATGATCTTAACGACAAAAATAAAGAGCAGTTCCTCACTGAGAGAGATATATTTCAGAGTTTAATTTCTGTTACTGCTTGGGAACACGAAACAGATAGGTGGAAGGGAAGTTGCTTTGAATGTTTTCAATTTATTCTAAAATTCAGTCTCTGAAACGAAAAATATTGTAATTATCCTTCGAATTTTCCTTCACAGTTCCTGCAAGTATTATTTGCTTCAAGAGGAGTTGCAGTGGATAAAAATCGGTTAAGAAGCACCTAAGACCTAAAAATGAGTGCCTTGTGCTTAATATTCTTCTTTTTGCAGAAGAGCAACTGAAGTATTGAAACAAACGTTTAGAATATTATCCACAATTTTGGTATTAAAAACAAGCTAAACAGCATTTTCAACTATTAGAATTTAAGTTTCATTTCAAAAATTAACACAGAACTTTTGTTTATTTTCCTATATGTGGTTTGACATTTGATAGATTTGATTTTTCGGTATGCATTGAGAGGAGCGACGAAAGCTCTAGCTACTCTACTGCGCAGTTAATTGGGGTTAGTTATTAAAGATCCTTTGCTAAGTGGGACAGCCATCAGTTCGAAAAACAATTGAATCTATCTAAACGCATTAAAAAACAAGTGTTTTTATTTTATTATTTATTTATTTTTATTTTTTTAAATTTTATTTATTTTTATTCATTTATTTATTTATTATCTGCTGATTTGGTACACGTGGCGTTTTAGACCAAAAAGTGTTTTATTTCTCGTGTCTGGTGTTCTCATTGGCTAAAATATTCCTGGCAGCTGAGCAAGTTGAGTGCTCGAGCTCTACTGATGCGTTTTTCCTCATGTGCATATAAATACAGGTTAATTTACCTTACAGAGATCTATAAATATGATTCCTTTGCTCTGTGAGCAACATTTCTTCTTCGGCAACTGAATCTCGTAGAAAGATTTGCTTCTGTTATCGTTTTTTACATTTTGATACATCGAACTTTTCCTCTGCTTGAAATGTGATTCAATTTTGAAGTGTAAGAATAAGAATTCAGATGTCTGCCAACATTTCTTCAGTCACCATTGACAAATATATTTTTCGATGCTTAAAATACAGTTGGAAGAGAGAAAAGAAAAAAAGGTTTTGAGGTCATCAGTTGATTTGTTATGGGTTACTAAAGGGTTTCATTGCTAAATATAGGGTAGAAGATTCTATGCTTCTTAAAGAAATAGCAATAACAACGAACTTCACGCAATTCATTGTAAGTGACTCTAATGTAATAAACTGCATTTCCGGATATTCAGAACGGAAGGAAACTCACATATCTACAGGAAGTTGCACAATGTAATGGGGTCAGAAACAAATAAATTCTTCAAGCGGATGGCCACTTAGTTCTAATCTGAGGCGTAAGCTGGGGTTCTAGATGCATTTAAATATGAAACTTGAACATTTCAGGCTTCATGGATTGGATCAAGTTATTTAATTTAAGCAAAGAAACGTATTTGAAAGCTATCTGCCAAAACTCTGTCGTGGCTTCGAAGGTCCCACTGAAGAACAAATCCAAAATCCAATTTTTAGTAGAGACCTCATTCCCTACTAAAAATCACTTAGAGAATTTTTGGTTCAATATATTATAAGTACCCTCATGTCCCGAAGACATTAAGTCGCATACTTCCTTACCTTATTCGAAATTAAATTTAATGACGAAATAATTTATCCCCTTACGCTGACCATTTCATGTTCCGGGTCAACCCCAGTTTTACATTTTTCTTCGGAGATCATACTGCGTCTCCTCTTGTAGTTATTTTCTGTTATGAGACAATACAGTCTTTCGAATATTAGTGTCTTCTTTACTATTAAAAAGAGTATTCCGCAAAGGAATACTGGTATGGAGTAAGTATGAATAACGTGGAAAGGTCAATTCTATTATTGTTGCAATTAGTAATGAGCAAAATTGGGAAATGGTACAAAAACTATCCATTAACAAATATGGAACTTTTTATGACTTGTAGACAATGCCTAACCATGTGGTTGCTCTTCCCCTGTGGAAAATAGACTTAACCATTATTAGACATCATTGTTTCTGTCAAATTCTTTGCTTACTTTCCATCAAATATATAAACAATTGTTTTGGTTCACTGAAAGCATTTAATAAATATCATCCTTAAATGCTTTGAATGGAGTAAAACTTTACATTATTTAAACAGTTGTCCTACAGTTTTTAGCTCTTGCATTAACCGCCTCAGGTGAACAAAATAAAAATGCATTTAAAGCAGAAGTTTATTCTTAAAATTTCTATTCAAATGTTTATCCTCAGAATTTCTCCTATTCTACTTTCTAAAAAATAAAATATGGAAAAATATATTAGCAACTATTTTTTAACTTATGTAGGTTTAATGAAAACGTTAGTCTATGCTCAAAAGGCAGATTCACAATCAAAGAAAACTTCAGATAAAATGCTGAAAGGTAAATCGAATTAAAAAACTGTGACAGAAAAAGTGAGGAGAAAATGCTAATGAATTGAGAATATTATAAAATAACTCACTATACGATCAGATTGATATAATAGAATAATAATAAAAATACATTATTATTTTGATACACTTGTAAGGTTTTAGTTAAACTAACCAAGTTTATTTTAATTTAAATCTTTTCTATCTCCTCTCTGCTTCAACTTCCTGTCAGAAGAAGCGCGCGTTTTTAGCTTATGCTAATTTTTGAAGTTCAGCCAAGCACTATTTAAGCCAGAGGTAGAAACCTCTCGGTGTGTGAGAGCTTTGCCTCAGATCACGGTCACGCTGCTCAACGTTCGCCTGACCAGCTAGCAGTTTAAATTTATAAGCCATAGTGCTTACTACGTGATTGCATTGTAAAATAAATTAAAGTGCGGTAGTATTTAGTATACCTTGCTACGCACCCTTTTAGATAGAGGCCAACTTCCGCGAATTGCTCTGCGAAGCAAAGTTTAATTTAAGTTCTATTTTAATTTATTTAAATTTATTTGATTGTTAAGTTCGACCAAAGTGTGGTCTGTTACGTTCTGTATCTCTCCCGAATTGGGAGGTTTGTATTTAATAGTGATTGAATAAAAGAGGATTTCAAATCCCTTCACGTGCAGTTATTCTCCAGCCCAGCAGTTACATCAGAACATAGCGTACCTTCCGCTCCCTGTTCCAGTTCAGGACTTAGAACGTAAGGATAAGAACCCTTTACAGAATTTACCATGTTCTCAAAGAATACACACAGAATGCTAAGTCCTGATAGTGGCGCCCGCACAAAAAGAAGAGGATGGCCTCAACAACAAGAAGACGAACCTGAGACACCTGCTGTACCTGTCCAGAATCCTGAGATAGCACCTCCTGGCATAGAAGGATTCGGCTACATCGTACAAACCATGCGAGCAGCCATGAAGCCAGCGGCAAGTTTTGACGGCAAGACAGCCGTAATCAATTTCCTGGAAAAGCTAGACTCCCACTTCATGCTATATCCAGTCCACGAATTTCAGAAAGTCGCTCTTGCTACCAGCGCTTTGAAGGGCCAAGCGCTAAGTTGGTTCAAGTGCATCGGAAAGAATCTCTTGGGGGAACCAGGAAGCCCCACATACACGTATGAAAATTTCAAGAATTCTCTAGTGAAAGCATTTCCCGTGGTGCGAGATCGAGCCAGATTGGAAGCTGAACTGTTTAGCCGATACCAAGAAAGAATAGAAGATTTGTCTAATTTTATTTTGAGGAAAATTCAAGTTTTCAAGCTTTTGTATGGAAGTCGCCCGGATCCTGAAATTATTCAAGTTATACTTCCTAGGCTACTGCCCCAAGTTCAAGATTTCATCGAACTAAGAAATCCAACAACATTAGACAGATTATTTGAGCTCGCGGTACAATTTGAAAGCCGAAGAACAGCCGACAACGAACGACGACGCCAATTTGAGCGAAGAAGTCAGTGGAGTTCGCCAAGACCGCAGCAAAAGCAAAATCAAAGTTACGGGAATAAGGCGAAGCAATGGCCGAAGAAAGATGTGTCTCCTAAAGCGAGCGGCGAACGAAGGGAATTTAATAGAAGAACAAGCAAAGATTCCGAGGGCAACCAGAAGAAAAAGAATTTAAACTAAGAGGGATTTCTTCGAGGAAGGTGAAGAAGTCCGAAGCAGCGCAAAACCCTTCCAAAATCAATTTAAACACCGTGGTCGTTAAGAATTTGAGTTTGCCGAAGATTGAAGTTCTAATCAACAACATACCGGCGACAGCCCTCTTGGATACAGGAGCCCAAAGCAGCTTCGTATCGGAAAGATTCTTTAAGAAGCACTTTCGACGTTACAGAATTTTTAGTGCAAGAGACACGGATGTCATAGCGGCCCAAGGAGAAAAATGTAGCTGTTTAGGAAAAGTACCATTGTTCGTGCGTATCAACAACGAACAGGTAAGAATCCTGTTTTATATTGTGCGTAACCTGCAGACTTGTATTATTCTAGGTGTGGACTTTTTTAGTTTGGCAGAAGCAAAAATTGATTTCAAGGGGGGAGAACTAACATTAAATATGAAGCCAATTGAAGCGAAGAATGATAAGCCCCCGCAGCTGGACTTGGAACATTTACAAGCAGAGGAAAAAGAGAAAATCCAAGGTCTGGTAAGTCACTTTGCGAATTTATTTAGTGATGTACCAGGCTTTACGCAGGTGGTGAACCACGACATTGACACGGGGGACGCTCAGCCAGTTAGGCAAAAGCCATATAGATATGATAGGACAAAAGAAGAAATAATTGAACATCATATTAAAGAGATGTTAAAGAATAAAATCATCACGCCAATTTCTAGCAGTTATGCTAGCCCCGTTGTCCTGTGTAAGAAAAATAATGATTACCCGATTACGCACCCGAAGCGGTGGCGTTTTGCTATAGATTATCGCAAGTTAAATTCAGTTACAAAATATCCTGTATATCCGTTGCCGATAATTGAAGAAATTATTCGAAATATTTCGTCTACAAAATACATGACTACATTAGATCTCACGAGTGGCTATTTTCAGATTGGGGTAAAACCCGAGGACGTACACAAAACCGCGTTCATAACGAAATCTGGTACGTACGCATTTCTTAGAATGCCGTTCGGATTATCCGGCGCGCCGGCAACGTTCCAAAGATGTATGGACATCGTCTTAAGACCAGTCCTTGGTAAAAGCACTTTCATATATTTAGACGATATTATAATTACGAGTAGTACTCTAGAACAACACTTACAAGATTTAAGAAAAGTATTTTCATTGTTAAACGAAGCTGGTTTAAAGATAAATGCGTCTAAATGTAAATTTGCCGCAAAAGAGTTACGTTATTTAGGATTTAAAATTTCCCAAAAGGGAATCGAAACGGATCAGTCAAAAATAGTAGCCATTAGAAATTATCCTGTTCCTAAAACAGCGAAGAAATTATCGTCGTTTCTCGGGATGTGTTCATATTACCGGGCTTTCATTAAAGACTTTGCAAAAATAGCTGAGCCACTGCTAAAGTTGAAAAGAAAAAAAGCTAGGTTTTCGTGGTCAGCAGAAGCCAACTTGGCGTTTCAAAAATTGAAAGACGCATTGACTCAAGCTCCCGTCTTAAAATTTCCAGAAGGGGATAAAGGATTAGAGATTTCAGCGGACGCTTCAGATTTCGCGATTGGTGCAGTGCTTTCCCAAAATGGTCAGCCCGTGGCTTTTTTCAGCCGAACATTAAATGAAACCCAAAGAAACTATTCCGCAACAGAGAGAGAAACTCTCGCAGTGTTAGCATCAGTACAGAAATTTCGTGTGTTCTTTGGAAGTTCTCCAGTAACTGTATATACCGACCACGCGGCGGTCACTAGACTCTATTCTGGAAAAAATTTATCACCCAGATTAATAAGGTGGGCTCTCAAATTACAGGAATATAACCTAATAATTAAACATACGCCGGGAAAGGAAAATGTTGTGGCAGATGCTTTAAGCAGAATTAACTTAGATGAAAATGGAAGTGTAATTAAGATAGCCATGTTAACATCCAAAGTATTAGATTCTCGTGAAACAGTAATAGCCGAACTCAAAAAAGATCCGGAGTTCAAAAATATATACAATTATTTGGCCGACCCTGAGAATTTCAATCATCCGGATATTGTGCCGATAAGAAATAGGGCCGAAAATTACGAATTAATTGACGGACTGTTATTCTATACGAAAGCTACTAATGAGAATCATGAATATAGACCGGTTATCCCAGCTAGCATGAGGTTGAATGTATTAGAAGAGTTGCATGATTGTGCCATTTCGGCTCATTTAGGTATAAGAAAAACTGTTCAGAGAGTTCGCGAGGCAGTTTTCTTTCCAGAACTGCAAAAGTTTACTAGGGCGTATGTCCAGTCGTGCCCAACATGTCAATTAAATAATTATGTTAATTTCCGCCCGGCCGGGTTCCTAAATAGTATTAAATCAGAATTCCCAAATCAAATAATAGGCATCGATTTACTTGGACCTTACCCTCGAAGTAAAGTTAATAAAAGCCGATATCTTTTAGTTATAGTGGATCATTTTAGCAAATGGTTAGAGTTAATTCCGTTAAAACGCGCGTCTGCAAAAATTGTAGTAGATTCAATTCTAAATAAGTATATTTTAAAATACGGGGCGCCCCTAAAAGTTATTTCAGACAATGGTCCTCAGTTTGTTAGTAAAATGTTTGAGGAAATGTGTGCAAAACTGGGCATACGTCATCTAAAGATGGTCCCGTATCGTCCGCAGTCAAACATAGCGGAACGGGTGAATAGAAATGTAGTGAAAATAATTCGTAGTTATGTGAAAAACTATCACTCTACCTGGGATAGCCATATAAATGAATTTGCATTTGCACTTAGGACCGCCAAACACGATACTACACAAAAAACACCCGCTGAACTCTTCTTAGGAAGAAAGATCTTGACCCCCCTAGATAAACTGTTCTTTGTACAGGAAAGGGCAGAAGAATTTAAAATGAGTGATATACAAAAGTTAATACGGGAAGCGACGGAAAATATAGAAATGGCCCAAAGAAAACAGAAATTGTACTATGACCTAAAAAGAAGAGAGGTCAAGTACAATGTGGGAGATGAAGTGTTGAAGATTAAACACAACTTGTCAAATGCCCCAGAGGAAAAGGTGGGGAAATTTTTTCCGCGTTTTGAAGGCCCGTTCACAATTGAACAAATTACGGGGGCAGTGGTTATATTAAAAAGAAATGATGGTCAAACGCTCAAAGCGAATGTGGACCAAATAAAACCGTTCTATAATCGCAGCAAAATGGCTGTATTTAAAGATTCGTTTCAGGATCCGAGGCAATCGACTAGCCAGGAAGATATACGTCAGCAAAAACAGCAGGAACCAGCTACAACGGCATCGAAATGTCAGAAGAAGAAAGCTCCCCCCCAACAAAGAAATAAGAACCAAAAAGGTGGTTTCAAAAGAAAGTCTCACGATGCAGGTGAACAAATCTACGAACGGAATTACGAGCGCACCAAGAGAAGAAAGCAGAATGGGCAAGGGAAGCCCAATGTATCCAAAAGAACTGTGGAATCATCGGACAGGTGCCTGAGAAGCAAGAAACGTCGATTGCAGCCTGAGAATCAACTTCCCGAATACAGCAGGAACCAGGACAAGCAACGAGCAAGGGCCCAGGAGAGAAGGGCCCAGTCCACCAAACGTCCAGCGGAGCAACCTCCTCTACAAAGGAAATTGCCGAGGATACAACGACGGAATTTCAAAAGAAAAAGAGACGAGCAGGCTCCGAAAGAACAACGAAAAACGAGGAAACTGAACCAGGCCACAACTTACTCAAGTTTTAAAGATTGGGCCAAGAAAAGGATGGACGATCATAATAAGATAAGTACAATTTCGTATTCAAAAGTTTAGTTAATTTTTGAGTATACTGCAAGTTGCAGGACTGATTTTACCTCAAGCGAGGTTGACTTTTACGCCAAGTGAGCGATAAGTTCTCATATGGAAAGTAAAATGTTTTGTTAAAAGAAATTGTAATTCTTAAAGATTTAAAATTACTTAATTTTGTAAATAGATTAATTCTGTAAAAGCAATGAATTGCTGAAAAGAATATGTTAACTAAATGATTTTGTATGACGCTTTGTCTAAAGACTTGTAAAATGTCTAGAATGAAAATTCGGAAAATTGAAAAACACGATTTAGTCTGTAGACTATTAATTCAATGTAATTTGATATTTCAAGAAAGTACCTTGAGAAAGGAATAGGAAGCACTTGCTGTAAGCTTAGAAATTTAACCTATATTTCTGTAAGCTTAGAAATTTAACCTCTATTTGCATTTCAGGATTGCTATGAAATTGTTAATGTGTTATGAAATGTAACAAATAATATTATGCTAGCAATGCACGTTAAGTGCAATATTAATGTGAATGTTGTGTGCAAACTGCGAATTTGTATGCATGAAAAGTTAAAGATTGACTATTTTAGAATGCAAGTGTTAATTAGGCTCTCCACCAAATACACTTAAAGTGTTAGACATAAAGCTAGTGAGAACCTTAGGATTAGCTGGTTATAGGGCGTTTTTTTCAGGTCTCGTATGTCAAGTTCTAACTAATGTTAGTCGATTGTAGGTGGAAGAGTTGAACACCCCCGAACACATAAAAACCCGCAATGGCGGTTTGCTTTACATCCAACACCGGTGAGAGAGCATACGGGGGAAGAATTTAATTGTGCTTGAATGATAATGTGTGTGTGCAAAATTACACAAAAAAAAAAAAATAAGGATTTGTACCACTTAGAATTATTCTGTTATTATGTCATACTAAAGTTGTTTTCCTTCCAGATTTTGCTGGAAGGAGTAAGACTGTTTGAAGAATAAGACTTGAAAAAAAAAATGTTGAAGATTGTTGTTCCAGAAAATTTCGTCTGTATTTTACACAAACATATATTGCCTTGTAAGAGTTGGCCTAAGTTTAGAACAGTGAAATTTTCGACTATTTAGAATTGCTAGTTTTCAACATGGTCCGTTTGGACCAAAGTAGTTTAACTATCGCAATTCTGGCGGGAAGTTTGTAAGGTTTTAGTTAAACTAACCAAGTTTATTTTAATTTAAATCTTTTCTATCTCCTCTCTGCTTCAACTTCCTGTCAGAAGAAGCGCGCGTTTTTAGCTTATGCTAATTTTTGAAGTTCAGCCAAGCACTATTTAAGCCAGAGGTAGAAACCTCTCGGTGTGTGAGAGCTTTGCCTCAGATCACGGTCACGCTGCTCAACGTTCGCCTGACCAGCTAGCAGTTTAAATTTATAAGCCATAGTGCTTACTACGTGATTGCATTGTAAAATAAATTAAAGTGCGGTAGTATTTAGTATACCTTGCTACGCACCCTTTTCGATAGAGGCCAACTTCCGCGAATTGCTCTGCGAAGCAAAGTTTAATTTAAGTTCTATTTTAATTTATTCAAATTTATTTGATTGTTAAGTTCGACCAAAGTGTGGTCTGTTACGTTCTGTATCTCTCCCGAATTGGGAGGTTTGTATTTAATAGTGATTGAATAAAAGAGGATTTCAAATCCCTTCACGTGCAGTTATTCTCCAGTCCAGCAGTTGCATCAGAACATAGCGTACCTTCCGCTCCCTGTTCCAGTTCAGGACTTAGAACGTAAGGATAAGAACCCTTTACAGAATTTACAATGCTTCCAAAACGGATACACAGAACACAAAGTCCTGACACACTCAATGAATTCATGTGTAAAGAAATTCAACAATTAGATTTAATTCGCATTACAAGAAATGTTTCGGTACCTGAACCTTGAAAATTCCAACTGCCATGTTTTTTTTGCGATGCATCGAAGACAGGTTACGGTGCAGTTATTTATGTTAGGTCATATAATCACTCAACTGTTTATATAAATTTGGTGATAGCAAAAACTCGAGTTGCTCCCATTAAACAAATTTAGATTTCCCGAATTAGAATTATCTAAAAATTCTCGAGTTCTTAATTTATACCCTTTTCTAGATGACAATGATGTTTTGAGAGTTGGTGGTTGGTTAGAAAATACCAACTTAAAATTCTGCCGAGAAACAGCTAGTTATTTTACCTGATGAGCATGTTCTAACATCTAACGAAACACATTGTGCAGTATTTCCATAAGAAATATTTTCATGATAATTATTTCAATAATAAAAATACATTATTATTTTGATTTCGATATCCTCAGATGATTTTGTTACCAGTGATTAAACAAGTGTCGATAATCAACAAGTGTCGACCAACAAGTGTCGATAATCGTCATGAGGGAAATGGCAGGCCTAGAATGATAACTTTTTGGAAAGCTCATGTTTAGCTAGAGCTGGCATAAGCACAGTGACAGCTTTGCTAATTCCTTTTTACCCATATCTGTTGAACTTGTAGCGTCGCGAAATAATATTGCAATAATAATGATACTCCTTTCTTGGCATCCATTGTAAGTCTACCATAAATTCTTGGTTGCTAGAAATGAGTATAACTGTTTATTCTAGTGTTCGCAGCAAGGAAACTTAAAATGTATCATATTTGAGCCGCATCGTGTTCAGTAAGAAATTTCTGTTATTTACCGCGTATAACAGGAGAATTTATATGAGAAGGAAGCTTGGCCGCACTCCACATCAGTGCGGAGCAGCATAACCACATCGTAAATACTATTATTGTTTGAACAACTTTTATCTATTAGGCCAAGTCATCTTAAGTGTTTCTCTGCGGCAAACACTTTAAAATCTCCATGACACATCAACCTTATAAACCGTTTTAAGTTCTCAGTATTTGCATCATAAGAAATATCGGTTTGCTGGAATTTAATAACAAGCTTAATAATATTCTCTTAATTCTCCATTAGCTATTCTAATGACAAAACAACACTCTTAGACAAAAAAAAATAAAAAAAGACGCACCACGACGCATCGAGAAGATATAAAGCTAATTAGACACAAATTGATATGCATACAGGTTTCGACGGAAAATGCAAAATTTTACATTTTGGCTGCCAACAAATGAACGGTTGTCGCTACAGCGCATCTGATCTGCACAACTGGCAGGATATTTAACAGGAGAAATTACGATGCGGTGATTAAGTCCAAGTCATAAATTCTTCACGAATTTTATTCCGTGTACTCTGGTAGACAGTAACTATGCTTCGCATACAGGTGCGCGAACGATATGCGCAGATGTCAGAATTTGAGAGAGATCGTTTAGTTGGGCTCAAAGAAACCTATTGGTCTTACTGATCGCGAATAGCTCGACATTTGAGCAGGAGCGATGCCACTATTAGACGATGTTGGCAGGAATGGGTAAACCATGGCCGCACCAGCGTCAAGAAGGAAGCGGTAGGCCTAGAGAAACGGCAGAAAGTGAAGACCCAGCAATCGTTAGAGCGGCACTCACAACCCCAGATGCTTTATCATTATTGATTGTACGTGCAACTAGTGCTTCAGTGACCGCAAGGACTATTCATAGACCGCTCACAGAAAGGGGGTTGAGGTCACGGCGCCCCTTGCGCCGACTACCATTGACCTCTGTTCAACGTCAAGCCCGTTTGCAGTGGTGTCGGGCTCATTCGCACTGGAATGTCACTGACTGGAGTAGAATAGTCTTCAGTGATGAGTCCCGCTTTGAATTGAGCCCCGATGACCAGCGAAGGCGAGTCTGGAGTCCCGGACGAGCCCCGGACAGCGGTGTGATACCAACCTGACTGTATTCTGGCAGACAAGCCGACAACCAGGAGTGATGGTCTCGGGTGCCATTTCATTTCATAGTAGGACCCCTTTGGTAGTCATCCGTCGCAACCTTACAGCACAGCCGTTCGTCGACGAAGTTCTAGGGCCCATTGTGTTGCCCTTCATATCATGCCTCCCTGGGCTTATATTTCAGCAAGATAATGCCCGCCCCCACACTGCACATGTTTCTACTGCTTGCCTTATTGCTTGCCGAACATTACCGTGGCCAGCAAGGTCGCCCGATCTCTCTCCTATTGAGCACGTTTGGAGCATTATGGGCAGTACCCTCCAACCAGCTCGGAATATTAACACGATCTAACGGATCAGTTGCACAGAATTTGGCACGATATCAGTCAGGAGGGCATCCGCAACCTCTATCAATCGATGTCAAGTCGAATAACTGCTTGCATAAGGGCCAAAGGTGGACAAACACGTTACTGATTTTTTCACTTTGTGAAGCTCTGTGAATTCAATAAATCATCCAGTTTTTCTCAAACTGTAATCATTTGTTTTTCTGTACATGTCACTTCTACCGCTGATTTTCGTCTCGTTCCGATAACTTCTTCTTGGCCCGTCTTTTTTTTTTCTAAGAGTGTACTTTCAGTCGCCTGGGTCATTTAATTAATTTAAATTTAATTAACTCATATAAATTTTCTGCGCTGCCTCACACCAGGATGGAGTGATATCAGTAACAATAATCACCAATGAATAAGATTTAAAGCCAGTTTACACGAAGAGACAAATCTTTGAATAAGTACGTCTCTACGTCTGCGGAGCTTACAACATTCTGTATACACGTAGAAACATATCGCAGAGCGTCAGATGCATGTTCGCGCGCCTGCGCTGAGTCGCGACCATTGACCATAACGGCATACAGTGTTGCAGGAGACTTATTTGGTGACAGCCAATGAAACGCGCATAGAAATCATGCGTCACGGCTTTTTAGCCGTGGCAGTTACTGAGTCAGTATTTTGCTAAGCAATATATCCCGCTTATTGTTGAGTTTTCTTATTATTTTAACAAACTTAATTTGTGATATGACGTTTATTTCGGATCATAGTTTTCGACGGATTTCCTTAAGAATGGTAGAACATATTTTTCATCTTGAAGCAAGGGATTTTTTATGGTAAGCTACAAAGCGATTGTCGCGTCACAAGCAGTGACGTCAGAAGAGTTTCTATTATATATGATGCAAAGCAGCACTGAGGGGTGTGTCCCTGTCAGGTTCTTATCTCTTTTGGATAATATTCTTTACAGTTGCATCAGAGGTCAGGCCATAATGGGTTTTTTTCAGACCCTCATGGCAAGAGTAGGGAACACTATCATCTGCTGCAGGCCAGTATACCGATCAAGTATCAAAGGGGTGTGTGTGGCGGGCAAAGTTTTACAATGAAGGAGTGTGAGCGAGAGGCAGCTAAGTACATTGCCTGTTTAAAATACTGAGTGACCTACAGTTCCCACTGTGGTAAGTAGCTGTTACGGGGAATGTAAATTCGGAGGAAAAAAACTTTGTATAACCTAGAGTCTTCTAGCAGAAATAAAATGATTACAGTTTATTTCAACGTAGTGTAATTTCATTTTTTCGAACCAGCACCTGAAGAAACACCATGTTGTTGGTCCATTTACATCGGAGGCTTTCTGCATGAATATTCCTGCAAAGTGGCAGTGGTGAATCTAAAGGCAAATTAATATTAGACAATATGACGTATTTAATAGAGAAGTAAAAGAAAAGTTTGATCATTTGTACATAAAATGTGAGGAAAATTATATTGAGGAGTACGTTGAGGAACAGTTTAGCATTCAAGAAAGTCTAGATGATGTAGTCTTAAAATTAAATATAAAATCTGAGGCATATAAGTTGGGTTAGAAGTCGGAGATAAACGCTGAAGCAATGTCTTCAGAAAATGTTACTCCCAAAATTAAACTTGCCTACATTTAGTGGAAATATGCAAGAATAGATAACTTTTAATGTCCTGTTTAATGCATATGTTCATAGTTATCCCGAGCTATCAAATGTTAAAAAATTACAGTATTTAAAATTTCATTAAAAAGTAATGCATATCGTATTGTGAAGGCAGTAGCGATAACGATAAATATTATGTCATATCACTGGAATTACTGAAGGATCGTTGCTCGAATAAGCGTGAGTTAATATTTGCACAGATTAAAAAATTCATTACCTTCATAATTCATTACCTTCATTTCAAAATGAATCAGCTTCAACAATTCTACGCTTAGAGGATACGGTGAATGAAGTTGTTCGTGGTTTGGAGAAGCTACAAGACAAAATAGAGAACTTTGGTGATACATTTATTGGTTTATGTCGTTTTGCGAAAATTAGATTCATCAACCAAATTTTGGTGAGAAAGACAGTTAAAAAAATAGGAAATTCCAAAATTAAGTGAATTGATTGAATTTTTAAAACATTATGCAAGGACATTACAAAATAGTAAAATGTCTTCAGGAAAGGTTTACAAAACTAATAACAAAGTAAGTACATTTATAACAAACGCTAAATATAACAACTGTCAAGACGATCACAATTTACTATAGTGCGCAAAATTCTTTCAATTAGATGTGCAAAAGGGAATTGAATACGTAAAAGGTAATAAGTGTTTCAATAGTCTTTCAAATACGCATAAGGTTAAAATTTGTAAAGATGTACATGAATGTAAACATCTTAGCATAATACATGTACAGAAGTTTAACAGACTAGAATACAAATCGTATTATTCGGTACAAGCTAACCCATTTATTCCTAAAAGTCATATTTTATTTAATATCTAATTTATTCCTAAAAGCGGTCAGATCCAACTGCAGAGACAGGAAGAGGTTTTGATCCCTCAGGTGTAATTAGAAAGCCTAAAAATTCCAATTTATTGACTCCAAAAGCAGATATTTTATTTATACATGAATGTTGTTATTACTCTGATGATGAGCACTATTACGTCTTCCAATATTTCTAACGTAACGTTCGTTACTGGAAGGGGAGTGAATGTAACGGCATAAAATATAAATAATTAGCTTGAAAGTAACTCACAATATTTTAATACTCATAATACTTTAATAATTATAAATGTTTACTTTGCATAATATTTTATTATCGTTTTGGCAACAGTTTTTATCTTTAGAATTCGATTTGTTTTATTAAAAATAGTAGATGAGATTTTTCCGACTACGGAGCTGGTGAATAAAAATTATATTTGATGTTGATATGGTAATCTTTTTATTTTATAGTAAGATTTTATTTGCACTGTATTACATGGTACCAATTGAAGATCCATAATAGGCGTACAATTTATAATTGTTATAAAAGAATCGCCAAAATCCACTATGGTCTATGCAAGAGCTTCAAACATTAGGCATAGTCAGATTTTACTCTGTTCGGCGGTGATTAAAGCTCAAATGCAAAGCAAGGATTAGTAAAATGCAGGTGTTTGTTGGATACTGGAAGTCAAAGTTCATTTATTACTACAGAATGCGCAGAAAGACTGGGTTTGAAAGTGAAAGATACTTCATTTTCATGTTTGGGTTCTTCTATCATTGTGGCAATGTAGAAGTTTATTTATTGTTTACTTCCCATTTTACTGGTGACTTGACAATTTCAACCCCTGCTTTTGTTATAGAAAATATTAGTGACAATCTCCCTTTTATGTCTTTACCTGAAGATATTGGTAATAAATTTAGAGATTTGGTTTTAGTTCATCCGTCATTTTATAAATCAAACAGAGTTGACATTTTATTAGGGATAAATGTGTTTTTAACTTTAATAAATGGAATTAGAGAGTATTCCAGAGTCACAGCCTCTTACAACAGGAGAAAGGTTATGTAAGGTTCATTTCTAAAATTCGCACACGTGTGATGAATTTGGAAGGTACTCAGTTGAACTTCCTTTCAAACCTAATGGGAAACTTTTGGGCAGCTCAAAGGAAATGACTTTTCGTAGATATTCTTTATTTGGAGGAAAGACTTTCTTCATTGCCAGATATTTATAATCAGTACAGAAAGGTTTTACAAGAATACTTATTGTTGGAGCATATGGAATCAATTTCATCAGTAGATTGTAAAGTGGAAAATGAAAGTTTCTATATTCTTTATCGTTTTATTTTAAATGAGTCAAATTTAACGACAAAACTGAGAGTAGAGTTTGATCTAAAGTCATCATCAGGTGTTTCGCTTAATGATATGTTAATGGTTGGTCCAAAAACCCAAGACGATCTGATTAATATTCTTTTGAGATTCAAGTGTCATCCTATTGCAATAACTGCGAATGTTCAGAAATCGCATAGCCAAGTAAAAATTAACCTAATCATAGAGAATTTCAAGGTATATGTTGGAGAGATAATTTGAAGCAGCATGTGCAAATTTTTCAGTTGCAGACTGGGACACATGGAGCTGCTTCTCCACCATACTTGACGACAAGAGCATTGAAGCAATTAGCAGTTGATGAAAGTGTGAATTTCCCTAAAATCACCAACATAGTGTTAAGGGATTTTTATGTAGATGATGTGTTGGCAGGTGCTGATAATGTTCAAGAGGATTCTGAGTTAGTAGTTAAAATGAGCCAAATGCTTATAAAAGGTGGATTTGAACTCCATAAATGGTCTACCAACGAAAGATTAGTGCTAGAAAACGCAAGTATAAAGTGTTCAACTACTGATAAAACTTCACACGATTATGTAAAATAAGGCTATAAAAGTTCTTGGCTGTGAAATGAGATCCTTATCAAGATGAATGTTTCTGTAATTCTGTGATCTTTAATAGTCAAGAAATTCAAATAAAACAAATTATATTATTCTTACTAGCAAAATTGCTCGATCCTTTGGGTTGGATTTCATCTTTTGTCATATCAAAAAAAATTCTTCTTTAAGAACTTCGGAAATTTAAACTTGCGTGGGATGATCCAGTTCCGGACGTGGAACTGACAAAAAGTGGAGGACTATGTGTAAAGAAATTCAACAATTAGATATAATTCGCAGTGCAAGAAATGTTTCGGTACCTGAACCTTGAAAATTCCAACTGCCATGTTTTTTTTGCGATGCATCGAAGACAGGTTACGGTGCAGTTATTTATGTTAGGTCATATAATCACTCAACTGTTTATATAAATTTGGTGATAGCAAAAACTCGAGTTGCTCCCATTAAACCAATTTAGATTTCCCGAATTAGAATTACCTACAAATTCTCGAGTTCTTAATTTATACCCTTTTCTAGATGACAATGGTGTATGAGAGTTGGTGGTTGGTTAGAAAATACCAACTTAAAATTCTGCCGAGAAGCAGCCAGTTATTTTACCTGATGAACATGTTCTAACATCTAACGAAACACATTATGCAGTATTACCATAGGAAATATTTTCATGTTGGAGCTAACTTAAAGGATTTTAAAAACTACGTCTTGTTGTACAGCTAAAAATTAAACAAATATTAGCTCTCACTATTTTTCGAGCTTACTCAATTATTTAAATGAATTTAAGATACAACCTTGTAGGGTTTTATGTTTATTAACCATTATCATTTTGTCGTCATTGTCAGCTCTATTTTAGTCAGTTCCCACGAGATGCAACTTCAAGACAGAATTTTGGGAGGTATCGCCAGGCTTCTAGGTGCGCTTATTCTCAATTTTAAATAAAATCTCAATTTATCTCAATCTCATTATAATATAAATAAATAAATATAAAATAGTATAAATATCAATTTTAGTTTTAAAACTTTAAATATTATATATAAAAATATAAATCTCAATTTTAGTTTTAAAACTTTAACTTCATATCTGTTATTCTCACAAGCTGCAGAGAAAGAGACTGTTGAGCTATAAAACAAGTTGTATAAAGTTTAGACTGATGACCTAATAAAAATACTTATTTTAAATCTTTTTCTGATTTGGAGTTGCTTTATTTAGGAATTAAGACAAGGCCATAAGTCGTCTGATTGTCTTCAAGGATCCAAAAATTAATTTTTAAAGTATTTATGTTCCATACAAGTTTATTTTCAATGACTTGGACCCAGCTAATGTGAGTTTCTTACGCAGCGCGTTAAAAATTCACGATTCTTTCACCAAATACATGCATCGGCTAAGTGAGCATCTCATTTTAAACAACCTTAATAACTGATAGTCATGGTACTCTCCTGAATTATTAATTCGTTTTTTATTTAAATTATGTTTATGTTCTGACGACGGCTGATTAAAGTAATAGAAAATAATGAAATAAACTTTACAAATATAGGCATACCGATTTTCTTTACTCCATATTCGTTAATAATGGATGTTCACAGAAAGGTCCAGAAAATTCGACATCAACATATAATACATTCAAAAATTAGCCTTGTAGTTTTGATAAGCATTTAAGGCACAAATATTCCTCTTTCGCTCGCATCCAC
>KK117955.1:449657-475954 GCA_000611955.2 Stegodyphus mimosarum | reverse complement strand
CATAACTTCGAAAGTATTAAATTCAATTTTACCAAGTCAGTGCAAAGAGGAATACGGAAGGTTTACCTTTGTGCCCCAATGCATGCATACATAAATTGCTGCATTAATCCTCTGACCGGCAAAGCCATATATATATATATGTATATATGGCTTTGCCGCATATACATACGGCATGTACTTATATACAGCTTAGAATATTTTTATGACGTTTTTAAGAACGTGAATCTTGAAATATGTCAAAAAATTAAGAAAATCTACATTAAATGTACATGAATCTAGGTATAAAGCACCAGGGGCAATTTGGCATTAAAATCAAGAAAATACATCTATCTGATAGCAGTTTTTGAAACTTTTGGGCTGTTTTAACCTGTCGGAGGGTTAATGGAAGGGATTTAATCATAATTTATAACTTATTCACTGCTTCGGTCTTCTAACTCGAATTCATAGCCTTTTGTTTCGTGGTTTATCATCAATTTTACTGTTTGTACTAGTGAGTGATGAAGATGATATAACCTCTTGTTATCAGTGTTGGCGTTGTTATTAACCCTATATCTTGATGCAGTATCGCAATATGTAATTATCCAATTGATTATAATACAGCCATATTAAGAACGCGTTCTACGAAGAGGTAAGATTTGCCACGACCGTCAGTACACTTTATATCGGAATTTCATGACAGGAGAAATGCAAACCCCCTCAGTACCTGTCTCAAAATTAAATATATGACTTAAATTTTTGCTTCCGTTTTCCCTTTAAGGCTAATAAGGATTTTCACAATGAAAATAAAATGAAATCTACGAAATGGAGTATTGCAGCTTTAACATAATTTGAGGGTTGTTCTGGTAACCATAAAATCATATTTGTATGACACACAATGCACAGGCTTCAAATTAATAGGTGTGTATCAGTGTAATAATAGCAGCAACAGCAAAGCTAATCATTATAATTAAAAATCCAAATCATTTTGCCGAACGATCGTTGACATTAAGTGTGTCCTCAATTAAAAAAGATTTGGAACTATAGCTTTAAGCCATGGTGAGTCTGTCTTTGTAAGAAAGCAAATATCTCTTTAATTTTAATTACTTCAAGAAAAAAAAGAATCAATTTTACACTGAATACAAAAGCCAAAAGCGATTTTTTACTGTTGGTGTTTTGCCATTAAATTTTAAAGTAATATTTCTGATACTCTTTATATATGGGTAAATACTGCTCATTAAAATTTTAAAATAAAAAAAAGTTACGATATACCTGTGTTGATTACATGCCAAACAATATGTAATACTTTCTTAAACTAAAGGCGATTTAAATAGTTCTCATGCAAAAAATAAAAATAAAAATGCATAATTCTCAAAAATCTTCTCTCGTATTATCAGAATTTATTGCTTGCCAGTCTTTGTGATCTAAGAGCTTCTCAACAGCTAACAGAATGGGCATTTGCTAGACCATGCAATTTATTAATGTTTGGTAGTTGCAATTTACGTAATATAATGTGAAGTAATGTACACAAGTCAAAAACAGCTCTAATATAAAATAAAAGTGCAGCAGTATATCTTCCAAGACAACTTTCCGTCTATCTATTGAACTAATTTGAACTGAAGTTGTAAAGTATCGTAACAAAGTCAAGCAGTTGTTCAATTTCAGATATTTCTGAAATTTCGTTCTATGTAAGAATGAATTATCGAAATTTTTATTAACCATAATATCATAATATGTGACGCCTAACCTAGCCTACTTACTTATTGCTTTATGGAATTTGTTATATATTCTAACTACATTTTATAGCCCGAATAAAGTCCAGGTCAGTCAGAATGCTTATTATTCCAATCGTACTATCACCACAAATATCAAACACAATCTTAAAGTTCATAAATACACCCAGTGAATAAATGCTGCCCCATCTCTGATTTTTAAAAATGTATTATCATATTACTAGAATGACGTTTATCGGAGATTAGATGCTGTATTGGATACGAGATTGTAACTGAAGTGATAAGAATTTTATTTTATCAGTAAGCAAACACATTTGCAGACAGCACAAAGTAGTTTCCCACAAATGAAATTTCATGCTTAACAAAAGATTGAGGCAAAAGCGAGTAAACTGATTTGACATGTCTAATTTCATCGTAATATGCAGACACATTTGGAGGTGTAGCTAAGTGTTAATAACTATTGAGCGTGTAAACTCTGATATGCACGGCAGTGTACCTGATGCAGTTAGTTACTAACACGAAAATTGTGATTAAAATAAGCATTTGAACAGTTTACAGGGTGACTACACATCTTAAGAATGATGAACAATAAAACACGCCTGTGAGAGTTTATAAAAAGTTTGCAATATTAGAAATCTGTTGTTAAATTATATGTTAAAATTTGTTGTTGGTTTGTATAATATTGCTGGCATTGTAGAGACGTTAGGATTTTTTTAGAAGCAGGAGATGAGAAAACTGAGCAATGCCTTCGGCGGGATTCGAACCACGGACCTCTCGAATACGCGCCGAGCGTGCTGACCACTACACCACGAAGGCATGCCAAGAAGGCGGGAGAAATACCTTATAGCATGGCTGTTCTCAAATTTGAAAAATCCTTTCACTAGGACATGGACGTGCATCTAATTGGCAATCAGGCAGCTTCAAAAACTCTTGTAATGAATGATTCTTGTAACGAAGAATGAAATCTAATGAAGTGAAAATGTGATGGCAAGGAATAACACAAACCATATTACAGACTTTAACACAAATAAATTTAGAAGAATGGCTTCGTATATGACCTGTAGGATCCATAAGAACAGTAATGCTCTCTTCATAGCATCAACAATTGATTCAAATTATAGTAGTATAAACAAGTTTGATATTTAAATTTTTACTTTTTCATACTCACTAAAAAATTTTCACACTCTCTTTCAAGGTACGAACTATTTTCACCTCTTTTCCTTATTCTGTTCTTTTTATATTGGCAAAATTTATTTATAGAAATTATTCTCACATTAAGTGATTTTAAATAATAAGCGAGAAATTAAGTTAAATGAAAAGATCTCCCAAGCCTGGACTCTCGATCTTTCTAAAATATGTGGATTGAAGTACATGACAGTAAAAAATTTAGCTACTAATGTTTTATAGAAGTTTGCGATAGGCAGTTAAAACATTATAAAAAAATTTACCAATGCGGGATACAATGCTATTTGGCGATTTCCCAAATTTTCCGAATGCAGTTTTAAAAATCTGGAAACTCGCTAAGCTAAATTATTCAACGAACATAAAAAATGATAAATGAAGAAATAAAAAGCGAAAGATGCATAGTTTGGCTATCAATGTACAATAAGCCAGAATGAAATGATGACGAAAAATGGATGTCATGTATATTATTGTATAAAGATATTTCATATTGCAACATTTCGATGCTACAGAAATCGTGCTCAATTAATGTCATAAAGGTACTTACGTAAAAACCCATCGACCATGTTTGCTTAAAAGACGCCAAACTACGCGGTTTTCGCCAAAAATGGAAAAGTCTTCAAACACGCTAAGTTAGGTATAACCTTGATTACACATGTTAGTTATTATTCTTGAGTAAAGACTCCTTTTTTTTCCCTTACAGTTTCAAAAAAAAAATTGATTAAAATTTACAACCTGCCTTCTACAGAAGAACATGCTTTTGAATATTTCCAAAGTTATGGAATCTTACCGGCCTCAAAAAATGTGTTAATGGCCACAATATGGCGATATTATGGAAAAAATAATGGAAAATTTTGATTAAAAATTAAATATAAATAAATGATAATATAATAAATTTGAAAGAAACATAAGAATAGAACGTTGTATAGCACCAGACGTTCAGTTGACGAAGAAGGGGACATACGGTTTTTACAATAAATTAGCAGATATAATCCTACATCCATACTAGAATTTATTACTAAAATACATAGCAATTTTACATTAGTCAGATTTCAGTATAAAACTTAAATGCAGATGCGGTACAATAAATAAAAATATTAAAGCAATAATCTCTTTTACACCACCTGCGATTTGCAAACTGAATAGAATTCATTACAAGTTTCATAAATGCAAATTCACCAATGGTCAAGATGTAAAACCGCTGAACCTAGGTAGCTCAAAGTGTGTTCAGTTCCGATGAAAGGCTTACTGCATGGGTTTCTTTTTGCTTCTCCGATGAAACCAAACCAATTTCCTTGGAAAAGTCCTTCATTTTTGTCTTTCCTTTCCCTCTCCTCATATTAAAAATTTCCCGTTGCCCATTTTTTGAAACTCTTTCTTCCAACAATGAAAACTCTGCCAATTTTCACTTGTCTAACTTATTTTGGACACACTAGAAGCTCCATTTCTATTTTTCTCTCCCTTCCCATTTTTTACCATGCCAGATTTTACCGTCTTTTTCTATTAAAAGCCTAGGCTTTACAGTCTATTCTTTATTATGGCATATGCTATAAACATTTTACGCGACATTTATTATTTAATGATATAACTTTGTATTCACTTTCAACTATGCAATTAGATTCATTTTCAGAGTCAGTCTCTACATCTGATGAGGAGAGAATTTCATCTTCTATTACTGTGTACTCTTGATTACCCGCTTTGCGGATCATCCGTGCGTTGCGGTGCCGACGCACGCATACTCAACGCTATACGCGAGATTATGTAAAAGCAAAAACGCGCTTTCCATCCTTAAGTTATAAGATATTTTCTCCCTCCTTTCCGAATGCTTTTGTGGTGCAATTGGAAGCATACTCGATGCATATTCGAGAGGTTCAGGGTTCGAGTCTCGGCGAGGGCGATGCACGTTTTTTACGTCTACTGCTTAAAAAAAAGACCCTAAGGATTCTACAAGCGTTAGTTTCAACTAATTCCTGGCACAATTCGCTTTACCTGTGCATAGTTGGTTGATCACTGATGTTTTTTTTCGTATATTTGCACTTAAATATCGATCGAGAAATCACAGAGGAATGATTCGATATCGATTCGACTGAGCCGGGCTTTCAATGCTTGGAGTGTTACGTATATCCTTTCAAATGCCACAAGAACACAAGAAGCAGAGAGTAGTACTGAAAATAAAAGCGAAGAAGATACTGACAGTTGCATTAGTCTCAGTATAGCAATGACTTCTGTTAAAATTCCACTGAATTTCATCGATCAAAGCAGATTCAAATACAATGATAAAATAGCACATTGAAAAGTACGCAATGAAAATCAACAAATGTTTGAACGTTCTCAAGAACAAAGTAAAATTACTGATTTTTTAACGAAATAAAAGCATACAGTATGCATGAAATTTGAAAGTTTAAATTGTCTGTGTTTTTCAGTTATCCGTGAAATGCTTCCCCGACATTAGCCTGAATAATCAAGCGTAAACTGTATTTTTTCAACCACAATATTTCTTGGATTTCCATATTTTTTTAAAATCTCAGAAATCAGATTTTTCATTTTGACACCATCTTGCGTCAGATCTATTAATTTCAAATGTCAGGCTGTATAATATTGGAACAATACCCAGACAACATTATGTGTATTTACACCAGATTAAAAGAGACCTTAGAATTAAGTCCAGTATAATTTACCTCCAGTTTTTAAGTGGTCAAGCGATTTGTCGATGGACACTGTACTTGGACCCCAGTTCATGAGCCGTCGAGCTTGATGCACAGACGTTTTCGTGATTTTCCTCCGTGTGTAACATGGGTACAAGTGAAAGGATTCTACCCCTTAGGCAGATAGCTCTCGCGTGTTTTCCGTAATCAAATAAATTAAGCCGAACCACTCCTATTTTTTAGACTTCGAGTTATCAAGTTGGCGGCAAGTTATTTCGAACTTTTAAAATAGAATACTTTTATTACTTTTAGAATGCTTTCAATAAAGAATTAAAAAAGCGAATGTTTTGGAAATTATTTCTGGAAATTATTTTCATTTCTGGCAATTATTTGAAATCAGAAATATCGTCTGCTACCCTTAAATTTATTCATCTTTCAAAATGTCGCATGTGAACAAGCTGTGGATTAAAGGAATGTTTTTGCGCAATCCGAAGAGAAATATTCCTATTTCATAATTCAAGAAGGCTGTGTAATACATGGTATTAAAATTTAAAGCTGGAAAATGAGCAGTATTATTAATCGGAAAGGGGCAAATTGTCAATCGTTACTTCGACATGGAAAGAAGACTCCAAACGTCTACCCTAAAAAGATCCGCACTGTTTCTAAAGTCAGATCATTTGTAACGAGGGAAAAATCTTCCAACTCAGAAATCAATTGCAAAGTCTTTAAATACATCTACAGTAAAAACGAATAAAATAATAAAAGAAGATTTACAACTTGAAAAAGTTAAAAAAAAATCATGTTCAGCAGCTTTTGTCGAGGCACGGGGCTCTGCGCCGAGCAGTTTGTAGAACTCATTATGAAAAGTATTTAGCCGGAGATAAATGAAAATAAATTGTGACCCTCGATGAAGTATGGGTTTACCTAAATGACTGCAACACAAAAAAGGTCTATTTATCACTAAAAGGAAGAGAAAAGCATGTACAAACCTGGTTTCGTCAATGCAAAGAAAGTTTTAATAAGGGGTTTAATGACTGTCGTAAGATTCTCTTGCGGTGGGAAATTAAAAATAAGAAGAGTACGAAACAAATGTTAAAGGATTAATTCAGCATACTATCAAGATAAAGCTTTATGTCCGATATTTACAGAAAAAATTCCATTTCTATATCCCAATGTCCTTCAAAAAGTGAAACTTCATCAAGACAAAGGAATAAGTCTACTTTGAAAAGTACCACTGCATTCCTTGAAAAAAATAATACCCATACAGATATTGCTTTATACTTTCTCAACGTATTCTTGCGAAGTCCTTGTGAAGTTGCATTTATGGACTATTGTGCCACTGGCCTCTTGAAAAGAGCTCTTTCTAAGCGTAAACTCACCACAATGGATGTGCTCTGGGAAGTGATGGGAAAGGAAAGAAAATCAATACCGCTTGAAATTTTATGCACAGCTCTTTTATCATGGAAATCCGATGCAGACTTATAGCCCATAAAAAAGTTCTAGCAGATCGAATATTTAAGAAAAAACTCTTTACCATATCTGTATTCACAGTTTGCCTTTTTTGTATATACATTCAATAATGTAATCATTTCGGGAAAACATAGAAGAGGAAATCAACTTGCAGTCGTTGTAATCGAGGAGGGAGTTTTTGATTCGCAGTTAACACCGTTGTTTTTTTACTATAATACTTTGGTACGAGCACACACATCACTAGATAAAGGCTTGACGGTGCATTCGAAGAGAGTTTTTTCACTAATAACTCTGAAATATTTTCATCGCGTAGCCGACAAAAAACACCAATTTACAGCTATAGAAGTATCCAGATACCGTCACAAGAAGGCCTTGACCCATTTTTACTAAAAGTAAATCACTCTTTTCATTCATTAGCTAAGCACACCGTTTTCTTGGGTTCGCAGTCACAGTCTTAATTTTGTATAACGATGCATTTTTATTAAATAATATGAAGCATTTTTGAAAGAAAAACTTTGACAGTTATACAACGCTAACGACCAGTTACCTTGCTTAAAGAACGAAGGTTTTTTTTATCTATTATACTTCAGCATCCCCCAATCACCAACGAGCTGTATGTTGATTTCGTTGGAGAGGATATGCCATATTAATCGTCAAAGTGTTAGTCTATTATTTAGTATTGCATCATATTATTATATTTTTAGCCCACAGCGGCCGAGCGGTAAAGACGCTGAACACTGGTAGTTCGGTCGGAGGTTCGAATCCCACGAACGGGCTGGCTGCATGGGCGTTTTAGTGGTTTTCAGCATGTGTAACGTGTATACGAGCCAGTTTCCCTTAGAAAGTCCTCCACGAAGGCATCCCTACCTTTAGACAGATAGCCCTCGTGTGCTTTGCCATAACTGAATAACCTAACCTATTATATCTTTATATTAAATTTTTGTTGTATTAAGTATGTGTACCTCCAATAAGAAGAATTTAATTATTTGTAAAACTGTATATTATATTTTCACTAAATATAAAAGTTCATTTGAGTATGAGTTTAACTAAATATGAAAATTATATTTTACTGAATATGAAAATAACTTGAAAATTACATTTTATTGAATATGAAAGTTACATTTTACTGAATATGAAAGTATATGTATGTTTATAATTCAATATATACTGTAAGGTTTCTCCTTCAATCTCTTGACCTTTTTCGTGAGCATAAACTGTGAAACCTTATGTGGAGGACAGTGAGCAGATCTAGGCTATGTCCTTTAGTGTTGCAGAAACTACAAAGTCAGAAGGAGGGTTTAAAAGTGACCCTTTAATTCAAATATTTACAACTCTTCAAATTGAGAGTAAGCCACTACTTGGGCTGAACTAAAATAATATTAAACTAAAGTGTGTTAACAAATTCAATACCTAACTTAATTCTAAATAGGACGGCGAGGGAAGCTTAACTCTTAGTGAAATGCAATTATGCGAATTTCACTAGCAAACACTGGTAATTGCAAATTGCCTATGAAGGCGAACTTTCAGTAGACAGAGGAAATCTTTGCGCGCACAGCCTTACGGCGATAAATCCAAGGCTCTGTCTTTCCCCTCGTTAACTCCTGCCTTTTAACTGCTAACAGATATATGCGATTTGCATAAATATCTCACTCGCGCTAAATTCGGGCAGCAACTGAAACTTTGAGAATTCGATAGGAAAGTTCAAACTAAAAATAATTTGGTTAATTAAAATAATGAATGCTACATAGTTGCTCCCAGAATTTAGTAGTCTGAAACTAAGTAGCCTAAAATCGGCTTTTAGTGAAGATGCTAAATTCTAAATCTAAATTTTCCTTCCTATTCGCCATCCTTTACAATTGTAAGTTTTAAATTTAGTTTAACTCTCTGTTTGTGTCTTAGATATTTTAACATAGAATATCTTTTTCCGTCTTCACATCAAAAAGATCCATCAGGAATTTGGCTGGATACTATCTGGTTCCTTCCAATCTGGAAGGAAATAAATTTTAATTTCATGTTATAAGTACATTTCACCTGAAAAGTACAACATTCCCTTCCTCTGATGCTTTCCGTAATGACTTTTATTCGCGCTTTAGGTATTCGCGTTTTTTAATTTCTATTAGCGCTTTTCGCCAAACGCATTCATTTTACACTCATTCATTTTTAAAACTTCCCCCTTGTTCTCTGGCCAAATGTGGTGTTTGTGAAAAACACGCAGTTTTACTTTGTCAAGTGTTCACAACTACCACCTGACTTCAATTCTATTGGGGTTAATTCTTCGACTTTCAAGACCTCAGACTTCCCCTAAAACAAATCTGAAATGCCCTGAGGTTCTAACATGAAATGAACTTTAAACTTTTGTGTGAAACCAGAGAACACTACGTACAACATTCAAACATTTCAATTGCATTTCATACATATAATTCATTCTTTCAATCTTCAATTCAAATTTTCTTTAAATGCTCATTGCGTTAAATAACACTTATATATTCACTTTCTAATTTAGCGCGCTTTACGCTTTTACATTACATTTTAATTTTAACTTGCGTATCCTTTACGCTTTTCCAAAATATTCGATATAAACAAAACCAGTGCTTAAGGCTTACAACAAATCATGCATTACATAGAAAACAGTTTTACATTAAATGCATTCATTATTTATACATAGAAAAATATAATACAACAGTTTTGCTATACAACTTACGTACTAGTTGCTTTTAATTAACACAATTCAATTTCCTATTTACAGAGAGTCTTTTGACTAAAATCGATGAATCCCATGTTCTGGATTACAAAGAACATTTCACGAAGTCTCACAGTTTTTCAACTGAACTCTCGAATTTCTTCCGCTGCATAATTAAGTTGTTCCTTCAAGCGTGTCCTTTACGCTTTCGGCAACCGGCTTTTGACTCGGGTAACTTCCCTTTTAAATCTGCAACTTGCACTTAAATCAGAAACATAACTGTGTGAATTTTAAAAGAAAATAAAGAATCTACTTATCTTTCTGCCAGTCTTTTAGGCGTTTTTTTGTCCATTCCTGAAAGGTTGGATATACTGTGGCTTGGGCTATTCTTTGCTTGTTACTCCTAGATTGAAACTCTGGGGCTGCCTTTCGTTTGGTCGATCTTCTTTCCTCCAGAAACACCTTGTTGGGACGAATGGTGGGTGGCGCTTTCCGTTTGTGCTGAAGTCTTTGCTCCCTCTCCAGACTGGCTCGTTCCTTCTCCTGCACTCGTAGGCTCCTTCGTTGTGGGTTGGCACCTTCGGCGGCTCGCTTCTCGCCGTTCTGTTCCCTCCGTAGTGGTGGAGCTTTCATAGTGTTTTCATTTGGACGTTCCTTCCTTAGACGCTTTGGTTGCTGAGACTGTTGCTTAGCGTTTGTCCTTTTTTCTTTTTGGGGTGGTCTTTTCTTCGGCTGCGGCTTCCTCTCTTCTGGTAACCTCCTTTTCAAACTGGGTTCTCTTGTTTTTGAGGGACCTGGTTGGGGCTCTTGAATCTTAGAAAAATTCTGTGAGGCTGGACCCTGCAACATGTCTTTCAAAATATTATTATTAGCTCTTCGATAATAATGTTTAATTTGATCGAAATTTGCCACAGTCTCTTCGCCCTTCTCATTCTTTAAATATGCACGGCATTCAACTATTCTTGTAATTTCAAAAGGACCATGCCATCTTGGGCAAAATTTTGCGACCTTATCTTTTGCTGCGCATGAAAGTGCGTGGGATTGTTTCAACACCTCCTCCCCCACTTTATATTCTACGGTTCTTCTTTTTGAATCGTAGTAAATCTTTTGTTTCTTTTGCGCTTCCCGGGAGCACTTTTCTGCCTCCTTCAACATTTTTTCTATTTCACCCATTTGAAATTCCGGCGCTCTATCTTTCACATAAAATAATTTATCTAAGGGGGTCATTATCTTCCTGCCCAAAAACAATTCGGCGGGGGATTTCTTCGTTGTCTCGTGCTTAGCCGTTCTGAGGGCGAATGCAAATTCTTCGACGCAGTCATCCCAGTTAGAATGGTGCTTTTGCACATAATTTCTAATCAATTTTACAATATTCTTATTTACCCGTTCCGCTATATTTGATTGTGGGCGGTAGGGTACCATTTTCATATGCTTAATGCCCAACTTGTCACACATCATTTTAAATGTACTGCTTACAAACTGGGGACCATTATCGCTAATCACCCTCGCTGGACATCCATATCTTAAAATATATTTGTTCAAAAACGAATCTGCAACGACTTTTGCTGAAGCCCGCTTAAGTGGTATCAACTCAACCCATTTACTGAAATGATCCACAATGACTAATAAAAATCGTGCCTTATTTACATGACTCCTGGGGTAGGGGCCTAAGAGGTCAATACCAATTATTTCATTGGGGAACCTAGACTCAATACTAGTTAATAACCCGGCCGGGCGGAAATTTACGTCATTATTTATCTGACACGTGTGACAAGTCTGGCAGTAATTTTTAACTATCTTTTGTAATTGCGGAAAATATACCGCCTCGCGTACGCGTTGTATTGTTTTTCTAATTCCAAAATGGCCCGAGACAGGCGAATCGTGGAGCTCTTGCAAGATACTTAAAATTAATTTGGCCGGGATGACTGGTCTGTATTCACTATTTTGATTCGTAACTTTAGTATAAAATAAGAGACCATCAATGATTTCATAGTTCTGTGCTCTGCTTCGTATTGCATTAATGTCTATATGCTGGAAGTTATCTGGGTCTTTTAAATAATTATAAATATTTCCGAATTCGGGATCCCTAGCAATTTCTTCTATTACAGTCTCTCGAGAGTCAATGACCTTTGCCTGAAGCATCGCTATTTTTACTTTCTCGCCGTTCTCGTCTAACTTTATTCTAGATAATGCGTCGGCCACTACATTGTCTTTTCCCGGTGTGTGTTTGATAATGAGATTAAATTCTTGCAACTTTAGGGTCCACCGAATTAAGCGTGGCGAAAGATTCTTTCCTGAAAATAATCTGGTAACTGCCGCATGATCTGAATATACTGTTACGGGAGAACTCCCAAAATATACACAAAATTTTTGAACAGCTGCGAGCACTGCTAAAGTTTCACGCTCCGTTGCCGAATAATTTCTTTGCGTATCATTCAATGTACGACTAAAAAAGGCAATCGCTTTTCTATTTTGTGTTAACACGGCTCCGATTGCGTAATCTGATGCGTCTGCATAAATTTCTAGACCCTTGTCTTTCTCTGGGAACTTTAGAACCGGTGCATTAATTAAAGATTCTTTTAACTTCTCAAACGCGGCGTTTGCTTCTGAAGACCACGCAAAACGAACTCTTTTCCTTCTCAACTTTAACAATGGTTCAGCAATTTCTGCGAAATTTTTAATAAAAATTCTATAATATGAGCACATACCCAAGAAAGTCGCTAACTTTTTGGCTGTATTCGGAATTGGGTAATTTTTCACTGCTATAACTTTAGATTTATCTGTTTCGATCCCCCTTTGAGAAATTTTGTACCCTAAATATTTGAGTTCTTTTGCCGCGAATTTACATTTCTTAATGTTCACTTTAAGTCCTGCATCTTTCAAAAGAGTAAAGACTTCTCGAAGGTCTTTAATATGTTCTTCCAGCGATTCTGAAGTAACAATTATATCGTCAAGATAAATAAATGTACTTTTTCCTATTACCGGCCTTAAAATTTTGTCCATGCACCTCTGAAACGTGGCCGGGGCTCCCGACAATCCAAAAGGCATACGCAAAAAGCCATATGTACCGTATTTTGTTATGAATGCTGTTTTGTGAACATCTTCCGGCTTTATGCTTATCTGAAAATATCCGGATGTCAAATCTAGGGTGGTTATGTATTTTGTTGATTTAATACTTCTTAGAATTTCATCAATTACCGGAAGTGGGTAAGTTGGAAATTTTGTTATACTATTAAGCTTTCTGTAGTCAATAGCGAACCTGTACCTTAATGGATCAGTTAACGGCAAATCATTATTTTTCTTACATAAAACAACCGGACTCGCATATGCACTAGAAATAGGAGTTATTATTTTGTTTCTTAACATTTCATCAATATGGTATTTTATTATTTCCTCCTTAACTTTGTCGTACTTGTAAGGACGCTGACGTATAGGTTCATCCGTAGTTAATTTAATTTCGTGTGCTACGATCTGGGTGAATCCTGGAATATCATCAAATAAATCAGCGAAATTACTTACCAACTCCCGAAACTTGTCCTGTTCTTCGGGCGTTAGATGGCTTAAATCCACTTCAGGGGGAGGTGTTGATTTCTTTTTAACTGGGTCCATGGTTACTTGCAAGGTGGAGTTTTCAAAATCGATTTTCGCATCCACAGCTGCAAAGAAATCTGTTCCTAAAATAACCGATGCTTGGAGGTTCTTCACTACAAGAAACATAATTTTTTTTTGTTCTTCGCCGATTTTGATGTACAGCTCGATTTTTCCCATGCATTGACACGTTTTTCCTTGGGCTGCTACCACCTTCATTCCTTCCACGCTATGCAGACGATATCTACGAAAGTGCTTCTTAAAAAATTCTTCTGCCAAACAGCTTCCTTGAGCGCCGGTATCCAACAGAGCTGTAGCGGGTACGTTGTTAATTAGTAACTGCAGTCTCGGTAATTCAATGTTTCTCACCATGACCGTATTTAGCTGTACTTCAGAGGGATTTTTCTTCTCCTCGGAACATTGCACCCCCTTCCCCGCAATATTCCTTAGTAGTTTAAATGCTTTGCGGGTGTTTTCTTCTGTTGCTGGCTTCTGCCTGGGGAGAATGATTTTCTTCCGTAGTTGGAATTATTTTGTTGGCGCTGTACTTGGCGCGGTTGACCGCTCGCATTTTGACTGGTACCAGTAGTTCTCGGCCATCGTCTGTTTCTTCCTTCGGCATTCTGGTTCCCCTGCAGCCGCTGTTCATACGATTGTCTCCGTTGATTTTCGGCCGCTCGCCGGCTCTCGAATTGTACGGCGAGTTCAAACAGCTTGTCCAGCGTTACGGGATTTCTTAGCTCCATGAAATCTTGTATCGATGGTAACAATCTGGGCAGGATTATCTGGATAATCTCCGGGTCCGGCCTCGTGCCATACAATAATTTAAAGACTTGTATTTTTCTCAAAATAAATTCCGATAGTTCATCCACCCGCTGTTGATACTTGCTAAACAACTCAGCTTCGAGTTTCGCACGGTCTTTAACCACAGGAAACGCTCTCAAAATTGCTAGTTTAAAATTCTCGTACGTGTAAGTCGGCGTTCCTGGTTCTCCCAGCAGACATTTTCCGATGCACTTATACCAGGTCGCTGCTTGGCCCCTCAATGCTCCTGTCGCTAATATGACCTTCTGATGTTCCGGAACTGGATACAGCAAAAAATGCGCTTCTAACTTTTCCAGGAATGTGTTCACAGGTCCTCTGGCATCAAAAACTACTGCCGGCTTCATGGCTGCTCTGATGGTTTCCACTATGAATCCAAATCCATCAGGCATTGCAGCTGGATTTTGGGATGTAGTAGGCATATTCCAACTTCCTTCCATCCTTTTAGTTGTTCGGGCGCCAGTGTAAGGTTTCTCCTTCAATCTCTTGACCTTTTTCGTGAGCATAAACTGTGAAACCTTATGTGGAGGACAGTGAGCAGATCTAGGCTATGTCCTTTAGTGTTGCAGAAACTACAAAGTCAGAAGGAGGGTTTAAAAGTGACCCTTTAATTCAAATATTTACAACTCTTCAAATTGAGAGTAAGCCACTACTTGGGCTGAACTAAAATAATATTAAAATAAAGTGTGTTAACAAATTCAATTCCCTAACTTAATTCTACGTAGGACGGCGAGGGAAGCTTACTCTTAGTGAAATGCAACAATGCGAATTTCACTAGCAAACACTAGTAATTTCAAATGCCTATAAAGGCGAACTTTCAGTAGACAGAGGAAATCTTGGCGCGCACAGCCTTACGGCGATAAATCCAAGGCACTGTTTTTCCCCTCGTTAACTCCTGCCTTTTAACTGCTAACAGATATATGCGATTTGCATAAATATCTCACTCGCGCTAAATTCGGGCAGCAACTGAAACTTTGAGAATTCGATAGGAAAGTTCAAACTAAAAATAATTTGGTTAATTAAAATAATGAATGCTACAATACTATAATGGAAGTATGTTCATCTACAAAACTTTGAAAGACTTTTTACTTTTGATTGACTTTATGAAAAACATGTGAACATTTACTTTGAAAGACTTCTAGTGAACTTTGAACATTTACCTGGTGGAAAGCTGACAGATTTTACAAACATTTCATTCAACATTCAAAAAGGTATTGCACATTTTTTCAAAAAGGACTAAAGAACTTTTAAAACTATATTTATCTTAATTAATCAGTTCATTTATTTAGAGATTATGTTGTTATTGCAATAGTTGTAAATTAGTTGTTTAATAAGTTATATAATCTACGTATGAAAAAGTCATGAATAATGATGGGGCGCAGGCAAATCTAACGGCTATTTCTTGATGCTTCCTCATGTCCTTCTTCATATACTAAAAATCTTTGTTGCTTCGCTAATCCTTTTCTGCCACTCTGCTCTCCCGACCTTTCATTTGAAGGGGGATATGTAAGATGTAAGAAAATATGATAGCTGCTTTAAAAAATAATTGGCTACCTCAAAATTAACATTCTAACTTTCTTAAATTAAAATTGTAAATATTTTTTTAATTCTCTCCCTAAAGTCATCCTTTGTCCCAATTCGAGATCATTCGAAATTACATAACGCTGCCTAAAAAAAAGGTAAATAAAAGTAAAACTGACCAATCATAGATTTTGATTCACAGTTGCACATACGCAGTAAAAATTTTGCATCGCGAGGAACTACATTCCTTTTTCCTGACTTCTGCCATGCACACATATCTGGGCCACTTATGCTTTTCTGCCTGAAATGACGTCGCATCTTTTTATCTGTGCATATAAGAAATTATCGTAATTGCAATCATTAAAGAGTATACTGTCTACAAGGAATTATTCTAGTGGGCCCGAAAATCTGAAAATAAAGATGATAATTGGCTGAATTTAGTTTGGTATGAACTCTTTCCTCTCGCTTTACCAGTCAGCCTCTACACAGTATCGAAAGCTGTTAAAAGTTCCAATGTTTTCCTCCACACATTTGGAATCATTACATATATATATATATATATGTATAATTCTCTAAATAAAACTTAAGATAATTTAAAGATAAATGAATTGGTTAAGTGATTTAAATAAAACTTAGAAAGAAATTAATTACGATAACTTCAAAGGAGAGACTGTGATGTTTTGGAAAATGAAATTCTTTTCATTTTCTCGATGCTGGGCTATTTTTGTAGATTCTCGATGCTGGGCTATCTGAAGAAAGTAACGATTAAAGCGCACCGAATCCTGAGAGTAATTTTACCATTTAATTTATTGATGACTAAAGTCTTTATTTCTCTACTTTTTTCAACTATAAATATGAAGCAGTTAATTTTAATTTAAGAACTTTCTCGATGATACAGTAGAGCTTTATTTTTTCCTCAAACAACAGGTTGCAGTTATGTTTGGAAAATTGAGATAGCGTTTCCGGTAAAAGATAGAAGTTATTGGCGATAATACGATATATAGAAAACTGTTTTTGATCATTTAGAAGTACATAAAGTAAATTAACTTCTAAACAACATAAAGAGGAAAGTGAAAATATACAAACCTATCTATGTTTGACGATGTAGCGCTAGTTTGGAAATCTTACGAAATTTTAAAATTTTGCCTTATTTCGTTACAAACTTCTCCGCAGCCAATCAAAAACTCTGCTTATAATAATTTTTAAATTATCTATAGAATGCTGTCAAATATGGTTTTGATATTTTACTGTTATGTATATCTAGTTAAGTATATTAGTGTGCATGTTTTTGAGGAAAGTTGAAAGTTCCGGATTTGAAGACGTTGCTTATTAGAGCAGGATTGCTGAATCTCTAATTCTACTTGCTGCAGTGTTCCGCGGACTGCTGGTGAATTTTATATTTAAGGATGCAGTTAGCGTAGGAGCCATGTTCTTAATCTTTAGTTTAAACTTTGCCTTATGAATCACTGAACTACAGTCGATAAGTTGTATTCTCAGAACACAAGAAGCGGGTGTTAAGTTCTTATTAATTATTTCAGTTTTTATCACTTCAGCTGAAGTACAGAAAAAGTCTTTTGCGTTTACTGTTACAATTACACCGACATCGGACGAGAACCAATCACCGAGTTGCTATATAAGGAACTTTCTCCCTCTTTCAGCATGCCTACGTGGTGTTACTGGAAACAGACTCGACGTGAATTCGGGAGGTCCGGAGTTCGAATCCCGGCGACAATGACACCAGAACTAAAAGGTGGTGGACGATAATTCCTTTCCACCGGTATTTGGCGATTGGCTTTCCTTATCCCCAGTCCCTTTTAACTCTCTCAGAATTATGGAAGGAAAATTTCGCATAGGTTTCATTACACATGAAATTTCCGCCAGCTTGTAATGTATCCGATTTCGGGTTGGATGTATATTGAAAGAAAAGGAATCAAGGTACAAAGTGAAAGAGTCTTTTTTTTATTATAATCAAGAAAGTACTGTTTATTCATGACATTTTGAGGAACTTTGAAATTTCAGGCCTAAACTGTTACGCTCGGCTCCAGGAATCCACAAATCCTTCGAAGAGTTTGATAAACACTGGATCTATCAGTGTCGTGTGAGAGATGAATTGCTGCTCTAAGCAATCGGCAATTGCTGTGACTTTGTCGACAAACGACTATGCAGTGAAGCTTGCGGCGGTGATTGATTGGATGCACTTGTGTTTATTCTTGACAGACGTTAGAGATTTCCAAAATTATGCATCACTCAGTTCTACTGAGCCTAAAACATCTCGGACGAAAACGTGTCGGAGAAAACAACGCAGGACGAAAACGTCGTGGTTCAAAACATCGTGGGAGAAAAGAAAGCAAAGAGAAAACATCTCAATTCTAGAACATCGTGGTACAAAATATCATCGTTGAAAATAAAGCGGTTCAAATTCTTTGCAGTTTAAAAACATCGTCGTCAAAAATACCATGGTAAAAATAAAGCATCTACAAATCATCGCATGACGATAACATCGCACACATACGTTTTTCGAAATTGTAAATTTTTATAGATGTAACATCATGCAGTTATTTATCTTCCTTTTTCTAAATATTTTTAAGCTGTGTTTTTCATGAAACATCATGAGTAAAACTTCATAAAAAAGATTAATTTATTAATGACTTTTGTTAATTAACTATGTAAATTTAAAATTCTATTAAAGGCTATACGTTGCATTCATTTTCCAGTAATTTTCAAGTGTTTAAGTTTCCTTATTACTTTTTCAACAAAAATTTATTAGTTCATTCAAAAATATGCAATATAAAAGTAAAAATATTCCTCTTTCCTTCTTGCCTTCCCAAATCATTATGCGAAACTGCATTTATAGCTTTTAAAACCTGAAAAACGCATGTGTGTGTTATGCGATGATTTGTAGGTACTTTATTTTATACCACGATATTTTCGACGAAGCTGTTTTTAAACTGCGAAGTTTTTGAGCCACTTTATATTCGACTACGATATTTCGTACTACGATGTTTTAGAACTGAGATGTTTTTTCTTTGCTTTCTTTTCTCCCACGCTGTTCGTATACTACAACATTTTTGCCTTGGCGTTGTTTTCTCCGAGACGTTTTCATCCACAATGTATTGCCGCGATGTTTTTTGGCGGACACTGTTCTACAACAGCTAATTTTCTTCCCACGTTTCGACTCGGAGTATTTGAATTTCTGTTCCGATACTCTTGCACATACGATTTAATTCTATATTGCTTGCCGGATTTCACGTAAAAGTTTCAATTTCCTGCGCAAGCGACTTCTAGTAGAAAGGTGCTGTTTGATATTTCTGAGGCGTTTACCACTAAATCATTTGCAGACACAATGTTGGTGGCTTCATGATATGCGTCGTTTAGACGAGTAGTAAACTCATATTATCGATATTTGTGTTATAAGAAAGGCCTTTGCTTTTAGGCAGGTTTTTGTGAAGAATTTTATGAAAAGCAGCCAATCTGTAGAAGCTTCAACCTTAAGCGAACTGAATTTAGTAACATATAGCTGTGATCAGGGTAAAGTCTGAACTGACATTTATACACAGTCCAGTCACATTAATGTGACCACCACGTACTTTCCATGTCAGAGTTAAATAACCAATCACAGAAGGCAGGTGGCAGCACAGTGCAGTTGAGCGTATATAAAGGGTGTGTGAGGGCTTCGGAAAACATTTCAATCGTTGGCGTAATGCAGAAACGAAGCGATTTATCCGACTTCCAAAAGGGCATGATCATTGGCTTTCGGGCCAAGGGTGGAAGCATTTCCGAAACGGCTGAGTTTGTGAACTGTTCGCGTGCCGCCGTGGTAAAAGTGTACCGTGCATGGCAAAATGGGACTGTCCAAAATCAGCGACGTGGCAAATGTGGTGCACCACGGGCCATAGATGACAGAGGCGAACGACGGTTGCGGAGATGCGTTCGGGCAGATAGACGGGCTACCGTTGAGCAACTGACCACCAAAATGAACCAAGGGGCTACCAAAAGTGTCTCCCAAAGTACTATTCAGCGAACATTGCTGCGTCTGGGCCTCCGAAGCAGACGCCTGGTTCGTGCACCTATGCTGACTGCTGTTCATCGACGGCGAAGGCTAGAATTTGCACGCCAGTACAGCAGCTGGACGTCCACTGAGTGGCGACAGGTTGCGTTTTCGGATGAATCGCGTTTTATGCTCCATCGGACAGATGGACGTTGGCGTATAAGGCGTGAAACCTCTGAAAGGAACCACCCTGCAACCATTGCCGGAACGGTCCAAGCTGGAGGCGGGAGCATTATGGTCTGGGGAATGTTTTCCTGGCATTCTCTAGGTTCACTGATCATTGTGGAAGGCACAATGGATCAATACAAGTACGCATCTGTCCTTGCGGACCATGTTCACCCCTACATGCGCATTGTTTTTCCTCAGGATGATGGCATCTTCCAGCAGGACAATGCGAGGTGCCATACAGCTGCCAGTGTACGTGCGTGGTTCGAAGAGCACCAGGATGAGTTTACCGTCCTCCCCTGGCCAGCAAACTCACCTGACTTAAACCCAATCGAGCATCTGTGAGACCATCTCGATCGAGTTGTTCGCGCCATGGATCCTCAACCGCGTAATCTAGCGCAGCTGGCCACGGCATTAGAGTCGGCATGGCTCAACATCCCAGAGAACACCTTCAGGGACCTATGTGACTCTCTTCCTGCACGTCTCGCAGCAGTCCGCTCTGCGATAGGTGGTTATTCTGGCTTTTGACAGATGGTCACATTAATGTGACTGGACTGTGTAGTATTTATATCTATAGGGATGCCAGCATTTGTAAGAATTAAATCAAGAATATCCGGCTGTCTACCTGGGTAGTAACATCTGTATGTAGTTTCCAGTGACATTTAAACTGAAATGGAATTATTAATGATGGATCAATGCAGGATCATGACATTTAAATTAATGTTTCCGCAACCTCATTCGGAGTGCTGAGTTTTTAAATCTTCGCCTATAATAATAGGCATGTTGTCGGGGTATAAAGAAAAGTATGCTTTCTGTAAGCTGACGGGTTGTATCCTGCAGCAAAAAATAGGTCACCATAGCTCAGAAGAATGTCTGAGAAAAGTACAATCTCGTAACATTTGCTGGAAAATTTATTATTTACATAGATTAAAATTCCATTGCCTCTAAGCCAGATCCTGTCACAGCAATATGAACGATAATTCATCATCTTCAGTTTATCACTAAGAGGTAGCTTGCATTTCATAACAAGATAAATGTTACATTCCTCAGAATGAAATCTTGGATCTCTTTAAGCTTTTCTTAGACTTATATGAGTTTTATATAGCCATTAGAATGGGATAAGTGAAGTTAGGCCTATTATCCATGATGCAATGATGATTTCACAGCGGAATCTGCGGCTTTGAAGCGGGGCATTTCTTATGTTTTTTGCGAGGCTACTAATTCCGGATTAGGTTAGGCTATATAATATAGCAAAGCACCAGACGACTATGTACCTTCGTGGAGGACGTTTCAATAGAAACCGGCTCGTATTTACGTTACACATGGAGAAAAACTACAAAAACCAACCGTGCAGCCAACTCGTTGACCTGGTATAGAATTTGGCTCAAATTCCCAGTATACAGCTGTCTTATCAACTCGGCCATTGGTGATGCTGATAATTCTAGATCCTTTGATGTGTTTGACAAAACCTACAAGTGTTCAGAAACTTTATTGACGTCGCTGACCAGGCTCTTTGAAGGAGTCAGTGTAGCTTTTGTTGGAAACTGCTCTGCCGGGGTAATTTTTACAGCTAAATTTGTCAGAGTTTCTGCATTTCAAGAGCTTTTTACAATCATCCTACCGTATTCTTGATGGCAGTCGGCTTCTTTTTATTAGGACAAACTCTGGCAAAATGCGGGCTGGAACATTTGATTTCAAGTCAAAAAAAAAAAAGAGATATAAGCTGATATTTTATATTGTGAAAAATTCGCTAACAAATGTAATTCCGAATATGGACGTTTTGCTTTCACATGGATTTTGATTCTCACCTGGATTTTAACGTGGACTTAGGTATGGAAAAGGAGTGCGGATAGGCCGTTAATGCGTGAACCATATACAGTAAATTTTTGCCAAACTTTGGGGTTACGTCATAAACACGTAGCACTTACCGCAAAATCGCGTTCAGCGGTTGAAGAAAAAAAAAAGAAATATGGAAAAAACGGGTTAGCTATAGTTTAGAATAATAATGTATGCAGAATTTATAGAAACTTAAATACGTGTTATCGTAATTAAAAGGGGGAAAATGAAAAAAAAAGTTAAGTGAAAGGATTTCGATTACTGTTTAAAAAGTAAGTACGTGATAAAATTATTTTTTTTAAATGGCTGGTGATTTTTGCTTGGGACAACCTTTTTTGTGGGACAAAACCTGAGGTACCTCATTAAATGTTTCTTTATGAGGAGTTAAAATTTTCCAATGTGTCTCATAAAGTGTCCTATTTGGGTCAATCTCCATTACCAAATCAAAGAGTTTCTGTACCTTTTTTCAATAAATCGTGTAACTTCTTGTATGTTAAAGGCTCTTTATTTTCCTCACCATCATTGCTTTCGTCATCGGCTGGTGTTCTAAGATCATTCAGTTTTTCATTTGTGATTTCGTAGTCGTCATTCTTGACTAATTCATTAATTTCACCTTCTTCCATATCTGAAAATACTTTGCCGTTTATTGCTTCTGTAATTTATACGATTTCCTTCGCTTCAGTTTCAATCAATGGAAATCTAAAATTGTTGACAACTTCTGGCGATCACGGATGCTAGCAAACGTTCATTGTTGATGAATTCACATGTTCCCATGCGAGTTTAATCATTTCTGTGCAGTGACTTACGATGAATTCCTTCTAAAATGTCATTAGTATGTCATGCTTTTCTTAGTCTAGTGCAGGGCTTCTCAACCATGCTACCTTTTCACCTACTAGACGATCATTCCGCCATTATTTTCCAAACTAGAAAAAAAATACATACATTTATCTAGATTTAGATGAATTTTTAATGTGTTTTATAAATTAAGCAACAAAAAGTGTAGAATAGGTTGATAAATACCAAAACGTGAATAAAAGTAGATCTTATATTTATAAACTAGGACTAAATAGATAAATAAAAGGCCTGAAATTATGAAATGCCTCCCGGATGAATAGCCGCCTTCCCCTGGTTGGGCCTCTCTCCTTTAGTGTTTTATTGGTAGAGATTTAAACATGCGTGACACAGTAGGGTTTGAATGTTTCTATGATTCCTTGATCCATTGGTTGGATTAAAGAACTGATGTTCTGTAAGGAATAAAACATTTTGATACAATGTTGTGAGGGCTTCGGCACCGCGTTCTGGAGCGGTATCGAGAATTAGGAGAATTTTAAATTTCAGGTTTTGTTTTTCTAAGCAATGTTTAACTTCTTTAATAAATGAATTTTCAAACCAGTCATTAAAGAAGGCTATCGCAAAGCGGCCGACGTTCTTTGGCGTACCGCGTATAATAGAAATTCTGCGTTGGCCAAATTAAATGGAGACAGTTAAGAGAACTCGAATACTCAAAATCGTGTTCCGCCAAGTCCGCGTTCTGCAAGAGTTTACTGGAACTTAAACATCTACTGACGGATTAGAAGCAAAAAGTGAAAGACTTAGTGAGCAAATTTTCAGCGGTGTTTGATATTCCCCCAGAATTGACTCATGTAGTTAGGCATGAAATTGATAGTCTTATCGTTCTGATAAAGAAAGAAGGAATAATCGAGAAGCACATACAGAAGATGACAGAAAAAATTATAATTATTCTTGCAAAATCTATATGCCAGTCCCGTTGTGTTATGTAGAAATCTGCCTAAGTGAATTGTTGTCTTCATGAAGGACATTCTGAGAGAAACTGCCTCGTATCCACATGACAGGTGGGGAAAACCACGAAAACGCCCATGCAGGGGACCCCTTTACCTGGATTCGAACCCAGGTCGAACTACCAGTGTTCAACAACTTTTAATGCTCGGCCGTTGGTGGGCCAACTTAATGATATAGCAAAATCCATCCTAATCAATGAGGAGATAATAAGGAAAATTAAGTCTGGCATGATTAAATAAACCAATCCAGTTTAGTCCTATTCTAGTTATTATTTACATGACAACAAAAGTATGTCAGCTTTTGATAAAATCTCATATCTAAAGTTTTCATTCATTAAAATATAAAAATATATTGCATTTAGTTTCTGTCATTTAATGATAAAACTTTTTGCAGAAATTAAATGTGAGAGTATAAATCCTCAGTAATTTGTAAAATTCTACATCTGCTTTGACATTAATTTAAATAAAGCAAACGTCCGAGGCAGTTGATTAGACTGCGTTCTTTGAAAGCACAAAGTCTATTTTCTAAATGTATTTTCAAATATATTAAAAATAATCTATAAAAGCAAAAGCAACAGCAAATTATCTCAGTGAGGCAAGTGTAAAGCTTAATTTTTCTTACTGCTTATAAGTTACGAATATGTGTGTTTTAATTCTTAAATGCAAATTGAAATTACGTGGACGAGATACAACTTGGTAAAATATCGTCTAGAAAATATCAAGCAGACATCCGCATCATGCAGTACAGCTTCTTTTTATTTACTTTTTTATTTTTTGAGAAGAATAAATTTTGTTTAAGCTCGGCGTACAGGAAGGCAGCGTCTCAACCATTAGGAGACGGCTATACATTCACACATGCAGACGGGCCCGAAGTCAGAAACAAAATTTTGTAGTTGCCATGGAAACGCCAGAACTCGATACGTGACGTCATGCGGCGAGCGACTAAAATATCTCAACACTATTACCTGAAGGGGTATAGTTCGACCACTTGGATTTGGTCGTTGAAGAAGTTGCAAAGTTGAAACAACTCAGCGGAAACTATACAAATGTTGCTCACATGTTATTTAAAATATGCTATAATATAAGGTTTTTAATTTCTAATGTGGAATAATTATTGCTATTATTATATTCACCAAGAATTCTCCATATTTTCATAAATATTGCAATGAAATTGTATTCTAAATTAAATAACAATAACAATTTTGACATGCAATGTAAACTACACTAATAAAAAAAGGGGAAAATCTTATGAGCAATAAAATTTGTGTACATCAAGCAGCTTAGACAAGAAACAACCAATGATAAGTGTATCATATTTTATCATAATGAATCACAATTTATGCTAAAAAATTTATAAGGTATTTCTTCCCCCTTCGCATGCCTTCGTGGCGTAGTGGTCAGCATGCTCGGCGCGTATTCCAGAGGCCCGTGGTTCGAGTCCCGGAGAAGGCATTGCTCATTTTTCATGACTCCTGCTTCCAAATAAATCCCAATGACTCTACAAATTGATGGACAAAACCTACACTTCAGGAACTGTTTTTGCAGTTTTTCATGTTAGCTCTTTTCTAAAAAAATGAAAAAAACGCAAGACGTAAAAGTACAGTCCGAATACACGCATATATTTAGAGTTTTTAAGGGGATAATCGGTGTGGAGATTTGGTTTGATTTATTAGATTATAGCAAGGGCAAGCTAGGATTGTCTGCCTAGGTGGAGGGAGCCTTCGTTGAAGACCTTTGTGAAGTATAAGGGAAACTGGCTCGTATCCACATTACATGCAAGGTACGGATATTTGTGACATCAATGTCTTTTAGAAATGAAAGCATGTAAAATTTGTAGATTTTAAAGTCTTTTCGGAAAACTGACGATGGGGAAGAAGAGTACAAGGCCCATGATTTCATAAACTGACATATGCTCTGCAACTCAAGTAAAAGATTCTGTCTTGCAGCTGAAGTTCATTGTCATAAAGATACCATTACTTGGAGCTTCAAAATACCCAGTTAAAATAAGCAATTATTCCAACTTTTCTATAGAATTAGCTGCGATCTGGAGTGGAAAAGTAAAAAGTTGGTTCGTATACAGCATTTTGTATACTCATTGTCACACAGCCGAAGCATACAAGGTCACAACTTGTTGTGTTCCTGTATACATGAGAATTTCTGAGAAGAAGCACGGAGGCATTGCAGCTCAGCAGTACTAACAATAACATAAATAAGCCACATATGTACGTCTGCTTAAAAAATATCTCTCTAGCATTACTTTTGTAGAAATATCAGGCCTTATGTTCTACCGACGGAACAGAAAGATGCCTAAATACACCTTCTATTTCACAGATCAGTACAGACCTTAAAGTTTCAAGTGTTCAGTTTTAATAGGTCGCAGATCATTCTCTGCAATTTTTGCAGCGTTTCATTCTAAGTTATATAATTAGTCACTACCTTCTTTGAATGCCCGTTATAGAAAGATGGCGCTTGAAGAAAAAAGGCAGCGCCTATAGTCACCAGACTGAACACGCAGCATTCTTCACCTGAATATACGAGCTTCGTCACTGCCCGAAATAAATATTTTTTTCTTTCATGACCCATTATGTTGCCATTCGGTAAAAAGTAAAAGTAAAATATTTAATGTCTGTTATTCATTAGCAACAAACTCAGCTCTGCATCTTTGCTCTGATTACTAACTGGAACCAAGAATTCATATGAGCTAAACTCCTTAAAATTATTATGCATATTAACTTTTTTGTAAGAACTATTTTAGTCAGCTAGCCGCGCAAACGATTAGTCAAACAAAATAGACAGGAAGCATAGACACAATACGTTTATGATGCAGACAAT
>KK117955.1:393577-449620 GCA_000611955.2 Stegodyphus mimosarum | reverse complement strand
CTGCTGTACCGATGGACCCGGGATTGAATCGCAAACATGTTACGGATGTCTGCAAGACTACAGTGTCTGTGAAGCAAGAGTGCACTCAAAATTGACGGCAAGCTGAAAGTCCTCTGAAGAGGTTGGTGTTAGAAGAACAGGAGTGGGAGATTCCAGGACCATCACTCGGATTTCTCTCTCAAAACTGGGACGGAATTGCACGGTTAGTGCGACGGGACTACACTTGTACTGTATATAGGTACTATATATAGAGTAAGTCAAAAAGAAAATTTGCCAACATCTGCAATTCTAGCGTCCGTTCCGGTTAACCAATCGAGATGAGATTGCAAATAAAGTTATTCGGAAGTATGCGCTGTGTAAATGGCAACATAGGGGCACTCACGGTTACGGTTATAGCTACAGAAACTCGAAAATGTCGAATGGCAACGCGAACGTTTTCCGGTCGTAAAATGTTCAGCGCATGCGAAAACCCTTACTAGCGTTGGAACAGTATCGATTTGTCCAAAAACAGACGTATCGCCCACATACACAAAAAAAGAGTTCTGAAAACCGGCTACCGAAACACGATCTGGGAACATGCAGAAAATTTGCATGTAAAAGAGGCAAGATACCAGACACAGAACGCCGATCGCCAGATATTCAACGTAAGAAACCGATAAAATACCAGGTGGTGCCGTGCGCGAAGTCGTCATTCGGGAACTCACACATGGCGATGAAATTGCTCTGTCTGGGAAAGTTCGTGGTGAATTGATAAAACGGCATTATCAAAATGGGATGAACGCTACTACCGGAATTGCGTAGGCCGAATGCACTCAATGACATCGTTTGGATGCAAGATGGTGCACCTCCACATATAGCGAGGTTTGTTAGATGGTCCTGGAACAGCATTTTGGCAATCGCATTATCTCACGCCATTATTCCTTTGTGTGGCCTCCGCGATGCCCCGATCTGACGCCTATGCACTTCTAATTTTGGGGATATCTCAAATCCAGAGTTTACTGTGAAATTCACAAACTTTGTCGGATTTAAAAAATGTATATACGGCGTGAGATTGCAAACATCCCTCATGCCATGTTGTGTTCAGCGGTATTGTGCACCGTCTCCCGATGCAAAGCATACCTGCCTGTGATGGCACTCATGTGGAAAATGCTTGATCTAAATAAAGGTATTCTTTTGTCTGATATGTGTCGTCATCAATGATCGGTGTTTTGTCTCTGTCATATGCAAATTTTCTGCGTGCGCCCAGATCGTGTTTCGTTGGCCGGTTTTCAGAACTCTTTTTGGGGTATGCATAACACACCAGTTTCTGGACATATCGGTACCGTTTCAACGCTGTTTAGGGTTTTCGCATACGCTGAACATTTTGAGACCGGAAAATGTTGGCATTGCCATTCGACATTTTCGAGTTTCTGCAACTATAACCGTGACCGTAAACGCTCCTGTGTTGTCATTCACAGAATCTCGAGCGCATACCTCCGAATATCCCATCTCATCGGTTAACCGGAACGGAAGCTAGAAGTGCAGGTGTTGGCAAAGTTTCTTTATGACCACCCTGTATATGCGTACTATATATATATATATATATACGTACTATATGCAGTTATTGCCATAAAAATGTGAGCACTAAGACATTTTACGTAAGTACTACTTTCATATGAGTAAGGGATTCGAAAATCAAAGAAAAAAGGATCATTTATTGCAGAAAAAGTACACATGAACGGAAGTTTTAGTTTAGTTGGGCCACCTCTAGCGCGAATGCAGGATGCGATACGAGCGGGTATTGAGGCATACACGTTTCGTATGGTGTTCTGAGACGTCTCGTTCCACAGTTGCTATAAACGCGCCTGTAATTGGGCCAATCTCGTAGGCTGTCCAACTTACCGTCCCAAATGATTCCAGATATGCTCGATTGGTGACAAATTTGATGATCGAGCAGGCCAGGTAAGGGTGTTAATGTGGCGGAGGCAGTCTTGTGAGATCTGTGCTGCGTGTGGCCATATATTGTCTTATTGAAAATAGGCTCCTGGGAGACCTGCCATGAGTGGCAACACATGTGGCTGAAGGATGTCAGAGACGTATCGCTGGACTGTCATTGTGCCATGCATCAATATTAGGGGTGACCGTGTATCGTAAGCAATGGCATACCATACCATCACACCAACTGGGGGAACGACGTGTCGCTGTAAAGCGAAGGCAGGATTGAAGCATTCCCCACGGAGCCTCCGCACAAGAACACGTTTGTCATCACTGTCAAATTGAATCTAGATTCGTCGCTGAAGATGACCTGGTTCCATTCCGTTAAAATCCAATCCTGTCGTGCGCGACACCACTCCAAACGGAGGCGTCAGTGGGTGAGTGTCATTGGCAGCACACGTAATGGGCGCCGCGATACCAGATGTCCTTCAACCATCGATGCGATGGTTCGGGAAGACACAGGGGCCCGTAATGAAGCTACTGCCTGTGTCTGGATAGCCGCCAATGAGGCAGTTCGCTCTAAGCGTGCATGTTGTATAATGTGATGGTCTTCTCGACGACTGGTCTGCCGAGGGCGTCCTGAGCCTGATCGCGGTGTAAATGAAGTCTCTTCTGTCCACTGGTTCCAGTACCTCCTCACAGTAAAATCAGAACGGCCTACCTGACGAGCTACTCGCCGAGCTGAACATTCAATGTCCATCATCACGATGATTTTTCCGCTCTCGAACTCAGACAGCCGCTGATATTAGCTTCGATGGCGGCGTAACGGCATGTCTACTTCAGCGTTTACTTAGCAAAAGATTAAGTACGTTCAAACAAGCTCTTTTATACTCCAAGAAGAACGAATTCAACGCCCTCTAGTGGCATTCTGCAATGCGCAATCAAGCTGCATTTCTAATCATTTGCATATCTATCCAACATGTACCTTCATGCCAAGTTTCGTTACGATCTCACAATTATTTCCTGGTGTGCAAATTTTTATGGCAATGAGTGTATATATATGGAAGGTCGTACAGGTACTGACTATATTTGTACGACCAATGGTGAACTTTTGGTGCCCTGCCCACTTCTACCTGTACCTGTACCCAAATCTTATTGTGAATGATTTCTGCATTGTATGTTATAACCGTTATACTTTGCACTGTATCGAATTTAAAGTAGTTTTATTGCAGTTACCTCCTACTCTAGATAACTTGTTTCTTTACATTGATAAGTTAAAGCATTATGACCACATCTACATTGTGAGAATGTCCTTCTCAAAATGGCATAAATGGCAGATGACAAGGTGGGGAATGTTATTTAACGACTGCTGGGGATATCGAGATATGATTTTGCCAATTACTTTTGTATATGTAATGAAGAAGGCTGCTGATTTAAATGACTCTGATAAAGTCCTGATAGGCCAGTAGGTATCTAATAGTTACAAAACGGCACTGTTTGTCAAGTTTTCGCGGGGTATCGTTTTTATAGCTATGAAAAGCGGAAGAACTACGAAATCAGTAGTAGAAGCAGAGGCTATGTACATTCATGGCCTGATTAATGAATGCAGACGTCAGAGATTGTCGTCTAGGTGAAGACAAATAGATGTGTACCAGTGGCTGAGGACAGCTGAATGCAATGCAGATCCAAGTACAAGTTTATCTGAGATCGGATTTTATTGGATGTGCGGCAGCAGACGCCCATCTCAAATCCCATTGCCTCCATATCCCATCGCCTCTAATATGCCCAATTTTTCAGAATCGACATTTAACCGTACAGTAAATTTGTGAACATTGTGACTAGACCATGCAACTACGAAAAAAGAATTGTTGTTGAATAAATCAAGATTTCGTTTACATCACGTCAACGGCCATGAGTACAGGGCCCTTCCAGTGAACAGTGGATCGGTCCATGTACGGCGGAATGTAAACAGCCCGGTGAAAGACATTTTATGTTTTGGGGTTTTCATAGGCTTTCCTAGAACCAATGATTGCTGTAGAACGCATTATGACAGTAGCAGACTATGAGAATCTTACTGCTGAACTGTCACACTTTTCATGATTTCTGCTTTACTCACCGCAAATGGACTTTTGCAACAAGACAACACGCCTTATCACAAAACCAGAATTATGTTATTGCGGTTTAAAAATATGATAAACAGCAAAAGGATATTAAAAAGGTGGTCGCAATGATTATTTACTATATATCTAACCATTATGTATCTAACCATACATATCTATATCTAAATTTTACTGAATATTTGTATTGTATCAAATGATTTATACGTTCTTTTATCACTTTGCTCAGCAATAATTAAAATAATATATGAGCATTTGTTTATATTTTATTATATATTTCCCTGATTCATGTATTAATAACCTCTTATATGGGTTAATAAGCCTTTGTATTAATAACCTCTTGTATGGGTTAATAAGCTTTTGTATTAATAACCTTTGACAGTATATTGTTACATATATCTGTGCATTTTTGTAACGTATTTGTTATTTCTAATTCACGAATTCTAAAGTGTAGACGATTCTATTTGGAAGAGCTTTCGATTTCGAAATTCAATTCAGACTCGAATCATAACTCAAAATAAGTCTTAATGTCTATTTATTTACGCACATCTGTTATATTACAGTATTTACGTGGTTCAAGATTAATTTTAACTCAAAAGACAGGGGATAATTCTCCATTCGAATGAAATTCTACTAAAAGAAGTCAAATAACCGACTGCTCACTTCAAAGTTTGTTTTTCGACTCTTTGTTGTCACTGGCAGAAACAAAACTTTCGCTTTCGAGTTGTAACATTTCTCCCACCTTTTGATTTTTGACAAAGTATGAGAAAATCAAAACAAGTATGAAATGAAAATTGAAATAAACTGAAAAATTAAAATCTTACCACAAATTAACAACTTTACCTAGGCATAACATATATCTTGAATATTTTTAACTTACTTAATATTCTCCAAACTTACATTCTTTAAACAACAGGCAAAAAAATTCTTTTCTGAAAAATACTAGTAAATAGATTAGTTCACTAAATCGAATAAAATCAAATTGTATACAAAATGTACAGAAATGAATAAAGAAAAGTGAAAATGCGCAATAGTAGTATTGAAAACAAACTAAAATTTAACTAAAGTTCTTTGGCTTCACAATATTTCTACCATATATACTAAACTGAATGTTTGTATTAGAATTTTTAGGTTGACAGTCTTTGGTAACAGTTACTAAATCAACTTTGTTTCCAGTATTTCCAGCAGATGTGGAGGATTCAGTAGTAGTAGTTTTGAGCTCGAAGACAGATTCTTTATTGTGTATCTTCATTGGAAGTATTCTTTGAACTGGTCTTAACAGTTTACCACTAGATGTTTTTACTTTCGCCACTGCTGTTGATGTTTTCCTTTCCTGGGTATGTTTCGATTACAAGACTCATGGGTCAGTCTGTTCGTTTTATTCTATCGTCCTCTATAAACACTAAATCACCTTTCTTGATGGTTCGCAAAGGTACAGTCTTTAGTCGATGTATTAACAGTCTACGATATTCATTTCTAAATCTTTTACGAAATTCCACACCTAACTTTTAGTGGTATCGCCATCTTTTCGACAAGTTGATTTTATCCAGACCGTCCAGATCTGGAACACCCTCGGTTCGAACATCTTGAATAAACATTGATGGAGTGAGTGCACATAAATCGGTGGAATCTTCTGACTCGTTTGTTAATGGCCTGGAGTTGATATTTGCTTTTGCATCACATATGATAGTTAACATTTCTTCATATGAGAGCAATGCTTTTCCCAGGACCCTTCTCAATAATTTCTTGATCATGTGAACGAGTCTCTCTCACCAGTCACCCCACCGTGCTACGGTTGGTGGATTTAACTTCCACTGAATTTTCAGTGTCGAAGAACTGATAATTTGATTCCAGTCAACAGATTGGAGTAGATTCCTTGCCCCTACAAAATTTGTGCCGTTATCGCTGTATATTACTCTAGGCCGTCATCTTCGTGCTATGAATCTTCGAAATCCGAGGAAAATCCATTAGTCGACTAGCTTTCGATTAATTTTAAATGAACCGCACGGTAAACTCCGCAGATAAAAAGCAAGATCCAAGCCTTTCTACTTTCTTCTAAATAAAATGGTGCTGCTATGTCGATACTCGTTACCTCAAATGCATAGGCATCCGGAACCCGATCTTCTGGGATAGGACAAGGCACTGTATCAAGAGCTTTCGCAGAATGTCTCTTGCACCGAACGCACTTCAATATGACTTTTTGTATTGTTTTCCTTCCTTTTATTATCCAAAATTTTTGACGAATACTGGTCAAAAGAATTTGCATACCAGCATGTAAAAGTTGTAAATGGTAGTCTTGTATCATTCTTTCAACTAATTCGTGTTTGGATGGAAGTATAATGGGACACCGGAAGTTTCCATCGTCATATCTTCTCAAAATCTTCGTTTTTAATCTTACAATTCCTTCTCCATCACTGAAAGTAAAATGTCCCTTCAACTGTTTTTCTTCAGAGAATGCTTCATGTTAAACTATCTTCAATAATTTCTTCTCAGCAAAGTCCAGTTCTTCAACACTCAGGGTTCTGTCAAAATTTTTTTCTCCATTTCTACAATTATTTATGAATCTCAGAATCCAAGAAATCATTCTCATAATTTGAAAGTAACTTGAAAAGTAATTCAGATACCATTTTTCAGCGGTGATATTAGCCAAATTCGAAATAATGTTCTTTCGCTTTTCTTTCATAATTTCTTCTTTGTTAGTAATCACTTAACTAAATGTCCAATCTTCTTCGTTCTTCATAAGCCATTCGGGCCCACCAGCGGCCGAGCGGTAAAGACGCTGAACACTGGTAGTTCGGTCCGAGGTTCGAATCCCGCGAACGGGCTGGCTGTATGGGCGTTTTCGTGGTTTTCCCCATGTGTAACGTGTATACGAGCCAGTTTCCCTTAGAAAGTCCTCCACGAAGGCATCCTTCCCTTTAGGCAGATAGCCCTCGTGCGCTTTGCCATAATTGAATAACCTAACCTAACCTTCATAAGCCATTCTGGCCCTTGCCACCACCGAGATTTCACAAACCTTCTAATCGAACACCCTTGAGATAATATATCTGCGGGATTCGAGTTTCCTGGAATTTGACGCCATATTCCGACGATAAGTTTCGTATTTCTTTTACTCTATTTGCGACAAATGGCGCCCAATGGTCATCTTGTTGGATCCAAGAAAGAGCAGTGCTCGAATCCTTCCAATAGTTTCTAGAAACGTTGTCTAATTTGAGTACTTGTAAAGCGAGAGCTGCGAGTTTGACTCCTATACAGCAGGCTAGCAATTCTAGACGATTCATGGTCATTTTCCTTAATAGAATCACTTTACCTTTAGCTAGAAGAAAATATACCGATATATTTTCACTCGTTTCTTTTCTTTAATAAATCACATATCCATAGGCTTGTTTACTTGCGTCACAGAATGTATGAAGACTAAGACTTTCATTTCTATTTATATCTAAAGCCCTTATAATTCTAATATAGGACAAAAGTGCAAATCATCAATCCACGAATAGAACAAACACTTTTCTTAAGTCTTCGGGTATATGTGTATCCCAACCAGTTTTTAACAACCAGGTCTTTTGTATAAGTAGTTTTGGTGTTAGCGTTATGGGACTAAGAAATCCGATGGGATCGAAAATGTGGTGTACCGCAGACAATATGTTTCTTCTAGTAAGATTCACTGATTTGTCAGTAGCTGTCTTCATATTACAGAAAAGGCTGTCATTTTCCTTATCCCATAAAATTCCCAACACTGGAGTAGGTTCTATACTGTCTTTAGATTTCAAAAGAGGAGTATACTCCCACCCTCTCAGATCGAATGACGCAGAATCTAATATTTGTTCTGATTCCTCGATGAATCGACTGAGCGTTTCCTCATCAGGAACAGATGTGATGCAATTTTCTACATAGAATGATTCTTTTAAATTTTCTTCTGTTTCAGGATATTCAGACGAATTCAGATCAATGTGGTGGTTTAATACAGCAGCCAATAAAAAGGGACTGCAATTCAATCCAAAAATAACGCGTTTATATCCAAACTTTAAGTTCTTTATTTTCAAAGTCCTTCCACCATAAAAATCTTAAGAAATCTCGATCATTCTTATTCACTGACATTTGCAAAAACCCCTTTCGTATGTCTGAAATAACCCATATTCTATGCTTGCGGAATCTCAGAATTATAGGAATAATTTGTTCCAACATATTTGGACCGTTTTCTATGCAATCATTAAGTAAACGAGAATTTTTGTCTTTACAGAACGCATCAAATACCGGTCGCAGTTTTGTAGTCGACGTTTTTCTGAACACCCTTTTATGCGATAAATAGTGACACTGATTATTCATTTCGTCTTCAGGGATTTTTTCTATAACTTCGTCATTTAATCAATCTGTGACAACATTTTCGCAATCGTCGAATTTGCCCTTTTTTATCAACCGATGTGTCGTACTGTTTAAACGCTGTTTAGAGATATCGAAATTTTGACTTAAACTGCCCTTTTCTATTACCCAAGACAACTGAACCTCATATCTTCCCTCTTTAAAGGTAACAGTTTCGTTAAAATGATTCAACGAGGCAGCTTCCATTTCCTTTCTACATTTTGTTTCAACAGGGTCTCGAATGCCCAATAAACCTAATTTCCACAAATTTTCAATCTTCGATGAGCGAATTAATAAAGAAGTCACTGCAACAGCAGGAGTTACGTTTTCTCTTTCCTCAATATGATCAAGCAATTTTCCCATTCAAATCCAGCCCATTTTGGTTTCCATTGTAACTAATGTTGAGTTCAAACATTCAATTTTCCCCTTTACTAACTTCCAATAATTATCAGTTCCTATGATTAAAGACACGTTGATGTTGTGTAAAGATTCGTGATCAACATCCGCTAAAATTATTCCTCTATCTTTTAACAACTCCTTAATATTTTCGGAAGGATAGTCTAGCTCAGCGCTTGATATTTCATCAGTTTCTAAAATCTCAATAATTAATTCCTGGTTATCAAAAATGCTTTTCATTTTTACTTCTACTCGCGCGCAATCCTGTTTGGTAGGCACCTGAGATCCAAAAGTGTGAATCATTATCTCTTCCCACGGCTTTTAATCCCAGTTGTTTAGATAGTCGTTTCTGAATATACGAGCGTTGACTAACGCTGTCAAATAAGCAACGAATTAATTTATTACGTGTCCTACTTTTAAGTTCTACTGTCGCCGTCTGTAAAAATATTTTATTCTTTCCACTGCTAATATGATTGCACGCTGAATTTTCTATACTTTTTGATTGCGATGTTTCAGGTGTTTTCTCATTTTTGTAACAAAGTACTAGGTTATGTTTTTTATGGCAGTATAAACACAAAAATTTTTCTCAGAGCAATCTGATAATCTATGTCCTTTAGCTAAACATAAATAACACCTTCCCTGCATTTTTAATAAATTTCGTTCTTCGTTTACGCTCATATTACATATATAAATTTCGCTCTTCGTTTACTCCTGCATATTATATACTCATAGTCAAAATTTATATTACTTTTTGCTATTATGTACAATGTCTCACAAAAATGATGGGACACTTGTACTTTACAAAAGGAAACCGTCATAAAATAAATTAAAAAAAACATGTAAAAATTTTTTGTGGGTGTGTTTCATATTTAAATTTAGTAACAATTATTACCTAACATACATTTTCTCAAAATATTAAAATATCAATTTAATAAAAATACAATTGTTTAGAACGGAGCAAAAAATGGCTCACATAAGTGATGGGACACCATTAGACTTTGCAACGAAAATCGTCTAAAAATTTTTTTGGGAGTTTTTATTTTTACTTAAAAGCAATTGGCAATAATTTATAAAATCGTCTGCATTATTTCTTTCCAGTTTGTTTTGGAAGTTTTATGTTTTTTAGCTCTGTGCAACCATGAATGCTAAACGAAAAGAAACTTTGCCTGAAATTCGAAAATTTGTTTCTAATTTGCATATTGAACGTGGAAAATCTATTAGAGAAACTGCTGAAACAGTTAACTAAGTCATTCAACAGTTTTCATTATCATTAAACGATATAAAAGAATCATATGATTCAGAATAAAAGAAGAGCTGGCCGACCATCAAAGCTATCCAACGGAATAAAGCGAATTATCGTTCGAAATATTAAAAAAAATCCAAGAATGAGTGCTCCTAAAGTTGCTGCTGATTTACAAGCATTATATGGAGTAATTTTTAATCCTGAGACTATTAGAAGAGTAATTCGATCTACTGGATATCACGGTAGAGCAGCCAGGAAAAAATTCTTCGTAAGTGAAAAGAATAGAAAACTCAGACTGGTTTTCGCAAAATCCAACATAAATAAGAATTCTAATTACTGGAATGAAGTTATATTTGCTGATGAGAGTAAATTTTATAAATTTGGTTCTGACGGTAGAATCTTGGTGTGGAGAAAACCCAGAGAAGAATTTCGCAAACAGAACTTTAGTGCCAACAGTAAAACATGGTGGAGGAGGAGTTATGGTATGGGGGTGTATGTCGTCCGCTGGAGTAGGTAATCTTGTTATTGACAGTAAAATGGATCAGTACAAGTATATTAGCATATTAAATCAAAATTTGAAATCTTCAGCACGAAAATTGAACCTTCATAACCATTTTGAATTCTACCAGGACAATGACCCCAAGCACACTGCTTTGAACGTTAGACTCTGGCTGCTGTATAACTGTCCTGAAATAAGGAAAACACCACCACAATCTCCAGACTTAAATCCCGTAGAGAATATTTGGCAAGAATTGGAATCAAGAATTCGCAAACACACCATTTCTTCAAAACAATTAAAATCGGTGCTTCAAGAAGAATGGGGTAAAATCACTCCAGAAATCACAAAAAAATTGTTCGAATCCATCCCAAGAAGATTAAATCATGTTTTAAAAGTAAAAGGAAATCCAATAAAATATTAAAACCTTTTAAAAAGTAAAATTTTTGGATAAATATTTGGTGGAAAAGTAAGTGTCCCATCACTTATGTGAGCCATTTTTTGCTCCGTTCTAAACAATTGTATTTTTATTAAATTAATATTTTAATATTTTGAGAAAATGTATGTTATGTAATAATTGTTACTAAATTTAAGTATGAAACACACCCACAAAAAATTTTTACATGTTTTTTTAATTTATTTTACCACAGTTTCCTTTTGTAAAGCACAAGTGTCTCATCACTTTTGTGAGACACTGTATGTTATTATTGGAAAAAATACAATTCTTTTCTTTTATAGGAGCTAATAATTCGGCAGACGTCGAGGAATTATCTTCAGAATTAATATTGTTTGTGTTTATCAAAATGTTTATTCTTTCCGTTCGATTGAACGAATTTCGGTTCCGGTTTGTTAACTGCGTACGTTTGTTCGCGTTATTCAATTTCTTTTTTCAAGAAAGCAATTAAACCTGTAACATCCTATTCCCCTTTTGGATCCCGCTTTCAATGATATTCGAGAATCACATCATGAGGCAATAATTTCAGTAATATCGGGTTTAAAAAGTGTCCATATGAACCCGAAGTTACACTTAACTTATTTAAGCTCCGAATGTTTATTTCTTTTTTTTTTAATCTTCCTAATGCATTTAAGTTAGAAGAATTTTTAACTGGTTCTGTATACAAAAGATTATTCATATGTGATTTTATAAACTTCCTTGGTTAACCAAAGCGTTCTTTTAAAATTTCAAAGCAAGAATCGTAATTTTGTTCCGTTAACTGAAATCCTTCAACCACATTATATGTTTGCCCTATCAATAAAGATTTCTCGGATTTTTCAATCTTGGTTAACGCTTTATTTTGATCAATAGCAGTTTGAAAACTTTTAAAAAATTCTGAACACTTTCTTGCATCTCCTGAAAATTTCGGAATATTTAACTTCGGCAGTTTCATAGCCGATGACGATAAATTTATTTCCGAAACAGATGTGTTCAAAGAATTTGCCTCTGATGCATTTTTCATAGATAAATTTTCATTTGCATTACATTTATTTAATCGTAGTTTAATTCTAAATTTTGCAGATATAATTTGTTCATTATATTTATAACTTGTCGAAATATCTTTTTCAAATTCGTTAGCATCATTTATTTAAGTTTCGATTTGTGAATTCAATATTTTCAATGTATTTTCCCTTTCACGAATTATTTCATCCATTTCCTGAAATTGCTAAATATTGTGTTTTCGATATTATCTGATAACAACGTTTCTATTTTTATTCGTACGTTTCTGTATTAGTTTTTCTGAATGTTCCATCTTTAAAATTAAGAAATCACAATGTTGAAACTCAGTTTTTTCAAATTTTCAAAGAAAACAGTAATCTCTTACCTTTTCACGGGTAATCCATCTACCAGATTCTAATGCAAAGGTCCCGGGTTTCGGCACCACTAAAAGTGTTATTTCTAATCCACGAATTCTAAAGTGCAGACGATTCTATTTGAGAAAGCTTTCGATTTCGAAATTCAATTCAAACTCGAATCATAACTCAAAATAAGTCTTAATGACTATTTATATACGCACATCTCTTATATTACAGTATTTACATGGTTCAAGATTAATTTTAAATCAAAAGTTGGGGGATAATTCCCCATTCGAATCAAATTCTGTTAAGAGAAGTCCAGTAACCGACAGCTCACTTCAAAGTTTGTTTTTCGACTCTTTGTTGCCACTGGCAGAAGCGAAACTTTCGCTCATTTGGTGTTCGAGTTGTAACAGTACTAGTACCACTGTCACATTTGCTTACAAATAACTCAGCTCCCATGAACGCCCTCTGGCGGAAAAGACAAAAACGTAGTCAGTTGAACGTGTGACGCGTCTAATAGAGTCGAAACGATAGACCGTCTCTGTATATATTTGAAACATAATGCTTATAATGATTGTAACCTGTAAATAGTATGTAAATATCTTTCACATGTCAATTAAAATTTCTGAAAAAATTCCTAGTAGTGTTCTGCAGTGATTAGAATTTCAGCTTAGACTAACGGAAATAGAAAGGAAGCAAGCAGTTCCAGGGCAGCCCTTTAGAAGGTAAGTGATTTTTCACTTATCTATTTATTAATCTAAAATTTTAATACCGAAAAGTTGATAAAATTTTAACATGGCGCCCGAACAGGGACTGCCAGCAACTGCTTTTCCTTAAATTAACTGTTGACTGTCGAAATTGATATCAGTGATATAGATAATAGATGTGCATAAATAATTAGTGAATTGTTGATACTTGTTGAATTATTGAATATTGAACAATGACGGAATTAATCGATACATTGAAAAAGAAACGCGGCTACATAAGGGCTGCTGTTACAAAAGTAATTGGTCGAATCGAAACTGAATTATCAAAAACAGAAGTGAATGCAGAGGAACTAGAAATTTCCTTAGAACTCTTAAATGAAAAATCAAACGAGTTAAAACAAACAGATTCCGATATAGAAAAATTAATAAGCATAAATGATCTAGACCAGGAATTAAACGGTGTTGACGAGTATCGTGAAAGAATAACTACATTTAAATACAAAGCCAACAAAAAATTAAAAGAATTTAATACAGAACAACAAAAAATAAGTGTGTTAAAGGCCACTGAGCAACTTAGTGAAAATATGATAGAAAACGTCAAAATCGAAAGTCATACTGTAAAGCTTCCTAAACTTACCATTCCGAAGTTTTATGGCGAGAGTTGTGAATGGTTGACATTTTGGAACACGTTTTCATCAGCCATACACCAAAATAAAATGCTGGACGCTATAAGTAAATTTAACTATCTCAAATCCTTTTTGGGTGGTACTGCTTATAAAACCATTGACGGTTTCGATCTGACCGAAGAAAATTATGAAACTTCAATCAAACTTCTGACAGAAAGATTCGGAAATAAAGACGTATTGATAAACGCCCATATAGATAAATTACTGAAAATAAAACCTTTAAAGGATTCTAGTGACATTCAAAACTTCCGTAAATTATTTAACTACATACAGAAACATATTCGATGTCTTGAATCATTAAACATGACCTCAGAAACATATGGAGCTTTATTAACACCTATATTACTTAAAACATTGCCCACAGATTTGGTTTTGGAATATAATAAAACAGTTCGAAAGTCAAATTACGATTTGAATCATCTAGTGGAATTTCTTTCTGATCAATTAATTGCGCAGGAACGCACATTCTCGATGGTACAGCCAAAGATCGCCTTGGCGGCGCCACAAAACCATAACAAACTGAGTGAAACTAGACATATTGCGAAACACACCGCTGCGGAATTAACGAATACAAGTTTGCGGGGGCGGGAAACTCCATGCATATTCTGCGACTCTTCTGATCACGAGTCGATAATGTGTAAACAAGCATCTTTATGGTCTACTGAGAAAAAAAAAAGAAAAGCAAAAAGAAAAGGGAATGTTTTCGCTGTTTTCATCCCCGACATCTTAGTATTTAATTTACTTCTAGAGTAAGATGCGAATTATGTAAACAACGACATGCCACTATAATGTGTTTTAAAAAAAAAAAAGGGGAAATTAAGAAAGAAAAAATTGAAAATAAGGCTTTAACGAATAATTCGTCTTATGAAAATGTAATCTTGCAAACTTTAATTGTCAATGTTTGCGGAAATGGTGAAAGCAATTTTATAAGAATAATTTTAGATACTGGAAGTAGCAGATCATATGTCAGTGCATTTCTTGCTTAGAAGTTGAAATTAAAATCTTTAGGTCAGGAAAGTGTGACACATGGGCTTTTTGGAGGTATAGAAAAAAGGGAAAATCATAACAAATATATAATTAAGTTACGTAATCCAGAAACGGGATTTACATGTAAAATGGAAGTTATGAGTCAAAAAACCATATGTTCACATATTCCAAAATTGGAGGATGGGGACTGCATAAAGAAGCTGAAGGGTAATAAAATTTTTCCCAGTGATGTAACTATTAGTGAGAATTCTTGCTTATTTGAAAAGACCCCTAATGAAATACACATGCTTATAGGAGCAGATTATGCCGGAAAACTTTTTACAGGGGAAATAAAACACATAACGGAAAGTTTAGTAGCAATGAATACCCACCTTGGCTGGACAATATTAGGGAGAACGAGGGTCAAAGGAAAAAATTTTAATGAAGTTCTTTTATCCCTACACATTAGTGACAGAAAAATTTGTGACTTGTGGTCTCTTGATTCTATCGGAATAACTGAACCAGCTCTTTCCCAAACAAAACAAGAAATTGAAAAAGCTGCAGAAAATTATTTTATCCGTACTTTAGAAAGAGATGACACGGGAAGGTATCAGGTGTCACTTCCATGGCTTCAAACTCATCCTGAGTTGCCAGATAATAGAATCCTTGCAGAAAAGCGTCTGAAGTCTTGCGTGAGAAGCCTTCAGACCAAGAATTCCTTAGAAGCATATGAAACTGTCTTAAAGGATTGGGTAGAAGAGGGAATTATTGAACCTGTCGATATTTTGGAAGCAGAAAGGAGCAAAGGGCATTATCTGCCTCATAGAGCAGTGTTTCGGGAAAATTCGACTACCAAAATTCGACCAGTATTCGACGCATCTGCAAAGGAGAAAAATTCGGTATCCCTAAATGACTGCCTTGAAAAAGGTCCTAATTATCTTGAATTAATCCCAAAAATTTTGACAAAATTTCGAGAGGGAAAGTATGGGGTAATTTCTGATATAAAAAGAGCCTTTTTGCAAATAGGTGTGAACCCAGAAGATAGAGATTTTCTCCGGTTCCTATGGTGGGAGAAAGGACAGCCTGAAAAACTGATTGTATATCGACACCGAAGGGTTGTATTCGGCGTAAATGCCAGCCCCTTTTTACTCGCTGCGACGATTAACTACCATTTGGAAAATGTACCAGAACAACACCAGGAAATAGCTTCAAAGCTAAAGAATGCCATGTATGTGGATAACTGTGTAGCGAGCGTAGAATCAATTGAAGAATTGAACTCATTTATCGAGGGATCTAGAGAAATAATGGCTACTGCGAAATTTGACCTAAGAGGTTGGAAACATAATAGACTTAAAAATGAAACTTCAATTCTAAACTTTTGTGATGAAGATTATAAAGAAATTGTATCAGTATTGGGACTGAAATGGGACCTGTTTGACGATACTTTGTATTGTCACATAAAAGATGAAGAAAATCCTGTATTGAGCAAAAGATCTGTTCTTTCCGAATTGAGTAAAATCTTTGACCCAATTGGGTTTATTAGTCCAGTTACTCTCATGCCTAAACTGATACTGCAGGAGTGCTGGAAACGGAAAATTAACTGGGACACGAATCTGCCGAATGATCTAGCAAAGAAATTTTTTACATGGTTATCTCAGTTAAAATATTTGAAAGACATCAAAATTCCTAGACTACTTCCCAAAATAGACGAAAGTACAACTATGCATGTATTTTCGGACGCAAGCAAGGACGCTTACGCGACCTGCATTTTTCTTAGACACAGCGGTGAGGGTAGAGTCACTTGTCAATTGATACAATCAAGAGCTAGAGTTGCTCCCCTAAAACCACTCACCATACCTAGACTAGAGATACTCGCTTGCACTATTGGAGCCAGACTTTCTCATACAATAAGAGAAGATCTGAAACTGAAAGACGTTCCAGTTTTCTATTGGACGGATTCTACAAATGCCCTCTTTTGGATAAAACAGAAAGAAAATTGGTCCACTTTTGTAGCAAATCGCGTGAATGAGATTCGAAACTTGAGTAATCCAGATCAATGGCATCACATTCCTGGAAAGTTCAACCCTGCGGATTTGCCATCTCGCTGTTGTTCTGCTAAGGAGTTGAGAAAATCCGAATGGTGGAAAGGACCAGATTGGATCTATCGACCTCTAGAAGAGTGGCCTCTTGCAGATGGAGAACATCCTGACTTAGACATAGTAAATGGAGAGAGAAAACGAACTGTGGTTTCAGCGAGCAATAACACGAATACGGATAAACTTAATCTTTTTGACAGAATTTCAGATTTTGAAAAGATTGTAAAGGTCGTGTCTTGGATCTTTAGGTTCATTAAAAATGCAACTGCACAATCATCTGAAAGAATTCATGGTAGAATCTCAGTCGAAGAAATAAAAGGAGCCGAAACAGTGATTTTTCGGCTGATCCAACAAGAATCTTTTGAAGGATTGAAAGACAAGAGGATACGTGCGCTGCAACCTATCATGGACTCCAATGGCCTTATAAAAGTGAAGACACGTATCTTTCAAAGAGATGATGATGCTGACTTTCGTTACCCAATTTTACTTCCCTCAGATCATCCGCTAGTACTAAAACTGATCATATCTGAACATGAAAAGCTAAGTCACGCTGGAGTACAATTCGTTATGTGCAGTTTACGTGAAAAATATTGGATTATAAAAAGTAGAAAGACAATACGCAAAGTTATCCAAAAATGTGTGCGATGTCGAAGGTTCGACTCTGATTCATGTAAGACTCCTCGAGCGCCACTACCTGAAGACAGAATAAGAGATGCCTTAATATTTGAGATTATTGGCGTTGATCTGACGGGTCCATTGATTTTAAAAGGAGGTCAGAAAACGTGGATTGTCATTTTTACTTGCGCGATATATAGAGCAATTCACTTGGAGCTGGTCTCATCTCTGTCAACCGAAAGTTTCCTGCAAGCCTTCAGGCGATTTATCGCTCGAAGGGGTAGACCTGTCACTGTATACTCCGACAACGGAACCAATTTTGTTGGAACAAATAATTTGTTTAAGACCATAGATTGGAATTCTATATTAGAAAATGCAACAGTTAGGAAAATTGAATGGAAATTTATTCCTCCTTCCTCGCCATGGTGGGGAGGGTGGTGGGAAAGATTAATTGGAGTGCTAAAGAGAATTCTTCGAAAGGTACTTGGAAAATCTTCTCTGAATTACGAAGAGTTGTTGACAGTCATTTGTGACTGCGAGAGCATTATGAACAACCGTCCTCTCACTTATTTGTCAGAAGACGTAAACGATTTGAGAGCTCTCACCCCAGCAATGTTTCTAACAGAAATTCCAGAGACTGGAGTTCCTGAATTAGATCTTTTGGATTCCAAATCCATCAATAAGAGATACCTTTACAGAGCTAGATTGAGAAACAACTTACGAAAAAGATTTCGAGCAGAATATTTAGGGCAACTAAAACAAAGCTCAAAATTCATCAGCGAACCATCGTCTGTGAAAGTTGGTGATCTTGTCATCGTGTCCAACAATGAAAAAAGGATAAACTGGCCCTTAGCTAGAATCCTGGAAATTTTTCCATCTCACGACGGACACATTAGACTAGTGAAGCTGAAAACTGCACAAGGGGAGATTATACGACCCACTAAGAACCTCATACCTCTTGAACTCAACTTTACACCTGAGTCGGACATTAAAGTGAGGTACAGAACTCGACAAAGGACTTGAACTCTAGGTCAGTTGAGGTCCATCCGCTGCTGATGCTGGACGTGTCACATTTGCTTACAAATAACTCAGCTCCCATGAACGCCCTCTGGCGGAAAAGACAAAAACGTAGTCAGTTGAACATGTGACGCGTCTAATAGAAGTCGAAACGATAGACCGTCTCCGTATATATTTGAAACGTAATGCTTATAATGATTGTAACCTGTAAATAGTATGTAAATATCTTTCACATGTCAATTAAAATTTCTGAAAAAATTCCTAGTAGTGTTCTGCAGTGATTAGAATTTCAGCTTAGACTAACGGAAATAGAAAGGAAGCGAGCAGTTCCAGGGCAGCCCTTTAGAAGGTAAGTGATTTTTCACTTATCTATTTATTAATCTAAAATTTTAATACCGAAAAGTTGATAAAATTTTAACAACCACATTTGCATTCTTACATATATCTGTATGTATTTTATATATAATTGCGCTATGTCTTTCCGCGGTGTATTAGGAATGTTAGTAATTCATTTACAATAGGTTATATTTTTCACATTGATTATACTCAGTTCATTTAAAATTCCATTTCTTCTTGGCACTCTACTGGCGATCTTTCGCTGTTGCATTGATAAGATAAAGTTTGTTGATTTGTGGTCTATTGCGTTGGTACAGCTTGCTTTCATATGGGCAGATTCCCACATTCATGCAGATTATTATCTGATACTCATAGCTTATAATTAAACCAGGACCATAGACGAGCAATTGAGTTTTCTTTTTTCTGTAAGCCAAATGCTTCTTTGCCGTAATGCAATTGAAGAAATTTATATTTTACGCTTATTATATTTTATTACAACTAAAATTTTAAAGTTTATAAAAAATAAATAAATAAAACGAAATAAAAACAAAATATAAAATAAAATATAAAATGATCAATTTATGGACTAATTAAATGATGAAATTATGAACGACTTGCAAAAATTTAGTTTCTTACAGAAAAGCTTTATTTTTAAGCAAATACAATAGTATTCATCAGGGAACATTATGGAAAAACAAGAAGTTGGAAATTAAAAGCATTAGAAAATATTTCCCCAAATTAAGTCAATATGTAGAGACATTAGGGCTTTTTTTTAAAGGCAGGAGAGAGGAAAAGTAAGCAATGAGCGCCGGGACTGGAACCACGGACCCCTCGAATACGCACCGGGCGTGCTGACCACTACACCACAAAGGCATGTCAAGAAGGCGGGAGAAATACATTATAAACATAGGTTTTAAGAGTTATCCATTACTTACTATATTCTGAGTGAATGCTAAGGAATTGAAGATGTCACGCGTTGATGACTAAGCGCCTTAGGTGCGGGTTTCACTATCATCAAGTTATTCGAAGTTGAATTATCACTAAGACATTGAGGCTTATCATTAAGTTATTTGCAGATGGCAACAGTCTCTTTTTATTGTTCTATCACATACAGTCTCTATTCCTATTAGATATTACCTCCAGCATCGCATGCCCTGCGATTTTCTGTATGATATTTTGTGGCTGCGTATGAGCGCGAGAAGCGTTGTCTTGCAGTAGTAAAGATTTGTGATCAAGTAAGGCACTAATTACTTATAAATAAGAATAGTTTAAGCTTCAGGTCTCTATACTGGATCCTATTTAGTATCTTCCATATACATATTATATGTAAAATTTTGAAACAGTAAATAATTGCATGCTGTGCAAAGGACTTACCGTCAAAGAATTTAAAAATCGCCATTACTCAACTGTAAGATAAAATTCTTCATTTTGTAGTAAATGGGAAATGAAAATCATTCTTGATAAAACAAAATTATTAGTTATAAGATGACAACCATAAAAGTTACCACTAATGATATCAATATGTTCAATGACAAAATCCTTATCGTCAACCAACAAATTATTTCACAGTAAATTTTAAATAAGTGTTTCACTTGAACCAGTCACAATGAACATGTCTTCTCTAAACTTATAATATAATCAATTATCTTAAATCCATAAATATTTTGCCACCTGAACTTTACGACATATATTATTGCGATTAGATCAGTTTTCGCATATACCGCTCCAACGGAAAATGGAAAGACAATTGTAACAATAGATATCTGATACAAAACAAAATCTTCATGTTAATTAAAAATACGCTGTATTATACTAAGAGGAAAAACTTGCATAGTGGTTTTGGATCTAATGCATGCATTTTGTACTCAAATATAACAGAAAGTTTGTCGAAAGAGACAATCAAATGAAATATTGCCGGATTTGCAAATATTTTTAATCGTCATATCTTATGGAATAAAAACTTTTCTTTCCTACTTTCTCCCAAGACAACCCTCATTTTTAATTATCCTTACATACCACAAGTGGCCAACGTTTTTGCCTATAAGATCTACTTTTTATCTTAAAAGTGTGTCGCGATCGACTTGTTGTCATAACTGTAGTCTAAGGGGGCAGAAGAGTGTAAAATACATACAATGTTTATACAGTGTGTTTCAGTATAAGGTGCATCCCAGCGAGGTATGGGTAGATAAGTAAAATATACATTCAAAACTATTTTTTAAATCACTTATAAAACTTTCGAGATATAGGCTCATGAAGCAGCATAGCAGCTAGGCTCATGAAGCTCATGAAGCAGCATTTAATAGCAGCATTCCGTACATGCGGTACCTAAAAAAAAATTCGATTTTCCTACACTTTTCAAGATAGATTTTTACTAACTTAAAATGCAATTTAATTTTTTTTATGTACTGCCATGTATAAGTTGTACTATTCGTTCGTTAATATGAAAAAGTTGATATAAAAATACACAGTATGGTTGATAATTTGATTTCAATATTTCACATTCGCATTTTTTTGGGCCGGGAGAATTTATCATGAAAGAATAGCATGGCTTACTTTTTGCTAATCTATCGATAGCTCGCTGAGCATATCTCGTACTGAAATATAGGTATAAGGTTTATCTTTACCTACGTAAAAAAACAACAACAATAATTATTTAAAGATTCCAAAAACTCATATTCGGACAAAGATAATAATAATGAGTCTTCCCACAGTATGGGACTCAGTCAGGATAGAACCTTGTTTAGTTTTCGTTAGTTTCAAGTATAAAAATGCCGTTTCGCATAGGTATGTAGATCCGAAACAAGAATAGATATATTCGTTCTATTTGGTGATACTGGAATATTTTTCTTGGTTGATATATTTCTAAAAAATCTTCAAATTTTCGGGCTTGTAAGATTAAGTCAGTTGCAAAAATTATAAATTCATTATCTAATGCCTTTTGAGCCACATGAAATATGTCTGAAAGTTTTTGGCTAATGCGTTTCACACTTAAATCTTTTTTAAAAGGAAAAGATATGAATTCCACAATTTCTTTAATTTTTTTCGAAATCTTGGAATATTAGCTCAAAGTCTTCAATTACATTTTGGATTACCGTGACATATTTGTTGATCTTATAATTAATATTTTTATGTTTTTGTAGGTCATCCTCCATGTTTGGAAAATGATTCAGATTATTTTGTTGCAGATCTTCTATTAGCAAAATAAAGTTTTTTATATGCGTTTATGCAGCTGATCATAACAATCAGTGTTTTATTTTTACCTTGTAATTCTAAATTTAAATTACTTAATATTGAAGTAAAACCAGTAGGAAATGCTAAGTCACTATAAGCAAAGATTCGTCATTTAAATTTTCACAGTTTCCATCTTGTTCGTGAAGAAAATCCATAATTTCAGGCAATAAATCATGACATCGCTGCAAAAAGTTACCTCTGCTTAGCCATTTGACATCGGTAGGTAGTAATAATTCAGGTTGGCCTTCATAGAGACGCAGTTGGAAGAGACGGCGTTTGAGGGAACTTCCTCGAATTGAATTAACAATTTTAAATGCTATGCCCATTACTTCTTTGTGTTTCGTTTCTTGCTAATTAACACTTGCTGGTGAATTATGCAGCGATAGCTTAAAAAGGCAGGGAATTCATCATCCTTTTGACATAGGGCTATAAATCCATTTATGTTACCTATCATTGCAGCTGCGCCATCTGTTGCTATTGAGACAAATTTAAAAAGTGTTACTTTCAAATCATTGAGCAAGTTTTTTAAAGGCTCTGAATGTGTCTACACCTCTAGTCCATTCCTTCAAAGAAATCATACCCAACAATTCTTTAGATGCTAAATTCTTAAAAACCATACGAACGAAAACAAGTCATTGTGCCGTATCACTTATATCTGTCGATTCATCACACTAAAGGGGAAAACAAGAACATCTATTAATATCATTATATAACTGTTCTTCAACATTCCCACTTATAGTTTCAATTCGTCGTATCATTGTTTTTCGAAAGAATTATAGATCTTGAACTGCAGCAATAATTTCACTTTTGTTCTTAAGGTCGTTCAAAAGTGAATCTGACATTTCTAAAAAAACTTCCTTTACAAATTCACCGTCGGAAAATGGCTTACATTTTTTTTTGCTGAGAGATAGTTTACTTTAAATGATGCAGTAGTTACTGCTTGTAACTTCAACCTCGGCTTTTTAAAAACGCTTCGTTGATTTGTTAATTGAGTTTTAAGATCACTAATTTTATGTTTTCTCAGTTCAGAATTTGGTGGATAATCTGTTTGATATTTGTTACATAAAACTAAGCAATTTATCTCCAGATTACCCTTTTTAGCAATGGTTACTGAGGTAAGGCATATTAAACAACAACATTTATCATTCCACATTGTAAAAATGTAATCGAGTTCCCATTCTTCATTGAAGTGATAAGTTTTCGATTTCTTCGGTTTACTACTCATGTTCATGGCTATACTATAATGCAAAGGAATACGATAATTTAAAGAATAAATATTGAATTAAATGTTTTTGTAGAAAATTCAAAACTGGTGAACTGCGGCTATTATCTCCGTTGCATTGAGAGAAATGATAACAATACTGCATACTGCGATCGAAGACAGCAATACAAATGTATTAAAATCGAATAAAGATATATTCAAATTTACAAGAATTTACAAGAATTAAGGTAACAATATATTTATTACGGTTTAAATACCGAAATCTTAATTTAAATAGAATTTCTGATATATTAGTAATACTGTCCCTTATTTTTCTCTCATGTAATAACGGCAGTTTAAGAGATCTGTTGCCGAGAATGTTCGCTTATCAAGTCAATAGATATGTAAGAAAAGCAATTTGATACTTACATTTTAAACAGAAGAAAAATTGAAACTCAAAGTGGTCACTGAGGATAAATAATATTGATTAATAATAATGCTGTTAATACAAAAGAAAAAAAAATGACACTACCAAATATTCAAGCTAACTGACTCTTTGTGCAATGAGTCGAGCCTTACAAGTTGCGTTCGGTGACAAGTGTAAAACATAAGTCAAATGTATTGTGCTGGATGAGCGGAGACCACAGTGTCAGACTGTCAGAATTCTAGGAATTTATGACCTCGGTAAATTCCCAGAATGAATTAAACTATTGCTAAAATGTTTTGCCTTCTACAATCGCTTCAATTGTAGAAGACAAAACATTCATTCACACGGAATTCCACTCCAGTCATTGCAGGCGATCAACGATCGACCAAAATGAACCTCGCGATCGACCGGTCGATCGCAATTGACTGTTAGCCACCCCGGTTATATACTATTCTTTTTCCTTAAACCTTACTTCTCAGATCTTTTTTGCTGCTATATGAGTGTTTATTTCGCGACAGAACCATACATTAATAACACATCCAACTATATTGTGTTCCTGTTCCAAATGTCCAGAAACTCGCAACTTAATCATTCGTCGAGAATGGCCAATAGTCATCGAGCATTTAGCCGTCTCATCAGAGAGAACGTCATACACAGGAAGCGCAACAAAAGGCAATCGAATTACACCCATAAGAAAAGCGAAATCTCTCCTCCGATATTATTTAAGAACACCCCGGAAGATGGATTTGCGGTCTCCCATCTCTTTCCTCCTACCACAAAAATCTTTAAAAGGATTTTCGACATACCAATGTTTTAAGCGCCCCATACCACAAAGACGGGATACACTTACAAGTATCCAAATCTTCTATGGGATTCAACACAGGCCCAGTGACAGGGCTGTCAGCATTGCTAAACACTACAGCAATCAGGACAGCACACATCAAAATATCAACTGAGCATCCCTTTAATGGCAAAGATTTTCCCTTTGTAAATATATTTTTATTTTGAGTTTTTCTTCTTTTATATTTTTTTAATTTGCCGTATGTATTTATACATTGCCGTATACATTACAGTATCACAAATGTTTATTTTAAAACTAAATTATCCCAGTATTATTTCCGCGCAATATGCTGATGAAAAATGAATCAATTATAGACAAAAAGTAAGAAATTTAGAACAAATTTACGAAGACACGAAGAAATGAAATTCAATTCCAGTAAAATCCAAAATTCCCTATGTATATGTAAGAAATATCAACCAATTGTCATTAAACCAGAAGAATTCCCGAAAGCTACACAGATGTGAAATACAAAAATTACAAAATGTACTGGAAGAGAATGCAATCAAAATCTGATTCAACGTTATAAAGAGGCGGTCGATCAAATTCAACTTAATCCCTTCCCCCCCCCCAGGAAAACTACTGCGTTTCTGTTCATCCAATTCATTCTGAATATTGACATTTTTTCGAAATTATCGTTCACCTTGCAACTTAGGATTATATTTTACAAAAATTCCTTAACAAATGAAAAGCAAAAACATCCCGATGGTGTCACTGAGTCTACAAAAAAGTTTGCTCAAATTCTCTAACACTGAATATGCAAATAATTCCAAAATGAAAAGTCTAAATAATAATTCAACAGAGGCTCTCCTCAGCTTGTTTGAGTGCAATGAAGAAGATATATCAAAACGTAGATCGAACTTAATGGTAATTGTAGTCGTATGTAGTTGTTGAAAAATTTAATTATATATGAGTTTCAAACAGGCTGTATTTATGCCTCAGTTTGGGGCACATTACAAAAGATGAATCAAACTCATGCTATATCACAGTGTTAAAAACGGTGGTTTGTGGAGGTGAATTGTTATGAATAAGAATTATGCGGAAATTCAATGATATTGGCTTAAGCGGCTTAAGGAAGGAACAATTCAAAGACGCGCACGGAGGTCAATGAAAAACATCATAAAGTATTTTCTCCTTCCTTAGTGGATGCTCTTCGTATTGTAATCGGAAGTATGTATGGCTAGCAATTGTTACGTATGCAGTTCGAATCCTGGAGAAAGCACTAACGATATTTCATGTTTTCCGCTTACAAAATATTCTTAAGGTCTGTACAACAAAATAGAACAAGTTAGAGAAAATGTTAAGAATAGCGCTAATCACTTTGATATCTGTCATCTATGGCAATATAATGTCCGCTGCAGATACAGATGCGTCCGTCCTAAGCATTACGGGCCGAGTTGCGATGAGTACTGCATTTTAAGAAGTTACGCCTTCATCTAACAGTGAAAAAATAAGCATCCTTTACAACGGAGCTCCCGATTTATGAGAGAGTATTCAGCAAGGCGCGTGGTCATCAATGATGAGTTGTTATCTCTGCGCGTCAGGTGGTCCACATATAAATGCTTGGAAATAAGTTGCTGGTACATAGCCTTCCTATACTGCGGAAAGACCCATGTCTGCCCCACCATAACTGAAATGCTACGGAAATGTTTCCTAAAACAGACAGGCACTTTTGATGGTTTCTTTACACTGTTTCTATGGTACTGGTATTAGTCGACAACATTCTAAGACCAGTTTTGTTTACCATTCTTTACAGCATCCTCAGATCCAAAAGAAGGTCAAACACAGACTGCATACGTCTGAAGCACCTACCTCTGTACTATCGACAGCTTAAATGAACAAGCTTAATCTCTCAACCAGTCTCTGACAAAGCATGTTAATACATGATAGGATGTGCCTATGTCAACTCCGGAATATTGACAAGCCAGCCAATTAGTTATTCATATCTAGCACAATCTATGAATTGTGCGGTGGTTAACCTCTTACCATCCGAGATAGAAGTAGTACTATTATTATGTAGTGGGTTTTATCCAAATAGACTATAGATACAATAAGGCATTTTGTTTCGAAAGAGAGGTGGGAAATGTGTAATGCATTTTCCGGCTTACAGACTCCAGACTTTACGATACTAGCTGGACGTGGTTGGAGTTACAACACGAAGACAGGGGTAAAGAGGAAGAAAACCCCGTTAAGGGCGTTTGGGTTGGAGACGACCTAGTCACCAAATCTGGCGGTGACGCATTATCGCCCACCACCTTTTAGCTTGGCCGCCACTGTAGAGTCTATTAAACATTTTATTTAGGAGCGGGAGGCATAAAAAATGTGCGTATCCCTATCCAGGTCTCAAAATTCGGGACTTCTTATACTAGCTGTTCGTGCTTTCCAGTTGTACCATAAAAGCAAGTGATACCGAGGAAGAAAATCCTTGTTGTGAGGTTTATCTGTTTATCTTTAACTAATAATTCGTTTTAAGCTGAGAAACATTTCCTATTACTCTCTTTTCACCCACGCTTTTCATGCCAGAATGTAAAGCAAGAGTTTCGGAAGTTAGTTTTCAGAGCATGTCTGCCTATTCCAGGCCACGTTGTCCTGTGATTATTAACGACTTACGTTAGCGGCATTGAGTGTTCCGGCCATTAGGCTTTGTCTCGCCGGTTTACTACAAACCAGAGCTCTTCCTGTAAGTTAAAGTATTCTGTAAGCCTTAGGCTAGTCTACCACACCTTGAAATTATTATTTGTTACGTTATTCTCTTAAGCCAGAAGTGAGTGGCTTCTTGTAACCCAAGTTGGGTCATTTGTTTAATTTTACGTTTGAAAAAAAGGTCTTATACACTTTCTTTCCGATTTCTGTTTTGTTTCACAAGGCTAGAAGATAATTCTTAATAGCCCTTTTTAAAATCTAATTTGTATGTTTCCAAAGAGACATAGACTTTACATTGTAGTGACCATAGTAAACTAAGTATTATAAATGCGACTACTTTAAGTCCTCCACATGGATTATAACGCAAAAAAAGCTTATTTTATCAGCTGCTTAACACGGACATATAATAACGACATATGCGTGACTGGCATGGATATAAGTTGAAACAATTTTTATTTTTGGAGAAATTCCCTAAGAAATTACTTTTAAGACCTTGAACGGCATTTATAAATGTACAGTTTTTTTTAATTCCTCCAAATTTAATTGCTTTAACGCTATTTCAATTCGTGTTGGAAATATTTCTTAATTTCATTTGTTTAATATGTTTCCATTTCACTTTAACCAGTTTTTAATCTGTATGCAATGGCACTGTAATTAACACAAATGTTTCAAATCATAAAAATTAGTTTTAATATTTTTATTATATGAAATATATTCTGAGACTAATTTTTACATTTTTGTAAACTTTCGAGTTATGTTCGAAATATAAACTAGCAGTTTAGTGGATAAGATTGCTGCACACTGAGAGTTCGACCTGAGCTCAAATTTCAGTGAACAGATTGGCTTTCTTTGAATGGGCTTTTCGTGAGATAACAAAATAAAACCCTAAAGGTGTAACAATGAAATACAAATTTTTATTAATGCAATTAGGGTACAGCAGTTTATAATCCAAAATGAATGAAAAAATGTTTTATTCCGTAAAGTGTTGCCACTGCTCGATTTGAAATCGTTGAGTTTGTTAATCAAAAATTCCTCAAAACAAAATATAAAATAAGTAATAACACAAATTCGAAATTTAACATTCGGGCTTCCAGGTGTCCATGTTGGGGTGGAGGACTACGTTGTTGATCGACACAAAATGCCCTTTCGAGACTAATATCCCATTCGAGATTAGCGTCCCTTTTGGGCAAATAAATAAATAAATTGTCGCTGTTGGAAATAGCGTTTACGCTAGAATTGTGTTTTGAAGTAAGAACTTTGCTTTGAGGTGTCTGAAGTCAACATACTACGATGATAAGTATATATATTGGGATTCGATGTTATGCCAATTCCCTAGATCCTAGATTTATTTCTCAATAAGAACCTTACGCGTGTACACGGATAGTCACCAATCTTTTCTCTAAGAAAGAGATGAGAGAAGACCGAATAACCCCACATAAAAGAAAGTAATAATAAAAGGCTTGCTATCTGAAAACTTCATGTTACCACCTTTAAAAGGCAATTTTAGGATTTTAAAATTCTAAAAGTGTAGTGTTACAACCTTTAAAAGGCGATTTTAACATTTTAAAATTCTAAAAGTTAAAAAAATATTTTTTTTTTAGTTAGCGCAGTATATGATCTTTATTTTAGAAGTACTTTTATGGGTTTCTGTTTGTAATATTTTTGCGATCAAAGAAGAAATAGAGCAGTAATGTGAAAGGTCGAACAACGTTTTCGCTTCTCCTCTAAGATAAAAGTAAATATTGCTAAATAATAAAACTAAATTTTTTGCTATTGAATAAAATTAAAACTGAGGATTTCATTCTGGGTGTGTTTCTGCGTCGCAAAATGTTCTAAACAAAAATTATGAATATATTAAAAATTTAAAGCTCTCATATCACCGGTCTAAAAGCATGTCACATCTGAGGATCGCCATTTGCAGCATGGCATGGAAGATAAATAAAAAAACTTTGTCTCGTGCGTTATTAAGTTTTGTCATTTCACTAGTCTTTAAATGGTTATTCAAGCAATACCAAGGAAGCGAACAATCTGTATTTCGCATGGAATGGCATAGAAACAATATCATTCCTCTAAGAGTTAAAACTATATTTGTAGTAGATGATTCAAGATTGTGTTACTCATATTGCTCTTCAAAATCAGAATAATAAAACTTAATTAACTTAAAATAAATTTTGAATATTATACGTCATTTGTATAGCTTTCATTTTAAGCAACTGAAACCTAGAAACAATTACTCGCATTCAGCACCGATCCTAGCCGGGGGAGGGAGATGATGCATAGCACGTAGGAAGCCAATTTTAAGGGTGGCGAAATCATTATTAAACATATTACATTTCTTTAAAAAAAAGGAGGCCAATTTGAATTTGCACGTGGGCGGTCGACTATCTAGGATTGGGACTGCTCGCACTAACAAACAAGTATCAGTAGTGTTGTGTAGTGTAATAGTAGTGTTTGTTTATTAAACAAACAAGTATGTACAAACTGCCGTTATAGTTTCACATCATTATTGTTTATACACCGTGACCTTTCATCATTGTGTTTTTTTCATACACGTGGCTGTTTATGTACTGATTGACGCTGTAGTTATCGTTTTCTGTACTGTCACATGTGAGGAACTTTAACTCTGACGACTTTGTTTATTTTCAGTACATAATTTAAGCGAAGGAATAAAAAATATTTTAATCATGAAATGGAATATTTTTTATAACAAAATTCTGTAGTAGTAGCATACATTTCATTTGAAGACGAAATAATAACTAGTATTTCATGAGTAAACTGAAGTAATCTATCTGCAGATAAAACCCATTTGGACATTTTCCATATTCTGACCACTGGATTTTTGAACTGTATTGAAAGGCAAAAATAACTGTTCAGCCCAGTCTCATCGGGACTATCATCATCAACTGTTAGGCCGGGTCGCACTGAGTCTTGAGCATGAGGTGATTAGTAGCCTTTCAGCCGACGAAAAGGCACTAATCACTTTGTAGAGACATTAGGTTATTTAGGAGCAGGAGACATGAAAAATATGCAATTACTTCGCCGGGAATCGAACCACGGACCTCTGAAATACCGGCTCAGTGTGCTGACCATTACACCACGAAGGCACGCTAAGAATGTGGGAGATATACCTTATAACTTCATACTCAAGATTGGATCCGAGTATTTCTTACCCTTCTCCTTAACCGCTAAGTACAGATCTTTCAGAGAAGGAAAGCAGCTAATTTTTAAGCCCACGTGAAAAGGATAAAGCAGTAGTCTCGAATTCACAATGCACTCCGGCCAAATGCACGAATGGACGATCTGAAAGTAGCTGAGGGGACTAAATTAAAAAAGGAAAAAAAAATTAAATAAAAGAAAGAAAAAGATTTTTTTTGGTTAGCAGAACCAAATTTATTAACTAAATTAAAAAAATTTTTAAAGATAATATTTATATGTAAGTAATTATTAAAAACTTTTATCTTTCTTCTACACTTTTCAGGTACAGCATTCAAGGCTTTCGATTTTCATAAAGTTTGTAATCTTGCACGAAAATTAGTAGAAAATATCTTTATCACAAACTGTAATACACATCGACAATCTGTTTCTTTTTGCAGACTTATTAATTTTCATCTACGGAAACAAAGTCTGTTCGCATGTAAATGCATTCCGACACAAAACGATTATTCTTATACCAAAAATTCGTAATTTAGAATATTTATCTTTTGACAAGTAAAAATAAAATTTAATCAAACTTGTACCTTCAGATATGAATACAATTTATATCATAGTATAAATTAATTAGCTCTGTTTCTATATTTTCTGGAGAGGTATCCACGTTTGTTTATGGTACCCACGTTATAAGGTTCAGGTAATGAAAATAATGTAAAACTGAAATCTAAACTATTAAAATCTTAACATTCTTTTCAAATTCTTTTCATAATAATGCTAACTATTTTATGGGAATATATTCATGGGTCGCATTAAATTGCATCGAGGCCCAAAGGCCGCCACTTTGAAAGCACTGGCATAAAACTGAAATCTAAACCATTAAAATCTTAACATTCTTTTCAAATTCTTTTTATAATAATGCTAACTATTTTATGGGAATATATTCATGGATCGCATTAAATTGCATCGAGGCCCAAAGGCCGCCACTTTGAAAGCACTGGCATAAAGAACCTGGAAGGTAAGTCAAAATGACAGTCACGTTCATAAACAAACAGGTAACAGAAGTACAAGTCATCTTATTGAACCTAGCTACCCGATCAATTCTGTAGTACACATCAACTATTTGAAATATCTGAAAAGCATTAATTCCGAAAATAAGTTTGTAAGGTTTATCCTAATTTTATAACAGTTATTTTAAGTTTATGGACCTTTCCTATCTCTTCTAGCTTCAGCTTACAATTTCCTACCAGAATGTATTTTCAGAAATGCGTTTAATGCAAAAGAGTAAGAGTAGTATTTAAGTCGATGCTTCACTGACTTCGTTAGAGAGCCAGAGTTCCTGACTAGCGCGCGTTTGCTTTTGACTACGTATCTCTCTAAGCTATTACTACGCTCGGCCGTACTTTAGGCCCTTGATAGCTTCGCCTATTTAATTGAGATTTAGGCGCCAACTATATAGAATCCTTATAGCTGGGGCTATATCTTTTAGTTAAGCATTAGTAAAGTTGTAATTTTTATTAATTTGAGTTCAAGCCCAAGTGGAGGCTTTGCTGGACGCTCCGAGATAGGAGCAGACAGTGCTCATCCTTATTTTGAGAAACCCTACTTGAGTCTTAGTCTCTATTCACGCACTCAAGCGATTATTTGCTTATCCGTGTATAAGGTTCCTCACAATGAACTGTGAAATAAAAGGGTGAAACCCCACAAGTTCGCAGGTTATTACTTGTTACTACATAGTATAAGCATCTAGCATATCGATGGATCTGGTCTCGTACTTTGGATAAAGACTAGATTTTTGTGACTATCATCATTGAGCGTGAGTGTATTAAATCATTCATGTAGCTTGTGAATAAAATCTCGGAAGACCACTGTCTTTGGAATACATCTTCTTTTCGAGAAAGACTAGAATGCTGTCTTACTTGAACGTCACTTTAAACGCATATCATTGGTACAATCGGAAAAAGAAATGCAGATTTTATATTGCTGCAGTTAATCTCGTAGTTCTTTTGATCAATCTTTCACTGTATTTGCTCATGAAGTTGCCTAGCAACAAATTATTTCTCTTATTTCTAGTCTTTACAAACGTTTACTTAGCTTTTGGACTACAGAAAATGCCGTCGTCTATAATCAAGTAATAATGTTTTCTGTAATCCGCCACATTTTTTCTTATATTTGAAAGAGAATTACTGATCTTTTAACACATTGTAATTTTTAAAAATAAATGTGCTATGTAAAAATTCCTTTTGTATCAGTTGTAATAAAAATATTTGAAGAAATATAGATTACGGAAAACGTTAATTTGTCTCACTCTTCGTTAGCAATTTTTTACTCGCGTTGAGAGGGATTATGTCTTAAAATAACTATTTTTTCTGTTTAAATCGGTGTCATAACACAGAGAAATCTCTCAAGGCAACCACTTTCCTAACTCAAGAGTCTCTGAATACAATCAAGATTTCTGAACAACGGTACTGAATTTTGCAAAAGGTATGTTTCTTTAAGGAGACCACCTCCGCAAGAGAAGGAAATCATGTGCAACTAAGGATGGTTTTCTTAAAGAGTTTTCATTACACTTAATTAAAATCCTGTAAAGGGTGAAAATATGCATCATTAAAAGGATTATTATTTTTACTCCCTTTAACAACATACTGAATAAGAGTTCGGAGAATTATATGTTCCATTTTTAACTAAACTCAGTATAATTCTTTTGAAGGTACTTGTGAACTCATAGATGATTTGAATGGCAACTACGTGTGTGGATTATCATCAATTATAAAACAGAAACCCTGATATTTCTTACATAAGATCTTTAAGGTTAAGACAGAAAAAAGGAGAAAAATCTTAAAATGTTCTTTAAAGTAATTCAAGATTAATAATATTACTTAAAAAAAATTAACATTTTAAACAGGAATGTTTTCTACAGGAATATTTGTCAAAATAAAATGGCACGACTTTCGCAGTGGTTAAAGAATTTTTGAACTACTTAACCGTCTGAGAGATTTGACAAATTTTATTCTGTCCTCAGAATTGCCTTTTCATATACACTTTCTCCCTTAAAATACATTGTGCTGTAATTCATTTTAATAATCCAAAACAATCATTTTATTTATAAGTAATCACTTTAATAGTCCACTTCAATAATCCTCGCATTTTTCTCTCCGAATTCCATTTCGTCTGCGGCAAAGAAGGTTGGATAAAAAAAATGGACGGTTTTGAAATTCGTTTTCTCTCACTCGAATGCTAAGACATGCCTGGTGACTTTCTTTCCGCGCCGATCCGGCGCCGCTATTTTCATTGGCAATTTCTTTTGCTTCTTCAGGTAATTATTTCTTCAAAGTACGTTTTTCTCGTTGCACACACTGCTAGGATGAAGTATTCATAAATTCAGAACTGAATCCAGTGCTAAATTAATTGAACCATTTTGGTTCGAATCTCGAAGCTGGCCAAAGCAGCGTATTTCCGTAAGAAATGGGTGGCCATCTCTAATTCGTACAGTATTCTATAAGCTTGACGTCGAAATTGAATTAGTAACTTTTGTTTAAAGATTTCTTTTTCTTGATGACCTGTTCATCTACTACGAACTCGCGAATGTCATTACGTGACTGGTCTTACCTGTTTATTGTCACCAAATATGTATCTAAATTTCTACTACAACATTAATATTCTGAATAAATACATGTATCTTGTAGAGTCATTAGGATTTTTTGATGCTGACAGACGTGAAAAATGAGCAGTGCCCTCGCCGGAACTCGAACCTCGGACCTCTCGAATATGCGTTGATTGTGCTGACCATTACATCATGAAGGCATGCTAAGAAGGCTGAAGAACTACCTTATAAATGTAGAGACATTAGGTTATTTTGAAGCAGGAGACCCTAAAAATGAGCAATGCGGTCGTCGCGACTCCAGCCCTGGACCTCTCGAATACGCGTCAAGTGTGCTGACCAATACACCACGAAGACATGCTGAGAAGGCCGGAGAAATACCTTATAAGTGATTAAATTCCTTTTTGAGTACTTAAGCGATATTTCATGTAATTGAAGAGATTTTTTTAACGCTAGGATAATAGTTTATTGACTGAAATTTTCAACTTGTGAGAAAAAAGTAAAAATTAGATGTTAAAGGCCCTTTCGCTCTTAAGATTTACAAACTGTTGTCATAAAATTTTTAGCTTACTTTAAGAAACTTTTCGATTAGCAACGCTTGTTCAGATCGATATTTAAGGAAGAAGTCCCGTTTTCCGAACACTCAATATAATAGTACTCAATGTATAATACTAGCTAATAAAGTTAATTGTATATAAAAAAATATAATCATAATCATTAATTTTGTATTTTAATGCATTATGATATATATTAATACAATATACCTAGTTAAGCATTTTAATGCATCACAATACATATTAAATTTGATAAAAATAATTATACGTATTAAATTACAACAAATATTTATTGTGATAATATGTAAATGCACAAAAACTTTATTATTACTTGTATATACTAATTAGTAAATTACAAAAAATAAATTTATAATTCATGCAATTAAACACTACTTTCTTTACATTAATCAATCACTAATGCACACTTTTATTAGCGTGTATTAGTGATTGATTATTATCACTAATACACACTGTAATTATTATCACTAATCCGCACTCTGATTATTATCACTAATACACACTGCTATCACTAATACACCCTAATTACACATTATTTTCCTTACATTTCTGACATTAATCAAGTGATTTCCACTGAATTTTGAATGCCTGGAAAAAAGTGCTATCTGAAATTTTTACTATCATTCTTTAAATAAAAAACATTATAAAAATAACGAAATGCGTATCTACTTCTTGCATATTTGGCAGAAAATTACAAAATTAAATACGCATTTCATTACCTAGTTCAAATGCATTTTCCCGTGAATAAATCAATGAATGATCATTAAGGATGGCTGTCTGAATGAGTTATTTAGATAAATATCGAAATATTATGAATTGAATAAACTTGTTACCATCCAAGCCCACTTCAAATGAAACTAATTGTTCGAATAAAATTAACTATATTAGAGTATCCGAGTATTCAAATCTAGGGTTTATTACAGTCGAACTTATTACCGAAATGCTATCTAATCTTAGAAATGGCAAGTACATTTCGCAACTATCCAAATCCTCGCAAAATAATATATATTTTTTGTAAAGTAATACTACGGAAACAGTAGTAAATATTCCATTCATTACTAAGAGCATTATCGACATTTCAAAGTACAAGATTTCAAAGAAAAGTTTTCAACGTACAACGCCGGGAAAAGAAAAAAAAAAAAAATGAAAGGTTTCAGATTTTAAATTACGTCTAAAGGGGCGTTATTTTAACATTTTGTTTGTTACCTTTATTTATTAAATATCATGTTCTTCGCCCTTAAACCATAAAATTCAGTTAAAGAGAAATATCTCAAAATAATTTTAAATTGAGCATATCTTTAGAATTTCCGATATACATTCTCAGCGCTGGAGATAAAATGTTTTTTCTGTACAACGTTGCCATTGCTCGCTTTGATATCTTTGAGTTTGTTAATCAAAAATTTGTTAAAGTTTTACAAAATACGAAATCAATAATAAAACAGATTCCAGATTTCAAATTTGGTCTTCCAGATACCCATATTCGCAGTAGGATTATATCATTCAAAATTGGATGACTCTAGGTACCGTCGTTTTATCACAGCGCAAGAAACATATATACAGTTATGCAGATTCTTCATTATTTAATTTCTTTAAATATAATACAGGGCGATAATATTTAGTAGCAACAATTTGAAAAATGAAACGGGCATTCAGAGTGAACCGACGCAAAATCGCTAAACGAAAGCAATAGTCCTTCAGGGACAAAGCCCCTTTGGACTAAAAAGGGGAGATCTCCCGTTCTACTGGACCGACTGACGAAATTCAACTTGCGTTTTTCATGTCTCGAAAGCGCGACTTAAGATATGTATTCGATTTACACATAGCGTTGTTCTAATATAGGTATTTTGACACAAAATCGGACTTTTTCTGAAATGACATGCCAATTTTGTTCCATATTTCGACCCTACGACTCAAATTATGCCTAAATATTAAATTTTGTAATTTTTGATGAGAAATTTATGGAAAAATTTAAAAATTTAGCTCGTCGAATTTTTTTCAATTTGCGCCAAGAATAATTCTTCTCTTGGCGAACTTCTTAATATATGGTAACCTATTTTCCTTTCCTTTTTTACATTGTGCATCAACGGAAAAAAGTCACATCATTCCTACCTTCAAATAATCTTAACAAAGTGCCTAAACCACATTTGATGTTATTATCGCTTTCAATAAGCATGCTAAATTTCAAAACGAGCCAAACTGACATATATCTTCCGAAATTTTGAATAAAAAAACTCTGATTTTTTGCAGGTACGCTTAGAAATATATCTACTTTAAGAAGATGGTAGAAATTTTATAGATTATAATTCAAAATGTTTTTCAAAACATTTTTTTAAATTATTTAAAAATACAAATTTAAAAAATAAATCATAAAAATAGGCAAATTTTATTTGGAATGAACCTAAATTTCGAAATGTGAAAAGAAGAATCAAATAAGTTTAATAAAAAAAGAGAGATTAATAAATATATACCAAATTCAATTAACATAAAGGAGCAAAATTTTGAGAGCTATTTTTTTAAAAACTACTCTTGCGATTTTTACATTTGGCAGTTTGGCATAATTTGAGTTGTAGCAGCGAAATATGGAAAAGAATTGTCGTGCCATTTCAGAAAATGATTCCGATTTTGTATCAAAATACCTAAATTAGAACAATGCTATATACAAATCTAATACAAATCCTAAGTCGCGCTTTCGAGGCATAAAAAACGCAACTTGAATTTCGTCAATCGGCCATCGGCCCAGTAGAACGAGAAATACAGAACTGTCTTTTTATTTTTTTTCGCAGTATACCTTTTTAATACAGTTTCATTATTAAAATATGAAATTTTCTTTGCATGTGAGAGTTTTATGTCTGTATAACTATTTAGGAAAAAAATTACAATTCTTAATATTCAGTTGTAGTTTCAGTACGCTTACTTTGGAAGAAATCAGAATTTCTATTACTCAGCCACATTCGATTCTTTAACACAGGGGTTCTCCACGAGGGTAGACTTTTTCCTGGAAAGGGGATTTCATAGTTTCAAGGCAGGGAGTCAGTTAGCCTTTTATTTGCCTGTTAAAACTTTAATTTATGAATGAAAAACACTAATTTAATTCAAGCCGCCCAACTAGGATAGTGGTTAGCGACACTGACTGCCGTTCCGACGAGAGGGCCTCAAATCTCGGATAAGGCATGGATGTTTGTAAATGCATAGTGTTCGTGCGGCATGCGAACACTCTAAATATGCCGCGAGCCGAAAGTCCTTTCGAGAGGATGGTGGTAGGGTAGAGTGATGGGAGGGAGACCCTCGGACTGCTCTCCATCAAAAATTGGAGGCGGAACTGAGCGAAGTCGTACTGTCACCTGTCTTGTGCTCCTTGCCACGATGAATTTCGGGGGCTTGTTCTGATGCTATTGTCAGGCAAGTGAGATAAGTCACAACAGCAATAATACTTTTATTCAAGTTTTGGTTTTTATCAACGTTTTCTATATTTCTTTTTGTTTAATTTATAAAATACTTTAAATAATAATTTAATTTAAATAACTATATAGGTATTTTTCGACTTCGGGAAAAGTAAAGTGGGAATGATCGTCTAGGAGTGGTGAAAGGGGTATACAGGACAGAAAAGGTTGAGAACCACTGATCTTTGTTGAAATACAAAATTTTCATGACATATATGAAAGTTTCAAATCCTATTTAAAAAGTCATAAGAATTCTAAAATTTAACTGCATATTTTGAGAAATGTTTTGAATGGCTATCATTGTTCCGAATTTGAAATAATACACACAGCATTCTATTCTATATTCAGTCATCAAAATCTCTTAATCCAGAGGGGGGGAAACCTCTTACCTTCTTGATACAAATATTAAATAAATTAAGCATATCTGGACATTTTAAATTAATACGAAAGTGGAAATTAATAATAACGAAATACTCTTGACTAAGCATCAGTAGTATACATGTAGTGCCTTTTCCGAATTGATACATACGACGAATGTTTATTTATTCGGTTTATCTCAGCCCTTACGTATTCTTGGTTGCCAGTGACAGCTTATAATGCACTTTACTAATACGAAATATTTTGAGAAAACTCGTAGTTATTGGCTTATTCCTTATTTTTAGGATTTAATTCTATTAATCGTCATAACTTTTTTAAGTTTCAGATAGCTGATATTTACATGAAATAATTGTCTAAGCTAAAAATATAAATCGTGACTTCAAGTAGATGCAGAGCTAGTATATGTTTCTTACATTTCTTTCACCAGTCAAAAAGTTGCTCGGACGTTACGCTTTAAAAGACACTATTTTGAATTAGAAATATCCTTGATGGCTTAAGAGTTGGCAATCAGTTAAAGCAAAATTAGAGCCAAATGTTTTCTTAAACATTACAAACACGGAACAAAGAAAATGTTAATTATGAAACATTAGTGATTTAGGCTTTTCTCTAATGTGGAAGTAATTACTTCTATTAGCAGTAGAATATTAATTACATATACTCGAAAGCTCATCGGCTGCCAGTTTCCATAGATAAGTTTTAGCTTTTATACACTGACTTCAGTAAGAGTAATTGCTAAAGATATTAGAGTTTTGAACTGAGTTGGTTGATGCAAAAGTGATAGCTGTAGACGCGATATCCAAAAGGGAATGTCTATTATCCTCAGACAGATTTTGAAAATATACGTTTTTCTAATTGTCTAAAATGAAGAAATGTACCATCATGCAACTGGGATACGTTTACCTTAAGAACTTAACAGTTATCACTTAAAACTGTTTAAGAGATAAAGCGGCAAAAGTTAATAAATGCTTTTACAATAGAATATTTATTCTAGTAGGGCACTTCAGAGAAACAGAAAGAATGTCATTGTTCTCCTAACATGCCATTTCTAGATAAACATTTGAAGCAAAATTACTGTAGGCAATCTAATCCAATAATGTAACCAAGGATTTCAACAATGTAATATACACACATATCGTTGGATAGCAGATCATCGCAATACACGCGAGGAAAAATCATCCACTTCAGGGAGGGTTTTCTCCTGGAGGATTTCTCCAAACAAAATTGGTACCAATTTAAGTGATGTATGCAAATCATTTTCGGACTAAAATTATGAATTCGAATTTTCGATGTGTATTTTCGGATGATACCCATTTGGAGAACATCACAAAAGTTTTAGCAATATGCACCAAAATTAGTTAAATTTTTTTTTACATGAAACTCCTTTTCGCGGTTACCAATCTTAGAAATCTGTATTGTATTTCTAGAGATAATGGAAATATACACTTATATTGAACCGATCCAGCGTTAGTTTGAAGCTGCCAAAACTGTTAAAGATTTTATCGGAGGAGAATCGTCTAAAATATGATGGAAATCAATTTTGCAAAATACAGAGTGATTCAAAAGTTCCCATTTATGACGAAGTTGAATAAATGATGGCAACGGAGAACGCTTTTTAAATAAAAAGAACTAAGGAAACTATAATGATTATGAGTTTCACGAAATTAATTTTACTGCAATAAAAGTGCAAGGATTAGGTAATAAAGTACTTAAAGTCTATTTTCCTAAAGGAAGGGATACCTTCCTGGAGAACTTTTTAAGGAAGACTAACTCACATTTAAGATACACATGGGGGAATATCACAAACACTCCCAAGCAACCAGGCAATTCGTCAGAATTTGAACCCGGATAGAATTTTTGCCGAATTCAGAGATTTCATCAATTGATCGCTGACGGGCTTAAAAAGTTGCAAGCAAAGAAATATTAAATAAGAAGATGTATTTGGAAGGAGATAAATATTTCATTCTATTTTTCAACAATCGAGAACGCTGTACCATATCGACAACAATTGTTTGAATGACAGATAATATCACAGTATCGGGTAAAACGATACTAACAGCTTCGTTTGGTGATTAATAACTTGAAAAATTATTCTTATTGCCTTGAAAAGTTATTTTATTTATGATACTGATTTTTTCCTCTTTCAGTAGTAATCAGACTGTAAATATAAATTTTAGAATGTGACAACGCCCTCTAGCAGTGAAACGTTGCATTAAATATTTGTCTCCATCAGAAACGTTCCCTCATGTGGGATTCATGATTGTCCAAACCACTTTATGTTATATCGATTTATTTGATTTCATATCTTTTCTAAAAACTGTACAGATTTCTGAACAATTTTACACATAAAAATGAAAAAATGGCAAGATGAATAGCCTAAATCTACAAGGTAGAGGTTCTCTGTAACGTTTAATGCAGTAAAAATTTATATTTTTTGATTGAATAACGGTTAAATTTTTCAAAGGAAAAAATGAAGGGAAAAGACTTTATTACATTAATAAAGCTATTCTAGAGGTTTAAAATAATCAAATTATTTTTGCCCTTTTTTTTCACTTTAAGTAAGAAGCGTCTTTAACATTATATGATGAATGTTCTTTACGTTTTAGGAGCAGTAACTTCGCTCATTCTACTTCAGAAAACAGTCTCATAAAATTTAAGATGGCTGTTTGAAGCACACAAATGACGCCTCTTTGAGGGATCTGAAGAAAATAAATGTTCTTCAGGTATTTCGGCCTCGAAAGGTTTCGACTTTAAGCAAAATAAAATACTTGATGTTATCGTGGTAATACATAAAACGCAAAATATTTTTAACCATTCTGCATTTGACAATACAGTCAGTGTTCCTTTTCTAGAATATGTAATTTGTTAATGTTGTTGTTTTATCGAATCTTGGTCAATGTTCCATTAAACATTCAATAATGTACCATCTTAACGTTAAATTGTCTTTAGCAATTTTAATTTTACTAAAACTCCATATTCGTCAAACTTCTATTCATGAAAATCCAGATTAGTCTTGTAAAATCCGATTAAAAGCATTAAAGATTTTCGAGGTAATTACGTTTCCGAAAAGTAAGTTTATATTTCTAATTGCTATAATTTGCACGAGTTTACTATAATTGGCACTACGTAAACTACACATTCACTAATGAGTACTTAGTAACTCTTTGCTTATATATTAATATTTACTCATCTAAAATTCTTTCTTTCTTTTTTTTTGTTTATATAATTAACTTACACAACAAGTACAATAGTATGATTTAATTTAAAATTAAAGCACTTTTACCTTTTCAATAAAATTAATTTAAGAAATTTATGTAGCATTTGACAAGAACATAATTTTTGTTAAAAGCTAAGCATGCAAAAACAACGTTAAAGTAAAAAGTGAGAAGAATATATGCAGTTTTTCATTTTACGCAATGAGTTTGCATGTGTTTATTTCACAGTGAAGACTTTTTTTTATAATAAATTCATTTATTCACTAGATATGCAGAAAATATTTATACTTTTTGCGCAAAAATAATTTTTAAGGGGTTCTGCATATCCTCCATAATGTCTAAAAAGTTCCATTCGATAAACTATTCTTATCAAGTGGCAAGACTCCGATTCTCTAACAAATCGTATAAGCAAATGTGCGAAACTTACTATGGCATGAATTGCATTAGAAAAAGAATGGAAGAATTAAACAGTAGAGAAATTAAATGATAAAGGGATAACATTAAATTAAGATAACATTAAATTAATATATTATAAGTGGATCAATTATTTTATCTTGCAGTGTAACTCAGATTTTAAGCAGCAACGACTAGTGAAGTTAATAAAACAAATCAACTCATTGAACTAATAAAAGCCTTCCTATACACAATATTTCGAATAGAAACAAAGGAAAATGCACTGATTATCATTGATTAAGAAAATGAGGATTGCTTAAAAAGTTAGATGTAAAATTTAAGGAAATTGACCGACAGTATATAACACATAGTAAGGTATAAAATAACATTTAGAGAAATTACCAGACAATTATGGTGTTATAGAAAATAGAATATGTATGAAATGAACAAATCGGATGTGTCAGTTTGGTACAGGAAAATTACCTTCATTACGGAGTACGATCTCCCCTAGAGCCAGTACAACACATGCAGCGGATCGAGTCGGCCACTCCATGTACTGAATTTTGGCTGCTGCATATAATCATCTACGATCCCAACTCTGTGCGGTCTAGCAAAGGTGAGCGCACAAGCATCAAGGATGTAATCTCTATAGGTCTGAACCTTCATGGTTCTACGTGGGAAGACATGGAGATCTGTGCGTCCATACAAAAAAAAATAACACCCCAAACACAGACACTGCCTCCTCTGTATGTATCTCTTTCGTAGTTGTTTCATGGATGATAACGGTTTCAGGTCCTCTCCAAATCAAATAACGCCTACTAAGGCTTTGGAGACTAAACCTGGACTCATCCGTAAAGAGAACAACCCTCCATTGATCAGCTATCCAGTGAATGTGTTGATTTGCCCATTTCAAACGTTCCTTTTTATGACTTGACGCGAGCGACACGCAAATGGCTGATTGCTACGCGTACAGACCTCTTTCGTGAAGCCTTCTACGCACGGTTGACGTTGACACCAGCCTTCCAATGGAGATAATCAGAGTTCATGCCGCCCAACCGGTACAGTGGTTAGCGTCGCTGACTGCCGTGCCGAAGGGCTCTGGTTCGAATCCCGGAGAAGGCATGGATGCTTGTAAACTTATAGTGTCGATGCGGCATGGCGGTACTTTAAATATGCGGCGAGCCGAAAGTCCTCTCTTGTGGTTTGGTGGAAGGGGAGAGGGGTGGCCCTCCCGGGGTGCTCTCCTTCAAAATTGGGGGGCGTAAATGAGCCAAATCGCACTGTCACCTGTTAGGTGCTCAAGGCGTAATCTAGCGCTCCAACGACAGGCGTAATCTAGCGCTCCTTGAAACGAGAATTCTCGTGGGCTTGGCTGACTTTGTCAGACAAGTGAGCATGAGTAACAACATCAGAGTTCATTAGTAAAACAATGACGGCGTTCAAATTTGGATTCTATCAGGAATGCTTGAGCCTCTGAACGCAGTTCAGATATTCTGATTAAAATGTTTATTTTTGATATCCACTGCACTTCAGTGTGTAAAAGGAGCTTGTTGTAGTTACAACCTGCTTCGTTATAGAAAATTGTGAACAGTCATGAGTTAAGAGCTCGACGTTTAATCACGTTTCATGTGATTAACTTATTAATTTTCCTAAAAATCTCCTGTGTTGCTGTATTAGTTGTAAAAAACAAATATGTAATGCTTTATAGAATGCAAGTTAGGATGCTAATAAAAAATATTTGATATTCATGAATGATAGCAGATTCTTAATAAATATTTGCTGTTTGAAAAGAACTTACGTTGTTATTTATAAATATCTTTATTATAACTATTTTTTCCCAAGTAGTCTTCGCACAACAAGGAAGGAAGCCGCCCAGACGGAAAAGTGTTTAGTGACTCTAACAGCCGTACCGAAATGCCCAGGTTCGAATCCGCAGAAGGCATGGATATAAATTATCTCTCCCTTTCTAAGAGTTGGAGGAGGAATGAGCGAAGTCATTCTATCACCTATATGGTCAATGGCAGGCGGAATCTTGCACTCCTTGCCACGATGAATTTCATGGCTTGTTCTGATGTTTCTGTCAGACAAGTGAGAGATGTCGCAACACACAAATAATATTTTTTAAATTAAAAGTCAGTTTTCTTTCTATGATAAATAAAGCGTAATCTTAGCAGATCTTTCACTAAAGTGAAAGATAGGAAGATTATAGCAGCATTTCTTAAAAAAGAATTTTATCATATGTCACCGAAATAGTAGCATCTTGTAAATTCTGTATTCTTGCTCTGAAAATAAGCGAGCACAAATCTATCTTTATTGAGATAAATAGAAATAAAGAATTAAAAAAAAAATTACAAATTAAAATGTTGGCACTATCGGATAATGAAAATTATAAATTATTGTTATCTAAAATGATGAAAATCTTGATATGCATTCATTAAATGAAGCAATTTCATAGAAGTTTACAGAGTACTCTTTTTTGACATGAGATTTTATTTGTGTAACAGAATATTTCATACCTTTATTAGCTTAAGAGATGCTTACTTTACCATCCTGGCAGAAGATGCTATAAATTCTCCAAAAATTAGAATTCGGTGAAGTTAATAACTATTTATATTAATTGCCTTCTCCCGAGTAGATATCTAGAGCTACTACGAAATAAAAGTGTCAATTAAGGCACATTTTTACCTGTAATTTTACTCAGTCTGAGGCGATGTTTCTTCAATTTGAGCAATATTTGTAATTTAAAGCCTTCAAATAACTTCTGCACAGATTGCTTTTATGATTCTGGACAGATTGCTTAACGTATTATAGAACTAATTTAAGCCTCATACCGAAATTTTAGACCTTAAAAAATGGCAAATAACCATATTTTTTCAGTTTTAAGAGCCCCTTTTTTCAGTGTCTACAAATAAGTCGGGCGCTTTAGATTTGCAATTTTGCCGAATTTTCTTGTCCATACGGTAACCTCTGTTTCGTTTTTTGGGCGGAAACTTCTACAATTTCCTGAATTTTTGAATTCTCTTATTTTCTCTTGCATTTCATCGTCAGGATGTAAATTAAGTAGGTGAACGAGATTATTTAAACGAAAAGGTTAAACAGAGCGTGATTTCGCTAGAAGCGCACGTTTGCTATTTTGTCCTCCAACTGTTAATCTTAGAAGCGGCTACGCATTCTGGCTGTCTAGTACCTATATCGCATGTGTAGGTTTCTGAGTCAGCTCGTTAGATTTAATTGAATTGTGTAGTGTACTACCTCTTTACCTTTTTCATTTATTGTTATTGTTTAAGTTCTCACAGCAAGTGGACGGTGTTTTTGCGTAATCACAGAAGACCGTGCCTTATGTTGTTCAGTTTGTGAAAAATAAATAGTCTTTTACACACTTTTCCTGTTGTGTTCATCTGCACGCCTGTGGGAGATGACACCAAGTACGATCTTTAAGCTCTAATTCCAATTACATGCTAACCAAACTTACAAGACCACACAAACGTACGACCAGCAGCATGTTCTTGACAGGACTGTATGTTCCTCTATTGCTCGAAGACCTAGAGTCACGAGTAATCAGTCCTTGCCTGAGACTGCAGTCCTACCAAGAAGGTTACCTTAAGCTAGAAACCGAAACACGGTGATGAACAGCAAAAAAGATCCACAACGTTGGCCATTAGATTGTTTCCATCATCATTAGCCATGTTGTTTCGAGTTGTTGTTATAGTGGCACCATTTAGCTGGATCTGAGCATTATAAACAGAAAGGATCTTTTTAAAAACTGCTCTTTCCTGCAATATTTCAAAAACTGGAGGAAAAGTAATTGTACTTTAAATCCATCTTAATAATTTAGACGCTTGGAAACATTCGAAGTTTGAAACTATTGATAGTATGATAAGGAATAAAAAATCAAATAAATAATGATTAATACTATAGACCGCCAAACGCAAATATGTTTTGAAAGCATTTATTATTTTTTTCAAAATAATATAGTTCTATTGCATATAAGTTGTGTAATATTTTGAAATTTTATTAGTATATTTCTATATATTGTAGTACTTATCTGATGAAATAATTTTCAGGAAATTTTGAAAAATTCAAGCTTCCAAGCTAGTTCTTAGATGTGTTTGCGAGTTTTTAAAACGATTCACCAGAATGAAATTTGGAAACAGGTTTCGTTTACATTTTGAAATAGAATCAATTAACAACGCTTAGATGAATTTTTACACATCTGAATCTTCTATCTTCTTGTAATCAAGGGGCACCTATTTATTCGTTTGAGCAGTCAAGAGAGAGCACATAGCTGAAAATCCATCTCAGAATGAATTCTGTTTGATGTCAATGTTTTTTTACAAAAATAAATTGCGTAGTTTCTTGATAATGATGTTATAAGTAAGAAAAATAAGACTCTCATTCCTCTTCTGAGAATCGACATAAAGAAAAAACTAATAAATAAGAAACAAAATTATTTGACTTACTTTTCGCAGAGAAAGTTTTTGAGAGAAGGGAAGGTAGGGTATTCCAAGGTAAAACGTGACGTCATTGCCGCTAGCTGCGTCATATAATTCTATTTTTTGAGGAAATTGAGGTTGCCTCATTCTAGTATTAAGCGAAGAGAGTTTTTGAGTTTTCACGTTTTATTTATAGATTCTGTGGTTTGAGAAATTATATAACGCAAAAACGAAAGTTAGAAGTGAGGAACAAGATCTGGTATTTTAAAAAATTAGAAATCTTTTCTCTCAAATCACCGTTGTCTTTTATCCGTATGTTTTTTATCTTTACTATTAAAAAGTGCTAATTCAAATCTACTTCCATATCGTAACAAAAATATGAACGATTTTTAGATGAAAGAAAAAAAATTCAATTTTTATATAATTTACTACAGGATATTTCAGAAGATCGTAATATTAATTTTGTCTTGATTGTTTAAGTATTAAAAAAACTCTAAACTAAATTTCTTATTTCTTATATTTATTTATACTAAACTAATTTATTATTTCTTCAAATCCGATGAAATTTTAGTGCGTAAAAGAATAATTAAAAATATTCTGATCACTAAGACCTCCACTTTATTTTTACAGATTTTAGACGTAAAATACAATTAAACTATTCTGAATTTCATTTAATTTTCACGATCTACTTTTTCAGAAATATTAGCTAATAATTATATAAATACAACTGATAAGCTTAATTCCAGCCAAACCCTTTGATTACGAGGCTTAAATTATTACGAGGCTATTATTATTACTTTCATTTTCAGTTTAGCTGACTATTATGCATAATACTATTTTTTTACCCGATTACAGCCAACTTTTACAGAACTTTAAATTAAATGATTATTAAGAATCAGCGGCGTTATTTTTATGCAATTAAGTGAAAAACAAATTTCATTTACATAATATAGTCCTAATTTTAGTATACGAAGTAATATTTTTTGTAGTAATTCTAATTTTTTGTATCTTATTTTCGTATGGATTTTTTATATACTATCTGTGGTAATATTTTTTTTTCATTTTATAGTCTTATACAGTATATAGTACCAGTATTTGTAATGTAAATCATAAATAGTATGACTATATACTACATACATGTTTATGACTATATATTACAAAAATCATAATAATTTTCGGAGAAAAGATAGACAGATATAAAATATAACCAGGTGAAAAAAAATTGAAAACGTAAATATTCAAAGAATTTGACAGATCTTAAAGATTTTTTTATGTGGCGCTTCTTGATGTAGCGAATATTTATCACGTAATGGAAAGAGGTTTACATTTGTTCTAACGTCTTCTGATCTAATTCAGTCACAATTTACACATGAAATTACGCTTTAATTGTAATCAAGTCATACAGTTATATCGCAGTTATAAATACAAATACATTCTTGTAATTAATAGTTCGAATATATAACTTCATTGTAATTATAATTGCAGTTAAAAAATTATCTGCCTAAGAGGTAACGTGTTTCGTAGTTTTAGACTGGCCCATCGAGTTGAACACTGGTCATTCGACCATGCTACAATTCTCACAAACGGGAAAGTTGCATGAGAGTTATTATAGGTTTCCTCATTTGTAATATGAATCCGAGTTGGTTTCCCTTAAAAATTCTTCCAAGAAGGCAACCGTTCCCTTACGTAACTGTATTAGCAATTAATTTCAATGCAGCTACAACTGTGACAGTTATAGTAATACAATTAGTTAAGTTACTGAGCACTGCAAAATCATATTTTTGTAATATTAATTACAGCAAGAAATTACGGTAGGTTCAAACTTAAGGGAGTGAAATTATTACGAATAAAGCAGGGTTTCCGAACCAAGGGAGAATTCACCCCTAAAAGGAATTTCATAGTTTCAGAGGGATATGGCCATCTTTTGATTTAGCTGTTAAGTGTTTAGTTTTAGTTTATGAATATAAAAAAAGTACTTAAAGTACAAGTAGTATTTAGCAACATTTCCTCTACTTTTTGCTGTTGAATTTATAAAAAATTAAAAAATCATCTGAATCTACACATGTATTTTTTGAATGACTGAAAAGAGGGGGCGAGGGAATAATTATCCGGTAACGGTGAAAGATGTGCATGGGTCAAAAATAGATTGAGAACCACTGAAACATAAAGCGTTTATGGATTAACTTGTAAAAATACAGATAACTGTTGCCAGTTGAGAAACTCTACTACATCTTTGTATAACTATTTTAGCTAATTGCGTTACCTTCTCCAGTTTTTCAGTAAGGACATTTATTTCGAACTAATCCTTTTCAACAAATATGTAAAAGGAATTTAGTCCCAAGCAAGGAGCGTCTGCAAAGATTTGTAAGGATTCGGCTTTGTTAGGCTGCTTTTGGCTTTGTGGCTCACTTCATAGGCTTTTTTTACTTGTTAAGCATCCTGCCACTCCGTTGTAAGGATGATATCTGCTCAGCAGCTTCCTCAGTGCAAAGGCTTGTTGGCAGCATTAACAGTTTTCGCAGTTAGGTACGTTAACATCATTAAGCAAAAGTACGTTACATCATTAGTACGTTAACATCATTAAGCAAAAGTACGTTACGTCATTAGTACATTAATATCATTAAGCAAAAAGTACATTACATCATTAGTATGTTCACATCATTAAGCAAAAGTATGCGCGAATTATATCCGCCAAGAGAGATATAGATTTGGATTATTTACAAATGACAGATTACATGAGAGTTATGTCAGAAAAATGCTTTCAAGCAGGGCCTTTGACGAAATTGATACACATGGAGAACATGCAGAACGCATGCACATACATGCAGAACTGCTATGCAATCATCCCATCCAGCAATCGGCAATGGACTGGCCAGCGAATTACGTAGTTTTAGTCAGACTCCATGTATGCTAAACAGTAAAACCGCTGAACACTGGTAGCTTGACCGTATTCAAATCCTGACTAGGGGATTCGCTACATGGAAATTTCCGTAATTTTCCTTATGCGTAATGTGAATACAAACCTTTAAAAGGTCTTCCATTCAGGCATCCTTTCCTTTTAGCTGATAAGCTTCGAATGATTTGCCGTAATCTAAATAATCATTATAATCGAAGTTTTAGTCCATGTGACACTAATAGGCTGTCTCTAGATGGAACTGAAATGGATCTATTTGATATCCAGAACTAATCTGCTTAATTCCTGTGATTATTCCAATTGCAATAACACGTCAATTATTAGAATATCTAATATTTCACTACACAAGTAAAGGAATTTAGTTAGGGGCAATACGCATCTATATGTGGTAAAAAGTACATACCTCTATAAAGAAGGAGAACGTAGACTTAAGAATAAAAAGTTTGGTTACGTTCTGCTTTCTTCTATAAAGAAGCACATGGTGGTCAAATGTCTCCATGATGCGAGAGAGCTTGGAAACATTTGTCAAATTTAATTTTTTGCCGTATACTGCAGAAACGTTAAACTCTATTCTAAAATATACTACCTTAATGCTCTGGCTCTCTTTGCTTTCTGCGCGAAAAAGCATATAACAGTGGCTGGAAGAAGCCGCGATTCAGTTTAATTTCATTAGTTTGCTATAGACAAACAGCGAGGTATTTGTTGAATCCGCTGCAAGCTGCGATAAAAAAACTGCAAACATACTAAATACATAGTTACATCTTCTAAATTTAGAAACTACTGTTTTTCGTGGGCGGTAGATTATAAGATTAAGTGTCGACAGATTGCAAAGAAATAACATTCCTACTTCCTTTGTAATTATGAGAACAGAAAATATACACGTTTACAATTAACGATCATATTTCCATTTAACGATGACAATCATAAACCGTAAAAGCCAATACACATATTTATAATTTAACTACAACTGGAATTTGTGCTTTTAACTGCAGTATAATTTTTTTCACTTAGCTAAGTTTAATATAATTGTATTATATTATAACTTAATTAATAATTTAATTTATTACAACTGTAATTACAGTTACATTATAATTTAATTAAATCTGATTGCAAATTCATCTCATTAACTGTAATTTTTACTAACATTCTAATGGGTTTAACTGCAATTTTAGTGTCATTTTATTATAAATTAGTTACACTGTGTACATTATTAATCAGTCACAATGAAACTAATCATTGCCCGGTCGCGCATGCTAATGGCTTAACACCATCTAATTTTTTCCTTTAGAACACTGAAACTTAGTATTTGTATCCTGAATGCATGTGCCCAGATTCAATGCAATTAAAATAACTCACTACTCTGAATATCAGTCAGGTGTACCACGTTAAATTGAAGAGAATGTAAATTGATGCAGGAGACAGATTGCTACAGTAAATCGACAAAAACATTTTCTTTATAACCACACCTAGAAATTTGCTTTACAAAAGGCACAGTTCTAGAACAGAAAAAGCATTCATTGTAATTGAAAATGTATGCATAATAATATCAAAATAGTCATGGCGTGGCAAACAATGGCGACGAACGTACGCTTTTCCAGGGAATTCAGTTGATATTCTGTCAATTTCAGTTAAAGCTTTCAAATAATGTGTAACACATAGTCGAGTTCTTTTTTATTATTACTATTGCTATTATTACACTATTATTATTTTTATTGCTATTGCTATTATTAATATCATTAATATATTACTATTATTATCACTATTATTATTATTATTACTATTGCTATTATTATTATCATTAATACTATTATTATTACAACTACTATTACTATGGCCACTGCTATTGCTATTATTGTTACTGTCACTATTACTGCTGCTATTTCTACTATTGTTACTATTACTATTACTGCTGCTATTGCTACTATTGTTACTATTACTATTACTACTATTATTATTACTAGTATTCTTAGTACTACTATTATTATAACAATTATTTTGTATTATTATTATTAATTTGTTGTTGTTGTTATTTTGCATTTGCCATTTATAATTTAACTAAACCTTTGACTGGACATGATTGTTTGTGTTTTTATCTTTTCGACCAGCAAACCTTTAACTTTTCTTTTTTACTACTCCCTCTAATTTATGACGGGTTACCTGTCCTTCTCTTGCAGATTTTTAATACAATTGTGAAAAAAGAATCGAGAACCTTCGAACCGATCATTTGAGCACCGAGGGTTATGTTAGAGTATAGAAGGCTTCTATGTTAGAGGGGTATCTGCCAAAGGGAGGGAAGCTTTCGTAAAGGATTTTCTAGAGGAAACTGATTCACGTTATACATAGGCAAAAGCTACACTGCGAGAACATTTCGGCTGGGGTTAACGTAACACAGTTAATATTTAACCAAGTTCTAATGTACTAATTTTACTATATGTTAAGAAAACTTTTCCATAATTATAGAAACAGATAATTATTCATACAAGTAAACTACGCGGTTAAAAAAAACAGATTACCGGCTCACTTTCTTGGCATGCGTTTTGTTCAGTCGTACATGCGGATTACGAAAGAAGACATGGTATAATACGGTTAGGTCTACACCTGAAGCCTTAAACATATCTTTGTTTCCAGATTTATTATTTTTCTTGAAACATAAGCCACATTAGAGTTCATTTGTCAATTCATTTTTAATATTGTTGGTTCTGAAGCGTGATTGAAAACCTGAGAAAATTATCTCGTTAAAAACTCAGAGTGATTTTTTAGAATATTATGCATATACATTTTCCATTATAATAGTTTTGTTCGGTACTAAAAGTAAAGTTATTATTTTTTCCAATAAATGACCCTTTAATTACCCAAGTTTTGATTTCGAATGCCAAAAACTGCATACTTTAATCTCTTTTAGTTTGTGCATGTTACGCGTCTCCAGTTCGCTCAGATAACAATAGCATATAATTTCAAGGCTATCAGTCATCAATAACAAGGAGTAATTCGATTATCATATAACATATCCAAAATAATCCATTGAATAGGAACATAATCATTTATCATGGAATATATCAATATGATAAAAAAATAGATTGCAACTACAGAAAGTTTCAAAAACAGAAAATGAACAGCACAAGGGATTAGGCATTTGAATCCTCAAAACTCGCCATATTAGAAACGTTTTGAGTTTCAAAAACTGGAATCTTTTTCAAAGCATAATTAAGTACATATTTTGGAATTTTATCAAATATTTACTGAAGTTCACAGTATTTACCTAGCCTCATAAAAACATTCACTAACTTAACCCTCCCCCCCAAAAAAAATCCGAAATCAGAACTTTCGGACTTATGTACCATTCAATTATGAAATTAGACATGCTGATATTTTTTTACTACTTGATTTTTAGCGAAGTATTTATGACTAATAAAGAATTTTCCCACCTAAAGTGTTAACATACAGCATCACTTATTAGCGGACATTAAATTGACCCGTCTCCGATACTTCTTAATGCTTTAGATAAATCGTAAATCTCGCCGGAGTGCAACGGAGCCCTTAATACGCACTTCTTTTACATAACTGAACCACAGTTTTAGTCGAAAATTATTTTCATCTCAAATCGTACTTTAGTAAGTTAAGTTGAATGAAAAATCGATTCTAACTTCTAAATGCATGGTGTCTTTTCCTAGAAAACAAACCTTTGGAAGGAGATAAAGATTTTTAAGGAAAGAAAAGCCGCCACCCGTATGTCAAAGGTTTATTCTCTAGGAAGCGCAATGAATTTATGACAACGGTTAACAATTTTTTTCCGACGCTAGTGACTTTCCGCACCTTATAGGCTTTTTGGAGCAGTGTCACCAAATGGGGGAATAAAAATTGTCACTCCTTACTTTGTTCTCAAATAACCCTGGGATTCGGGGAACATTTCTTTTCTCTGTCACGTTATCTTTAGCAGTTAGAATTATATTAGCTAAGGCCAGTGTCAGAAAGTATCGTATTCTTTTCTCTCTTTCTCTCTTTAATTATTTAATTAACTATTATCTTTAATTTTTAAATTAATTTTTAACTTAATTCAATTTTTCTTGATAGTAACGCATCCTCCATTAGAATTTCCTCCATACTGTACAACATTGTTTATAGCATTTTCTGTATTCTGATTATTGACACTTTGACCGACTTAACATTTTTCATTGGGTGTGCTGGGAAAAGAATGGTCTCTGTTTCTATGATCTCTTGAGTATACAGTACACTATACTGTATACTCAAGGTTTAATTTCAGTCGGAGCCCGGTTGAGTTATTTCTTAGTTTTCGAGTGAACTGGAGCTTCAAATAAGAAGGGGTCCAGTATTTCATTTTAAAATTCAACTGTTTACCATTAATTTAATAATTTATTAAATTTTCATTTATCTCTTTAAATTTTACTGAATTTTAATTATAATATTGAATTTTAATTATTAATTATTTTACAATTTTATTAGTTATTTTATTTATTATTTTTGTTATTTAATTTATTTTTATTTATTTATTTAAGCTTTGATCAATCACAGTTACGTTTTATTCAAGTCTTACTAAGTTTCTTTTCCTTTTTTTTCATATTTGAGCCTCTGAAAGGCAGTATATCGATTATAAAATATTCCTTTCTCAAACATGTAAATGTTTTTGAAATCGCAATCTTTCATAAGCAGCGATAGGTTCTGTAACCAATCTGTTATACCAGCATGCATATACAGGAAGTGTAAATAGTGCAGGGATATAACAAATAATTTTAAATGCGCAAAATTATTCTGCGACAGATCAATCTAAAAATACATCAAACGGTATTGAGATAAGAATGAGATTTAAGTTTCATAATGGATAAAGAAAAACTTTTTCATTAAAAATACTTTTCTTTTGAAGTTATGTTTCATTAATTGTATAATGCTCTGAAATATTTGGGGCTGATATAAAAACTTTAAGAGGTCACTAATAAACGTTATAATGATTTTCATCGTCTTAGAGATGATTGTTATCAGTATCGATAAAACTTCAGTTTAAGCTCTCAAAAATACAAGGCAGTATTAAAAGTAGTCATCCAGATAAAGTTATCGGCACAAGAATGTAATTCCAAATCCTGCGTTTAATTGAAGCCTCTAAAAATAAAAACATGATAAAGGAAAAAAAATAAAAAAATCATAATAAAGTAAAAAGAATATAGTATCGAAGGAATTTGTGTCTAGTCAGAAAGATTTCTTTGACCTAATCTACTTTCGTTCAGAGTAGATCATTTCCCATGCCGCCTTACACCATTAAGTTAGAAAATTACCTCGTAAGTCCATGTCCTCGTTCTCCTTTTTCTTTTCTTTTTTTACCCCCTTACTAATAGCGAATGAACCCAATTTTTAAGGAGAAATTTTTATTTTATACTACTTCAGTACAGAGCATGTAACTGAAAATTCTTAAATTAATTGAAAATCATAAAAATAAAAGCTATCGATTCAATTGAGAAAAAAATAAAAGTGCGAAAGACTGCTTTTATTTTGAACCTTGTTATTGAATTATCGTCGCTTTTCCTACATGTAAAGCAAATGCGAGAAACTATGCAAACACATTAGTAAAAACAGGAAGATTTCTGTTTTGCTACGCCATACGTCTTACGTTATAAAAACAAATTTACATGCGTATGCTGTAACACACTTAGAAAGTATCTCTACTTCAAAAGAAATCCTGTATAGTACTGGTTATTTAAGATCGTGCACGTAAACAAATAATATTAGTTCGTATCAGGCCTTTAATCCTAGTGATAAAAAAGACTCACTGCTTAGTGATTTCGTAGTTAAATCAGTTCAAGTCTGTTTCCACTAAGCAAAGGAGGCTATCTGCCATAGGGAAAATATCTTGGCAAAGCTATCCTTCTTAATGCAAATAGCTTTCCTTACTGTTTTATTATAATTTTTTACCTACTAACGTACACTTAGATCTGCATTCAAAAATTAAAATATCATTATACTCTTTGCATTCAGTAATGCAAACTCTCCCAAAATAAATATTACACTCTTTAACAGTTTTATTCACCGTATGCATACTGTTTGGTCACAGTTTGACTAATATCAACTCTTTGCAGCAATGATTAATACATCGCATAGCTGTTGCAACAAGGGTGCAGCTCTTTTCAAATGATTTCTTTGTTCTTCCTCATATCCATTTCATTGTAATCTTCCCTGTCTAGATTTTCCAATCTTAGATTTCCATAATATATTTTATTTACTGTTGTATAAGTGTATTAAATGAGAACTTCGAACACTTTCGACATTTTGGAATTACTGTATGATTTTCTAACAGCTGATAGCTTCCGTTTGATTATTTCCCGAGTCAAAAGACCGTGAACAAAAATAGCAAATGCGAAACACATCATGTAACAAATAACATGAGAAGCAATAAATCAGAAATATGTCGACACTAACAGCGTATACTAAACTGAAGATGTATTTAAAAAAATGCAATGAATATTCAAAAACATGATAGCAGCCACAGAATCACATATTTTTTGGCATGCCATTACCATTTTGGCTCCAACTGAAGCTGTCGGTAGCTGAAAATGTGCAATAAAAATATATGTTATAATTTAACAGAATTGAGAATTTTTCTTTTTTACGTCTGAAAAAATTTCTCTTTTTAATAAAAATATGGAGAAGACATAAAAAAATGGATGTAGTTTTTAAATTTTCAGACAATAATTTATCTCTGAATTCAAGTTTATAATAAAATTAGGAAAACTGCCCTCTTCTTTTTTTATAAAATTTGTTTTAATTTCAACTCAAGATATTTCTTATAAAAATTATTTCTATACGAGATACGACTTATATTTTTTTAGCTATAGTTTTTTTTTTTTTTTTTATTATTATTTTAAAA
>KK117955.1:256119-393442 GCA_000611955.2 Stegodyphus mimosarum | reverse complement strand
AGCAAATCGTGTTGAGTCCAAGGTACCAATCAATATGCATGCATTTAGTACATTTGCACATCTAATGTATAAGTCACATAGTATGTTTACGATTATAAAATTGATTACCATTTAGATTATATCAATACGTTCGAATTAATTTAGCTTTTGGAAATGTTTCGAATGCATCATTAAGAGGCAAAGAAAAAAAAAGACAAAACTTTGCTCCCTACAGCATATCAGTTGCCACGACAGGAAAATGCATTAGAAGAGCTGAGGAACAATAGTATAATGGTTTTATAAATTACCATAAATACAAAATATAAACAAACAAAACAAAAATCTGAAATGCTTCAGATTTTAAATTACGTCCAAAGAGGCGTTTTTTTAACATTTTGTGTGTTACATTTATTTATTAAATATTATGTTCTTCGCACTTAAACCATAAAATTCAGTTAAAAACAATATCGCAAAATAATTTTTAATTGAACATATCTTTAGAATTTCCTATACACAGTCTCACGCGCTGGAAATAAAAATGTTTTTGCTGTACTACATTGCCATTGCTCGCTTTGAAATCCTTGAGTGTGTTGTTAAAAAATTCGTTAAGTTTTATAAAATATGAAATCGACAATAAAACAAATTCCAAATTTCAAATTTGGGCTTCCAGATGCCTATATTCGCAGCAGGATTATGGCATTCAAATTCGATGGCTCTAGGTACCGTCGTTTTATCACAATGCGAGAAACTTACATACATTTATGCACATTCGTTATTATTTAATTTCTTTAAATATAATACAGGGTTGCAATATTTGCTGGCAACAGTTTGAAAAGTGAACCGACATTTAAAGTTTCCGACGCAAAATCGCAAAGAAAGATAATCACAGAATCGAGAAATATTCAATGCTTTCAAAAAATAGAAATATTGTTGAAATAATATTGGTACAGAGGAAACATCTTTGGATATCGTTTGACATACATAAGATTAAAAGATGAATGAAGCAGACAAATTTCTGATTCTAACTCGTTTTGAGCATCTTAAAATGTAAATTCACTTAAATATTAAAATCATTTACTGTATACATGAGATATACGTACTTTTAAAATATAAATTATGTGAAAAAGTCTCATTCACGAGTGAATATTTTGTGCTATTTGTAATATTTATTTTTGATGCTATAGCACTTGATTATGTTTGTTTCTACTATTTTCTGTACTTAAGTTAATATGCAGTTCTGTACCTGTATCTTTAACGTAATTTAAGTCCCTTTTCATTCTTAATATAACAATACGTTAATTAATATAAAAGTTTTGGTCACCTGTCCTTTAAGTAAAAGGATCAAATATAAATTTTTATTGTTCAGATGTTTGTGAATTTCCATCATATATCTTAGCCGACTTCTTCTGATAATTTCGATGCATTATTTAAAGCCCTAATATAATTTTCCAATTAAATCTTCCATTTTTGTTCTTTTTATAAAAATAAATAATCATTAGGCATTACATTCTTTGCTAAATCTAATAAACTTCTTTGCTAATCTTCTGTCAGACTTTTTTGAAGGAAATATATATAGAGAGAGAGAGATAGAGATTACAAATTTAAATTAGGTTAAAGTTTATGACAGCACGCACTTTAGCATTTCTAACACACAAGCTTTAAAGTTTTTCATCCGTTGTTTCAATAAGTAAAGTACTCAGTTTTTCTGCAGCAGGTTTTTAAAAGGAAGCGAAGAAATCAGATCTTTAAAATCTGATGGCAAATGTTGTTTTTATGAAAATTTACTACTATGACAAAAATAAATCTAAAATAGTAATAATAATAATAATAATTTAAAAAATAAATGAATGAATAGTTAAATTCATGCATTTAATAAAAACACTAATCGAATAACTAAACAGAGTATCGAGGAATAGTTTGTTTCTTTAAACACCTTCCGTTTTTAAAAAACAGAGTTTTCTTTAAAGCTGTTTCATACTGGAAATTTTTATTTCAATACTTTCTAGTTACTCACCTCGTGTTTTACTCAGAAATGTAAATATAGAAATGATTGCTTTAGCGTACCAGCAAGTAATTTTCCTCTTAAAATAAATTCTAATCAAACGATCGATCCTTCGCTCATTTTCTCACTGAAAGCTTTTGAAGTCGAAAAAGTTATAGCTTAAATCAAAAAATTAAGCGCCCTAAAATGCGCGCCTAAAAACACATAAAAAGCACAGCTTCGTATGTCTCATACTTAAAACTTATTCGACGATAGATGGCAGCACCATATCAGTAAAGAAGAAATGGTAAAAAGTTTACAAATGACGCAACACTTCCATCGCGGCTAAAATAAGTAAAGGAAAAACTTCGTAATTTTAAACACCGTATCGGGATTAAACTTTTTTTCGTTTATTTTGCAACATTTTTTCTCTTTTATAATTAATTCTTTACTTTTTATGTGTGGCGTATTTCCGATATCAAGGCTAAGTCCGCTTCCTTGTAGAATTTTCGAAATTGCGCAAAACCTTACAAACTGGTGCGGAATTCCTTGCGCAAGACTCCCACGCTGAACTGATGGTGATATTTGAGCTAGCCAAGAGAGTAATTATGCAACTGGTCGAGACAATCTGGATTCTATGTTGTTTTCGCCTTCAGAAAACACTGATCGTGCAACCAAATTATAAATTAAAGCGCTTCAAAATTTCCAGGAGGTAAGATAGGAGGCGTAATCAGTCCATTTCTATGATCTGTCTCAACATGATTTCCATTTGTAATAAGGAAGAAACATAATGCTATAGGCACAGCATCTAAATTTCCTACTGCATCGTTAAATGACGGTGAAAAAAGAAAAGAAAGAAGGGAATTGGAGGGGAAAGGAAGTAGTAGAAAACGAGAACCTGAAAATTTTATTCAAAATTCTTTCCAGTTTAGTTCATGTAAAAACAAAATCAGAATACTCTAACTATTGTACAGTTATAGAAATTCAGATTCATCATGGCAGATATACTTTTACTTTGCACGTTATGAAATTATGTAAATAAATTAAATATGTTTAGTTATTATATTATATAATGTATTTGTCCTGTAGAATTAATGTGCAATAAGTTACAAGAGGAACATTTATTTTGAAATCAATTTACAACTGTCATATCAATAACACTGATGATTCTCTCATCTAACCTCATTTTTAGCGTTAATCTGACATTACCAGTTAATTTACATAGATCGGAAAGGGAATAATTAAGTAATTTGGATTAAACAATTAAGATTCTGAGTACAAATTTTGGTACAATATTTTCCTGGCGTAACTCCCGTACATTTTAGGATATGATTCAGAAGCATCTGATTTATTGTTACAACCTACGAAATATAAACACGCAGTAATAATATAAGGTATTTCTCCCGCCTTTTTAGCATGCCTTCGTGGTGTAATGGTCAGCACACTCGGCACGTGTTCGAGAGGTTCGAGTCCCGGCGAGGGCATTGCTAATTTTTCACGACTCCTGCTTCCAAATAACCAAATGTCTCTCCAATAATAGAGTTGAAATATTAACTAACTTTGACATACAGAATACAGTAATTTTGGCACATCTACTTTTAAGGTGCGTTTCATTTCATAAATTTCTTCTCTGAATGCTTCCCTTAGAATTGGTATACATTGCATAATTTTCCTTTTCTTATTTTCAAAAAATGAAATTTGATTTTAAAATTTAAGAAAATATGCGGGTAAATTACTATCATATAAATCTTCTTTTAGGATTTGACTGCATCAGTATGAGCAGAAATTGCAATATTACTGTTTGACAAAAAATTTTCAACAAGTTAATTTAAGTAACTTAGCGGAATTTTTTATCTTTCTACGAACAGTACGTCTTGAAAATTATTGAGATCCCAGAGACGTATTTTAGTTAATAGTGCAATATTTATTCTCAGTCTAACGATTCTGACCAGCTCATAAAATTCCAGCACGCTCTTTCTTTATGATTTTAGCTGTATGAACCTAGAATTATCATCCTGATAAATTAAATACATTACTTTATAAGAATCCTGAAAATACTGCTACAAAAATTATTACAAGAATGACTCTGCAAGTATTTTGATCCAAATTTTTCCTCCCTTCTGCTACTAGACGAATTCATAAATTTAAATCCACACGATAGCACTTTAGACACACACTTTTAGAAAGAATCGTTTGAGCGTTGTTGAAAGAACTTGCTTACCATTCCCTTCGCGAGACTTCTTTTCTCTTTCCCGAGATTTATTTTCGACAAGCAGCAACAAGAGGAATGCGGAATGCTGAAAAGAAAAAAAAAAAAAAAGAGATCGCGTCGTTCGCGTTGATTTTGATGTTTTGATGTTTAGAAATAATCGTGCCATCAACTTCCAATCTAAATAAATAAAACTGCATTTAAAGTGCAAACATGTAGTGTTTAGTTTTTGAACAGTTTTAACGCACACCGATTTCGCGCTCTTCCAACTGATTTATTACGTAGATAGTTTGATAGATACACTTCAAAAAGAGCATCCAATTTAAATGCTCTTTTAGACTTCATGTTGATTCTTCACCTTACTTCATTTGAGTATAGGTAAAATTTGAATTTAGTAGACCATTAAGGTAACATTCTACTGATCTACATTACGATCTACATACGCATAATGAATTCAAAGGTCCCCGTGTACGCCCAAGTACACAGCCCTTGAAGTGGAGATTGCCTGTGAAACACGTTCCTCAGGTAAAAAGTGCAGAAGGCCGGAAAATTAAAATATATTAAAATAAATATTAGCGCGAAAGTGATAGAAACATATTTAAGAAGCTTAATTTTCAGATTTAATTTAGATATTTAAATTTGTTTTGGCATTGCCCGTGCATATGAATATACTCATAAAAATTTCATTTTACTCAATAGTTACGTCTTCGATATCTATGCATTTTTCAGCTAGAATAGAACAACCACTGGTTTATTCTTTGTTATTCTGAAAAGTACTTCGATCATAATCAAATATAAATCAACATTTGAATAAGTAGAAAACTCAATTATTCTTCGCGTATTCTGCAAATTATTTGAACAAGATCATATTTTTCATTTCTTGCGACTATGTGAAAAAAAATAGGTGCATATACTACCACCAAAAGGAGTATGTTAATATATTCCTTTTTAAACTGTAGAACATATTCGGTTTTTTGAAGCAAGGAATGGGAGAAACAGCTGTATCTTCGCAGCGATTCAAACCATCATCCCACTGCCATCCGGACTTACCGGCGGCTCACCAGCGGCCAAGCGGCAATGTCGCTGAACGCTGGTAGTACGTCCGAGGTCCGAATATAGTGAACGGGCTAGCTGCATGGGAGGTTTCGTGGTTTCCCCCATGCGAAACGTGTATATGAGCCAGTTTTCCCTAGGAAGTTCTCCATGAAGGCATCCCTCACCTTAGGCAGACAGTCCTTGAGGTTTTGCCGTAATAACTAATTGCATCATAAGAGCCTGCGCGGGAAAAGGCAATAGTTCTTTACATCATCTCTCACTTAAAGGGCGACTAGAAAGAAAGGAACTAGATTCATCTAATAGGTGGGAAAGAATTATCTTCCAGCATAATTTAGCTGACGTCATTGTCAAGACATTGGTCTCTCCCCCTCCGCAAGAGAAGCCATAGATAATTTCTTCCCTGGTTCCCCTTTCCGTCAACTTAATAACCTAAGGGTCCTCATTCCCCGCCTAACTAGGACCAAGGATTCAACCCCTGTTCCAGAAACTTGGAGGGATTGGCGCCAACGCACCAGGAGTAACTAGGACCACAATTTGCTACCTACCAGTCGCTCGGACTACCCGTCGCAGAGGGCCATAACCATTACCCAGTAAACCTGGAGCGCCATCCTCGCTCTACTAGAACCGGCTGCTCTAGCCATGCCAGACCTATGGGCCGGTCAATGAATGATTTTTTCGGGCCACTAGGTTCGTAATTTGTATATCCCCGTGGCCGAGACTGCCTAGGTACAGATCGTAGTCAATAGCTTCGCAGAGTTCTCTACGTCGACCCCTGGGGGGGGGTGAATAGAAGCCATGAAAAATCAACTATACCTTTGTCGAAATTCGAGCGACGGATCGTCACCTACCAGCCTGGCATGCTACCAGCTACACTACAACAGCATGCACAGAGGCAGGCGATAAGCCTTTACCTACGCCTATCATAACTATCAGCTGCGCACAAAACACATCTGGTTTTTCCTCATAGGTACTATGTGTTGATTCACTCCCAGTCGCTACTGAACGTGTTTGCAAAACCCTCCACTTTTACAACAGCCCAACTGCGTATGCTAGTCCGTAACTACTGCACTTGCGATCTATTGTGAAAAGTTATCAGAACTCGTATTTCTTTTTATCTGTTTTGCGATCACGATGTGTCCTGACTGGAAGTGAGTTGACTGCAAACTATGTCCTATGGAGTAGCAAGACAAGACGACAATATGAGAAGGGTTTAAATTACTCTTTATTTTTTCCCTCGTTTCACAGACGCTCCCGCACTCTGGGATACAAAGACCTTGTGGTCTGAACGTAAAAATATAAGACTACTAATTAAATCAAATTTAAATAAGAGCTAACTCTTAATATTTTACACAGATGACTAACACCAAGACTGGCCTTTTAAATTACTACGTCTGTAGTACGCAAACTACGGAAAACTACAATACGTCTTTAGCTTTCACGAGGATTAAAAACCTCTGGCCTTAAAGGCGGACAGTAACTGATGGCAAGCTCGCGTGAAGACTCCTGGCAAGATGGCTCTCTCTCTCCTTCTACTACGCTCTTGGCAAAAAGCCACAACTTAAATACTTAAACGTTACTAAGTATATTTGCATAAACATATTCACGCGTTAATTCTGGCCGGAAGTAGAAAATAAGGGATGATTGTAAAGTTTTAAAATAAAATAAATGTTAGTCAAACTTAAGATCCTTACATACTTCCTGCCAGAGTTAATATGTTTGAAACTAAGGTCTAAACGACCCTGTTGAAAACTTTTAATTCTAAATGCTAAGTCTAACGCGAGGCCAATCTTTTACAAAAACTCCTCACTAAACCTATCTAAACTAGAAATTATGCAAAAAGCAGTTTTACAACATTTTCTCCAGGGACAATTATTCTTCATCTGTTCGAGTACCTAAAAAAACAGGAACTTCTTGTCTGTTATCGGTTTCTTCCAGAGATCTGGGAGGAAAACTAGTTCAATCAATTTGTCAAACTATTTAAATTCCACGTAACATGAACATGTATATATATATATTAAACTCTATTCTTATTTCATTCACAGCATTATTTAATTATCTTCCCGTGCTCTCTTACATGTGTTGTAAAGAGAGAAACACCAAACACGGGCGTGTCTATGTACAAGCGTTCAACATTACCGCCTACAATCAAAACACTAACGTGTTAAAGTTCAACATAACAAGACCTCAGAACACACATTACATTCGTTCTCTGAACCCTGAGGTACTATTCTAAAATAAGTGGCTAACTCTGTAGTGTAGCGTCAGAGAGCCTAACCAAAGAATATGTACTGTTAAGAAGGAAAACTTTGCTGAAGCAAAAGTGGCTCCCTTCCAACGAAAAGGGAAACAACTGCGCATGCGTGAAATATCTGTCGCCAAAAAGCGCCAAAGCTCGAAGCTGAATGTCGAAGTTGGTTTGGACAGGTTCGACCGTTACGTTTAGCAAGAGTTTAAACAAAGAATAGGTTCTTTGGTTTCAAGTAGCGATATGGACAATGGAAGTTCAACAGCCAGTGAAAATGAAACTTCACCTAATATTTCATCATTTCCGAGTTTAAATTATCGCGACAAGTCAAAGAACGATTCATCTTAACCCGTGTTCCTCAATTTCTATACACGTCGCGGAGGGGGAAAATGTCGGCTAGGTACCAAAGAACCGGCACATCACAGAGGGGAAATTCTCGCCAACAGATTCCGTCGCCAAATCCCTTGGCGAATGTTCCCTTTTCTTTGTAGCGGCGTTGCAGACAAAGTGGTTTACATTACGTCTATGGAACCTTTCCTTCTTTACATAGAGGTTCTTTGGCCTAACTACCTTCATTCATTCTAAATTTAGCACATATTTACAATGCGTAACGCTTTTTTTTTCAGTCATACCATTAAATTTTGAAATTTGGCATTTATACAATATTTCCACTTTTAACATATCACAGTACTTCTTAAATTTTGACGGAACAGTTCACATGTGTATAAGAACACATTAACATGCCATTAATTCTACACATTTGAAAACATACAGTTAAATTTCTCCTTTTGAAAGCAAGTGCTGTTTCTTTTACATTTAACAGCTACATTTCACAAGTCCTTCAGACTAAAATGTCTTTTCTTAATAGAATCTTTTAAACAAAGCTTTATACAATATTTTTAGAATGTTCTTAAGGTACTTTTCTTATTTCTTCGGTTACAAAACCTTTTACAATGCTTTAGTATTTACACTTTGCTATTATACAATAATTTTAGATTACTCGGGAGTAGTTGAAAAACATAGTAACAGATAGGTAAAACTCATTTCTCGCCTTTTTGGCGATAAAAGTAGACCTCACATGAGGTAAAACTTCTCCTTAAATTCTACCACTTGCAGTAAGAACGAAAAATTAACTTAAAAGTTTCAAAGTAACATAAAGTTTTACTTATCTTTGTAATATTCAGCCATGCGTCTTGCCGTCCATTCTTGAAACGTTGCGAAGACAACAGGTTGGTTCAATTGACGTCTGGCTCGGGACTGAACATCACGGTTCTCGTCCTGCCATTTTCTTTTAGGACATGTTCCTTGACCCTTGAAGGCTTTCTTCTTAAGCTCCGATTGTTGAAAAGGTCGCTTGATGGATGGCATCCTTGAAGTTTTCGGCACATCTTTGGTCCACTATTGCCGGACCCTGGTCGCTCGCTGATCGAGATTCATGCCTCGCCTTGAGTCTGGAACTGCATTCCCCGGGTGAATTCGTAGGCACTTGCCGCGTAGAAACCTTTCTGTCGGTTCGCTATTTCTTTTCTCATAGGTCCTATGACTGCGGCCATTTCTTCTCGCCCTCTTCTTACTGTTAGAATTTCCGTCTTCCTCCTGTTGGAGCCGCTCGTGCCCTCTCTTTTCTGGTCGGGGGAATACCTTCCTTTTCTTGTTACCTCCGGTCTTCTATCGGGGGGCTTTTCTTTTCTTGTTCATATCTTTACTTGTGGCTGATTCGGGCGGTCGTTGTTGTTGTGCCATGTCTTGAGATGGTGCCTGCCGTGCCGGATCCTGCAAAAGATCTTCAAAGATTTTCATTTTATCTCGGTTGTAAAACGGCTTGATTTGGTCGATATTTGCCATAAATATTTCACTATTCTTGGCTTTTAAGACTACTACAGCGCGGGTTACTTTTTCTAAACTGTATGGCCCTTCAAACCGTGGGCAAAATTTTGCTACTTTGTCTTCCTTCGCTGAAGGAAGTGAATGTTTTAGCTTAAGTACTTTATCCCCCACATTATAAGTTACTTCCCATCTTTTCATATCATAGTAAATTTTTTGTTTTCTCTGTGATACTTCAGTGTTTTCCTTTGTCTCCTTAATTAACTTTTGTATATCTACCTTTTGAAATTCAGGGGCCCTTTTTTGAACATAAAACAATTTGTCCAGTGGGGTTATAATCTTCTTGTCTAAAAATAGCTCAGTAGGAGTTTTGCCCGTCGTGTTGTGTTTGGCGGTTCAAAGGGCGAAAGCTAATTCATTGACACAGTTATACCAGGTTTTATGAAAATTTTTCACATAACTACGAATAATTTTAACTATGTTTCTGTTGACCCGTTCCGCTGAATTTGATTGCGGCCGATACGGGACCATTTTTAAATGCCGTATGCCCAGTTTCTGACACATGTATAAAAAATATTTCTTATAAGTTGAAGACCATTATCCGATATAAATTTTAGGGCCGCCCCGTATTTTAAAATACATTTATTTAAAATAGAATCAGTAACTAATTTCGCAGAGGCTCGTTTTAGGGGAACAATTTCGGTCCATTTACTAAAATGGTCTACCATAACAAGCAGATAACGACTTTTATTTAACTGACTTTTGGGAAAGGGCCCAATAAATCGACGCCAATTGTTTCATTTGGAAATTCTGATTTAATGCTATTTAGAAACCCGGCCGGGCGGAAATTAACACAATTAACTAGCTGGCATGTTGGGCAAGACCGGACATACGCCCTTGTTAACTTTTGCAGTTCAGGAAAGTAAACTGCTTCGCGTACGCGTTGGATGGTTTTCCGAATGCCACCATGAGCTGATACTGGCGAATCGTGCAATTCCTGCAAAATATTTAATCTAGGACTAGCTGGGATAACAGGTCGGTATTCATTGTTATTATTCGTAGTTTTCGTATAAAATAATGAACCATCTATCAGTTCGTAATGGCCGCCCTATTTCTTATTGCCACACTATCTTGGTGGCTAAAGTTTTCCGGATCTCTTGAATAATCATATATATTTTTAAATTCCAGATCCTTGCCCAGTTCGTTATTATGGCCTCACGAGAATGTAGCATATGGGATGTGAGCATTGCCACTTTAACACTATTCCCTTCTTCATCTATCTTGATTCTTGATAAGGCATCTGCTACGACGTTTTCCTTTCCCGGCCTATGTTTAATTATCAAATTATATTCTTGTAATTTGAATGCCCATCTTATTAATCTTGGCGATAGATTCTTCCCTGAATATAATCTAGCGACCGCCGCATGATCAGAGTAGACCGTTACTGGAAAACTTCCAAAATAGACTCAGAACTTTTGTGCCACTAACAGAACCGCAAGTGTTTCCCTTTCTGCCGCTGAATAATTTCTTTAAGTATCATTTAAAGTACGACTAAAGAATGCCATGGGCTGCCCATTTTTGGAAAGAACTGCTCCTACGGCATAATCCGAAGCATCGGTCGCGATTTCTGAATTTTCATCACTTTCGGGAAATTTCAACACAGGGGCTTTCGTTAACGCTTGTTTTAATTTTTCAAAAGCGTTGTTAGCTTCGGCTGTCCATGAAAATCTTGCCTTCTTTCGTTTTAGTTTTAATAATGGTTCGGCAATGCTGGCAACATCTTTTATAAAGGACCTGATGACCTTAGTATGAGCAGAGCCCTAGAAAAGAAAATAATTTTTTTTTGCCGTATTTGGCGGCGGATAATTCTGAACTGCAATTATTTTTGATTTGTCGGTTTCGATGCCTTCTTTCTGGGCAGTTTTATACCCTAAATAACGTAATTCTGTGGCTGCGAATTTGCACTTTTCAGCATTAACTTTTAGACCGGCCTCATTTAACAATGAAAACACTTCTTTTAAGTCTTTAATGTGTTGTTCTAAATTATCACTAGTAACAATAATTTTATCCAAATAGATAAAAGTGCTTTTCCCGAGGGCGGGTCTTAAAACAATGTCAATACAACGTTGAAATGTTGCTGGCGCACCTGACAGGCCAAACCGCAGGCGCAAAAATGCATAAGTGCCAGACTTAGTTATGAAAGCGGTCTTTAGTACATCTTAAGGTTTTACGCCTATTTGAAAGTACCCGGATGTTAAATCTAATGTCGTCATATATTTAGTGGAAGTTATGTTTCGCAAGATTTCCTCAATAATGGGTAATGGATAAACCGAATATTTAGTAACGCTATTTAGTTTGCGGTAATCAATTGTAAAACACTACCTTTTTGGGTGTGTAACCGGATAATCATTGTTCTTCTTACATAAAACAACCGGGCTAGCATAATTACTGGAGATGGGCGTGATGATCTTTTTACTTAGCATATCTTTAATATGCTATTCTATAATTTTTTCTTTAGACTTGTCATAGCGGTAAGCCTTGTGGCGAACTGGCTGTGAATCTCCTGTATTTATTTCATGGTTAGTCACTTACGTAAATCCGGGAATGTCACTGAACAAAGTAGAAAATTCACTTATCACTTGGCGTAGGTTTTCTTGCTCTTCAGTTGGCAAATGTTCACGCTTCAATGTGGGGGAGGGGGGGTCCGCTTTTACTTCCGGCACCGGTTTCATTGTCAGCTTAAGTTTTGCTTGAATGAAATCGACTGTTGCTTCGGACGCTGAAAGAAAATCTACTACCAATATTATGTTTGCTTGAAGATTTCTTACAATAAGATACATAACTTTTACCTGTTCGTCCTTAATGCTGATATACAGTGGTACTTTACCTATACATTTGCATCTTTCCCCCTAGGCTGCTATTACCGTCGTGTTATCCGAACTGTAGATTCTATACCGACGAAAACATTTTTAAAAAAATTCTTCTGTCACAAAGCTATACTATGCTCCTGTATCCAGAAGGACGGTGGCTGGAATATTGTTCATTAACATTTCAATCTTCGGAAGAACTAAATTTTTCACAACAACTGTATTGAGCTTGATGGTAGAGGGATTTTCTTGGCCTACGGATTTCCGCACCCTCCCGTCAGCAGAAACCCGTTTCAGTTTTAATCTTCTTTCTTCTTTTCCAGGCCTTTCCTCTGGCCTTCCACTTTTTGTCTGGCTTATTTTTGAAATGTCGACGTTCGCTGGCTGTTTTTGAATATTCAGGCTTCTTTCACCACTGATTCCGACTTGCTTCCGTAGCCGCGATCTTGCCTGTGCTGTGGCCTTGGCGCTTCAAATTGGGTTTGCACTGGCGACTTCCTTCAATGTCCGCCGTTCTGCTTTCAAACTGGATTGCGAGTTCAAATAATTTTTCCAAAGTCGTCGGATTCCTAATTCGGTAAAGCCTTGTACCTGAGGACGTAACCTAGGCAAAATTACTTGTATGGTTTCAGAATCTGGCCGGCTCAAATACAGAAGTTTAAATAATTGTATTTTTGTCAAAATGAAGCTTGAGATGTCCTCAATTCTTTGCTGGTACGTGCTAAAGAGTTCCGCTTCTAATTTCGCACGATTTCTTCCTACTGGGAAGGCTTTTACTAAGGAGGTCTTCAAATTTTCGTAAGTGTAGGTAGGACTTCTCGGTTGGCCCAACAGACTTTTTCCGATGTACTTGAACGAACTAAGCCCTTGACCCCTCAAAGCGCTAGTAGCCATAAGTCAATTTTTGGAACTCAGGGACTGGATACAACATAAAGTGGTCATCTAAATTTTCCAAAACGTTATTCATCGGTGAATTCCCATCGAAGCTCCCTGCTGGCTTCATTGATGCTCGTATGGTCTAGACGATGTCCCCGAATCCTTCTAGGGTGGCAGCTGGCATTTCTGAATTTTGGGCCGATATCACGGGTTCATCAGCTTCCTCTTGAATGTCGGCCATGGATCTTCTCCTTCGAGCGCCACTATCAGGACTACTGTTTCTTTTTATCTGTTTTGCGAACATGATGTGTCCTGACTGGACAGTGAGTTAACTGCAAACTATGTCCTATGGAGTAGCAAGACAAGACGACAAGATGAGAAGGGTTAAAATTACCCCTTATTTTTTTTCTCGTTTCACAGACGCTCCCGCACTCCGGGATACAAAGACCTACCACTTGTAGACTGAACGTAAAAATATAAGACTACTAACTAAATAAAATTTAAATAAGAACTAACTCTTAATATTTTACACAGATGACTAACAACTGGCCTTTTAAGGACTACGTCTGGTCTTTTAAATTACTACGTCTGTAGTGCGCAAACTGAGCAAAACTACAATACGTCTTTAGCTTTCAAGAGGATTAAAAAGCTCTGGCCTTAAAGGCGGACAGTAACTAATGGCAAGCTCGCGTGAAGACTCGTGGCAACATGGCTCACTCTCTCTCCTTCTACTACGCTCTTGGCAAAAAGCCACAACTTAAATATTTAAGCGTTAGCAAGTACAATTTGCATAAACATATTCACGGGTTAATTCTGGCCGGAAGTGAGAAATAAGAGATGAATGTAAAATTTTAAAATAAAATAAACGTTAGTCAAATTTAAGATCCTTTTTTATTTGGTATGTTTATAATTCCCGTAACTCCTGTTGCATTAATTTAGGAACATCCGGATATATATACTATATATACATGTGTGTGTGTAACAGATTAAGTAGATGGCTGTAATAGACGGGAGATGGTTTATTGCGTAAATGTAACGATGACGCTGGGAGACAGATGCGACCGTAGATACATCACATAATTTTATTTCTAGGCACCTAATTCTGAGACACATATTCTTATTCGTAGACGATCATAGCCGCAATATGCACTCATTCTTCATAATATATTTCCGAATTTACATCTTAAGACATACAGTGGATGACAGAGGTAAGCGACAACATCCTAGCAAAGCATAGTTATCCAATATCGAATTTTAGTTTAAGAGAAAGGTTTCGGTTAACATAAATCTTGATCTGAGATTGGTTAAAATATATGTGAATTGCACGTTATGTAAGATGACATAATGCTGATTGATACTGAAAAAACGCAGTTTAGATTGATATGTTATGAATAGCTAGTATTTTTAAGACAGAAAGAGGAAGAACCCAACTTAAAATGAGGATTAAAAGGGACTATTGTCAAATTAAAGTTGTTAGTTTGCTTTCATAATTTTTATTCTACATACATATGTATACGTAAGATATAAGAAAATACGATAGCTGCTTTAAAAACTAATTGGCGATCTCAAAATTAACATTCTAAATTTGGTGATCTTCCCCTTAATTTATCTGTTCTCCCGAATTCGAGATTTTTCTATGTTACCTAACGCTGCTTGAAAAGTGCAACCAAAACTGACACTACTCAATCATAGCCTGTCCCTAGAATCGCACCTACTCTCGTATAAATACCCTAGGGAGCTAAATACGTCACCTTCTTTTCCTAGCTTCTACCTTGCTAATAGCCCCTCCTTTGCTTTTCCGTCTAAAATGATGTTGCCCCCGTTAATCTGTGCATATGAGAAATTATTGTAATTGTTTATGATCAAAATGTATACTGTCCACGAAGAATGATTTCGAATGTGTCTAGAAATAAAAATGGTAATTTGCTGAACTTGGATTTTGTCAACATATTCGTCCATCTTTCCACTCGACTAGTGAAAGCTGTTAAAAGTACCGCTGTTTACTGCGCATCAAAATATTCATCCTCGGTTACGACGACTGCAAGCTGGTTCTTCTTCTATACTTCCCAAATCATTACACACACACACACACACACACACATATATATATATATAGTATAAGTCGTTTTTTACTTATATAGCATAAGATAAACACTCACTTTCAAAAGTTAAGCACGAAGATGTAAAATGCAAACAAATCAACAAATACTGCTTTGATTGATACAAAATTCGGCAGGAAAGTAGCATATATATTTATGCATAAACCAAAATCAATAATTATATACAGAAATGAAAACAATTTTAAATTTTTGTAAGTTATCAGATAATGACATACTGGAGACTTAAACAGAATTATGTATAAAGTGAAAATAAACAGCATAAAATGAAAAAATGGACATAAATAGGGTATGTGATCCCCCCCTCATCTGTATACAAAGTTTACACCTTGTGACCATGCTTTCAATCAGGTGGTCAACCACCGCAGAAGTAAGCAATCGCCATTCTTCTTGTAGTTTAATCTTCTTGTAGTTATAGAAGCAGTTTCCAGCTCAATAAGAGTGGCTGGAGGTGGGAAATGTGAAGATACAGCACGGCCGAGAGTATCCCAAAGATTTTCAATGCGATTAAGGTCGGGTGAATATTCTGGCCATGCCATACACGCAATCCCTTCACTCTCCAGGAAGTCGTCGACGATGTCAGCTCTATGGGGACGTGCGTTATCGTCCATTAAAACAAAAGTAGGGCCACCTGCTGCAGCGTACAATCTCACAATGGGCTCTAGGACTGCGTCTCGATACCGGACAGCCGTCAAAGAACCCCGTTTAAAGATGTGCAGGTCGGTGCGATATCCTAATGAAATCCCTGCCCACACCATAATGCTTCCTCCTCGGAATGCATGATGTTCGGTGATGTTTTGGGACTGATTGTGTGTTCGTTGGTCACGCCATATCCTTATACGCTTGTCATCTAGCTCCAGAGCAAAACTTGACTCATCAGTTAACATGACATTGCCTCAGTCAGACACATTCCATCTGACATTTTCCACTGTAATCGTGCTTCTCTTGATTGGACGGATAGAGGAACACAAACTCGAGGTACCCAGGCGTACAGTCCACTCATATGTAATCTTCGGCGCACAGTAGCTGCAGATATTGCCTTATCAATGTATGCTGTAACCATAGATGTCACAGGTGTGGAGGTCGCTCTGCGACTCCGCTTGGCTACAATAGCAATATATCGATCTTCCGCGGGGGTTGTAACCCTTGGGCGACCGGCTACGAGCCTTCGCACAACTGTCTGTGTGGTTTGGAATTTTTTCCATAAACGTGAAATTACAGAATGATTAACGCCGAAGAAAAGAGCAACATCTGTGATCGACTGTCCTGCTTCAATACGCCCCACAGCACGCCAGCGCTCAGAATCTTCCATTCGTCTTCCGGAAGTCATAGAAACACGTATGTCTTGAAAACAAATTGTACGAAAGTTTTAAACACCTCCTATCAGCACTTACAATGAACTTCTGTAACCCTTCATAAGGCTGGCTTCTTATAAGACTGACGTTTTTGCATATTTCTTGACACGAAAGAGCGATTGGCTGTTACGTAACATATTTGCATACTTCAATCTACCTCTGCAGCCAGTTGCATCCTCTTCAGTTTTGATTGGCTTCAGGAAATTAGCATTTTCCTCTCCGTGCTTAACTTTTGGAAGTGAGTGTATATATATACATATAGTATAAGTCTTTTTTACTTATATAATTATATAATATAAGATATATATATATATATATATATATAGTATAAAATAGTATTGAATTCAGTTTCAAAATTCATTGCGATTTCAATCTTGGATATTTCGCCTTTTCCGCCCTAAAATAAGTATAGTTTTTAAAATTAATATCTCTGATATGTCATTTCGACGATTAACAGGTTTCATATTAATTTTCGTAACATTAATGCATATTTTAAATTTTAACCAGTAGCCTTGCAATAAATTCTATTCGTGCTTGCTCATGTGGATCACAGTTTAGCACTTTTGCGTCTGGATGACCAGAGATTCAGTTCCTAATAAGGGCATAGTTGAATGTTTTCGTTTCATATACCTAAAAAATAATACCCTTCATAGCATTTGAAGCATACAACAAGCAAGGCAGTAGAGGCGCGTGGCTTTTATGCCTATACACTTTAATCTGTTTGCTTTTTAAATTGTACTCTGCTTGGAAGAAACAGTTGAGAGAGATAATCACGAGTGCTTTTACAGGGAAAATTCTCCACCAATAAAATTTCTCCACCGTTTATAGCATCATTCCATGTGTCACTCAGGGCATACAAAGACATAATGTTACACGAAAGTACAAGTAAAAATGCAAGTTGTTATGATTATGTTGAGATATTCTAGTATATTTTCGAATTTCCAGGAAATCTAAGAAGAGAAAAATTTTAAGGTGTGAATAAGGTCACTATAAACGGCGTATCACTCACTTTTCAAATTGATGCCGTCAAATATTATCGCGCTGTATTACATTTAAAGAAATTAAATTGCAGAGTTTCCCTTATTTTGCATAATAAATTTATTTTAAGTTTGATACCTTTCCTGATCGTGCCTTCTGTTAAACTTTGAATTAATAAAGGGTTACTTTTCGCACTTTTTCTGTGCTGGTGATTTATTCACGGCTGTGTGAGAATTAGCCAAGTTCATTGCAGGATCTAATTGAGTTTTATGTGGAATAGCAGAGACAGTTCTTACAAAAGGATGAAGAATCTGCGTATACGTATGTTCCTCAAATTGTGAAAAAACGACTGTACCTAGGGCCATGAAATTTTTAATAACGTAGTCCTCCACCCGAAATGGACACCTGAAAGCCCGAATTTTGATTTTAGAATATGTTTCATTATCTATTCCATATTTGTAAAATTTTAAGGAACTTTCGATTAACAAACTCAACTATTTCAAAGCAAGCAATGGCAACCATACGGCGGGGAAAAAATTCGCAAGACTGTGTATCAGAAATTCTAAAGATGTGCTGTTTTTAAATATTTTGTGATTTTACTGCTGAAACGAACTTTATGCAGCGTTAATTCCAAGAACACGTTATTTAAAAAATAACGTAAACACACAAAACGTTAATAATAAATACACAAAGAAAAAATTTTGTAGAACCATCTTAGTAAGAAACCTGAGCACTGATATGATGACCTGAGAAAAGACTGAAATAAACAGAAAATGTATGCCAACACTTAACATGTATGGGAAATACTAAATGCGTACTGCTATGCTGCTTTTAAATTCTTTGCAATTTTGCTGTTGGTATATGGCATAAAAATCATCATCATTCATTATTAAGCATGAAGAAAATCATGCTTAATAATAAAGCTAAGAAGATAAATTCTTTTTTTTAAATAGAGCATTGGTGGGTGTAAATGTAACAATAGTCTTGTAGACTGCGATGTCAGCGAGAGCTTAAAAAACCTTAATAAACCTTTTTAGGCGACCGTTAAAATCTGAAACCTTTCAGAATTATTTTTTCTCTCCTACCGCTGAATATAATTTGGCTCCGATTACTAATTTTTTAACTGGAGACGATGAACATTTCAATTTTTCCAATATATGGTCTTGATACTTACAGCACTATGCAAGCCGTGAATGAAATTATTCCAAAGATATTTAAAATTATTAAAATTCCTGAGGTATTTATAATAATTCCTCACATTTGTAAACCTTATAATTAGCTGAAGTTACAAATGGCTAATTCACAGACACAAATATTTCAAAAAGAATACTTTCCAGTATAATATTAGACATTTTAAAATATCAGCCCTCAGATTCATGACTCGAAACGCAGTTTCACTGCTCCTAGTAAAAAGCAGAGAATGTGCAACAGCAATTCTTAGGTTTATGTTTCTTTATATAGCTATTTATGCTTCCGAATAAGCGTGCCATTTGCAGCAAAACGCGAGGCGGTTTCCGGCATTTTAAACAAGTTGTTATGAGCTTATCAAAATTCTACTGCAACGAAAACTTTGCTACTAAACAAAATTCATTTTTTTTTCCTTCGAGCTAAGGAGAAAGCATTATTCGTGAGTTCGTGAGTTACAACAGGTGCTGCACAGAAGTTACTTATAAAACATTCTTATCATGTACTGCTATTTCGTTAATGGCATGCATTAACTGGGTTTGGCCAATTACCGACAAGGAAAAACATAAATTCAAGTTTAGTGTAAAAACAGTCAGAAATTGGTAATTATTTTTCAATGTGAAAGTAGCAAAAATAAATTTATTTGAAATGTCATCATGAAAGTACGTCACATGACAAGAAAAATCCGTGATTAAAAACAAATGACTTTAACAACTATATTACCAGCTAAATTTCTTTGTGTTAAACACATTAGATATAATATAACGCAAAAATTAAAAATGGTACTTATGATGTAAATCAACGCTCGCAAAGTAATAAAAAAGATCCGCGTTAAATATTTCATAGAATTTTATAATATAAATCAATAGGCAGCAACATGAGGTCGGAAACATTCCAGCGGAATATCGTAAAGGAAACGATTTGCGTAAAATTTAGTGTACTTTTTTCTATCAATAGTTTGAATTTTAACATAGACCTGTGTTATACAGTCTCACTCTTTTTGGAGGCATAAAATGTAGATTCTTCGTAGAAGACGAACTAAAGAATACTCGCTATGTCTTTGAAAAATAAATACTGCAGAAGAAGGTTTTAAATAACTTTTTATTTGAACTAAATTTAACAAGATGCACGTAATCGATGCTCACAATTCACCACCGCTTGTGGCTAGCTAAAGCGAAAATAAAAATGTGCAAATCACTTATGAATTTGAATCGCTAACGACTGGCTCCTTAGCTTATCTAAAGCTCTAAATCGGCTGCACACAGCAAACTATCAGTATAATCTGATGGGTGTCTAACATTGGCTTCTTCTTATTATTATACTACTTTGTGAAGCTTGGCTTTCCTTCGGCGCCTTGTGCTCCTATGCATGCGCAATGCTACTTTCAGAGAAAGAAAAAGGGAATGGACGCATTCTCTCCACTCCAGAGAGAACGTCAGTCCCGTAATAATCCTTATTTTGCGATATAAGTAATCAAGAATTCTGTGTGCATTTGATGATAAAGTTTCCTAAAATTTGGTATCGCCAGGAATTCTTATTGCAGTAAGCCAACAAGTCGGCCAAAAGATCTATATCTCCAAGTTTCATATTTTTAACATTGCGCGTCTGGCTTCCTGGCATTTTTTGCAGTGAATAATAGCATGTTCCGTGCTGTTAGTTACTAAACATTTATCGCAGGAGGGAGAGTCCAGTCTTCGGTATCTGTAACGGAGCAGTTTTGTATCTAGCGACTGTAATCTCGCTTTGGTGATCGCAGTCTCCATTGCTCTACTGATATTCAGTCCTTTGCTGCAATCTTTAAAAACGTCATAGTAACTAAATTTACGCCCTATATTGGAGGTAATGGGAAGAGGTGGGATGAGGTCGTAGATGTCATGCATAAAGATGGTGAAAAATGTTTGGCGATAAAATACATCCCAGTGGGACCCCGAGCGCCATCTCGTGGCTTCCTGACAGTTAATCCTTCCGACAGTTTCCGATAGATATCTCCGCCTCTCCACTTTATTCTTATAGTTCTCTGATTTAAAAAACTTTTAATCCAAAGTATGCTACTCCCCTTGACTCCAAATTGCATAATTTTATAAAGCAGACCGTCAATCCAAACCGAGTCAAAAGCGACTTTAAGATCAAACGCAACCAGCTGAACTTGTTTCCTATGATGCAAGATACTGCTGTAGATTTTGTTGAGCAAGACCATGCAATTTCTATTGGGAAGGAACCCATAATGTTGCTCTGACAGTTTCCCACTCTCCTGAATTCTCGGGAATAGCCTGTTTAGCACCATGTTTTCCATTACCTTGGCCAAAGTTTGTGTCAGAGAAATTGGTCTGTAGGCAGAAATCTCAGAGCTGTTCCTTCCAGGTTTTAAAAAAGGGATTACCACTGCCATTTTCCACTTTTTGGGAATCTATCCCGAATGCCATGAGTTATTACAAGCTTCCAGTAGGATGCATTTGCTGTCTTCATCTAAGGACCTAATGGCAGTTCTTGTGAGTCCGTCTTGCCCTGGGGTTGAGTTTTTGAGATTCTTAATGGCTTTCTCAAGTTCATCTCTGAAGAATGGTCTATTGAAGTTGCTGAAGTCGTCCTCGCTTAAATCCAATGGCATGTGTTTACAGCTAGAGGCCTTAGGGTAGTGTTTAGCAAACATATCGCATTGCTCTTCAGCGATCCAAATGAGGTTTCCAGACCGATTTAGAATATTGTGCGACGACTGATATGGAATATTGTCTATGCGAAGGTTCCTTAGTATCCTGCAGATATTTCCATCCTTGCTGGAATGCTTGCATATCGTTTCCCAATGCTGCTTTTTTTGGCTTTTTTAGGTTAGCATTCCACTTCTTATAGAAGATCCAAAATTTCTTAGAGAAGTAAGTTCTGGCTAATCTGAGATATTTGCGTTTTTGTCCCAAAATAAAGTTGCATTCAGTGTTTCACCATGGGCAGTCACCACGTTGTTTAACCGGCTTAGTCATGTTCCGATTTTTTGCTCTACTCAGGATCTTATTGATGTTCTCTAAATTCCTTTCCTCTGGGAGCAGAGAACTCATATCGTTTCTACTATCTGAACTATAATTCTTCCAATTGCAGAATTTGAAGATCCTCTTATTGCCCACAGCGGGGACATCATTATCCACAAGATAGATCCTAATTGGGTACTGTTCACTGCTAAACAGGTCTTTAATAGTGTTCCAGTACGCTGAACCATACAGGTCAGCCTGGACATAGAGCAAGATGAATGCAGGATTGCCCCCCACTCGGGCTCACATGTGTAGGACACCCGTTGTTAAGTATTCAAAGGTTGTTGCTATTGCACCATAGCAGCAAAGCTTTACCCCCCGTAGAAAGTTTCTTCGAGCCCCATGCAGGGTTATGACTGTTGAAGTCGCCTAAAATTAAGTAACTGCCTGGAAATGTTGCCAGCACTCTGTCCCAATCTTACTCACAGAATTGGCCGTTAGGGAGATAGACATTTAAAATTGATAAAACAAAACCATTTGCACTGATGTCAACTCTCATTATTTCACCCCCCTGCAATTTCATAGCTATTGTCCTGTACCAGTAAACTGGCCATGTCTTCCCTGATAGCTATTATGAGGCCACCGCTTTGGTGGGAGCAATTTCTGTCTTTTCGGTAATAATCTTGTTTAGTAAACAAAAAATATCTAGGTTAGAAAGTCAGGTCTCCTGGACAACAAAAGTATCACACTGAAACGCTTTCCTGTGAATAATAAAATCTCTCTTATTGTAGATGCTCCTTGCATTCCAAGAACAAATAATCGGCCCCATCAAGCTGGATAAGAAACAAAACTGCAAAACGGAAAGAGAAAATAAAATAAAAAGTGGACAAATTAAAGCTTTCCCACTCACCTTTTCCAGTTTTTTTAAGCTTAGTCAAGTCATGTTTGCTTTGGTAGCAAGCCTCTAGGACTGCTGGGTGAATTTTAGTAAATGATTTCGCTCCCTTGCTTCTCGCAGAACCTGTTACTATGCTTGACGTGTATGAGTCTATGCACTATCTAATTCAAGGGCACGTTTAGCACTCTGCTTGTCTTTAATTAATTACGACAGTTTGTAAGGTTTTAGTTAAACTAACCAAGTTTTATTTTAAGTTAAATCTGTCTATCTCCTCTCTGCTTCAACTTCCCGTCAGAAGAAGCGCGCGGTTTCAGCTTATGTTAATTTTTGAAGTACAGCCAAGTACTATTTAAGCCAGAGGTAGAAACCTCTCGGTGTGTGAGAGCTTAGTCTCAGATCACGGTCACGCCGCTCAACGTTCGCCTGACCAGCTAGCAGTTTAAATTTATAAGCCATAGTGCTTACTACGTGATTGCATTGTAAAACAAATTAAAGTGCGTTAGTATTTAGTATATCTTGCTACGCACCCTTTTTGGTAGAGGCCAATCTCCGCGAATTGCTCTGCGAAGCAAAGATTGATTTAATTTCTATTTTAGGTTTAGTATTTAAATTTATTTGATTGTTAAGTTCGACCCAAGTGGGGTCTTTTACTTTCTGTATCTTTCCCGAGTTGGGAAGTTTGTTATTAATAGTGATTTAATAAAAGGGGATTTTAAATCCCTTCACGTGCAGTTATTCGCCAATACAGTATCTACACCAGAACATAGCGTACCTTCCGCTCCCTGTTCCAGTTCAGGACTGAAAACTTCAGGTTAAGAACCCTTTACGGAATTTACCATGTTCTCCAAAAACACACACAGAATACTCAGTCCTCACAGTGGCGCCCGAACCAAAAGAAGAGGATGGCCTCAACAACAAGAAGACGAACCTGAGACACCTGCTGTACCTGTCCAGAATCCTGAGATAGCACCTCCTGGCATAGAAGGATTCGGCTACATCGTACAAACCATGCGAGCAGCCATGAAGCCAGCGGCAAGTTTTGACGGCAAGACAGCCGTAATCAATTTCCTGGAAAAGCTAGACTCCCACTTCATGCTATATCCAGTCCACGAATTTCAGAAAGTCGCTCTTGCTACCAGCGCTTTGAAGGGCCAAGCGCTAAGTTGGTTCAAGTGCATCGGAAAGAATCTCTTGGGGGAACCAGGAAGCCCCACATACACGTATGAAAATTTCAAGAATTCTCTAGTGAAAGCATTTCCCGTGGTGCGAGATCGAGCCAGATTGGAAGCTGAACTGTTTAGCCGATACCAAGAAAGAATAGAAGATTTGTCTAATTTTATTTTGAGGAAAATTCAAGTTTTCAAGCTTTTGTATGGAAGTCGCCCGGATCCTGAAATTATTCAAGTTATACTTCCTAGGCTACTGCCCCAAGTTCAAGATTTCATCGAACTAAGAAATCCAACAACATTAGACAGATTATTTGAGCTCGCGGTACAATTTGAAAGCCGAAGAACAGCCGACAACGAACGACGACGCCAATTTGAGCGAAGAAGTCAGTGGAGTTCGCCAAGACCGCAGCAAAAGCAAAATCAAAGTTACGGGAATAAGGCGAAGCAATGGCCGAAGAAAGATGTGTCTCCTAAAGCGAGCGGCGAACGAAGGGAATTTAATAGAAGAACAAGCAAAGATTCCGAGGGCAACCAGAAGAAAAAGAATTTAAACTAAGAGGGATTTCTTCGAGGAAGGTGAAGAAGTCCGAAGCAGCGCAAAACCCTTCCAAAATCAATTTAAACACCGTGGTCGTTAAGAATTTGAGTTTGCCGAAGATTGAAGTTCTAATCAACAACATACCGGCGACAGCCCTCTTGGATACAGGAGCCCAAAGCAGCTTCGTATCGGAAAGATTCTTTAAGAAGCACTTTCGACGTTACAGAATTTTTAGTGCAAGAGACACGGATGTCATAGCGGCCCAAGGAGAAAAATGTAGCTGTTTAGGAAAAGTACCATTGTTCGTGCGTATCAACAACGAACAGGTAAGAATCCTGTTTTATATTGTGCGTAACCTGCAGACTTGTATTATTCTAGGTGTGGACTTTTTTAGTTTGGCAGAAGCAAAAATTGATTTCAAGGGGGGAGAACTAACATTAAATATGAAGCCAATTGAAGCGAAGAATGATAAGCCCCCGCAGCTGGACTTGGAACATTTACAAGCAGAGGAAAAAGAGAAAATCCAAGGTCTGGTAAGTCACTTTGCGAATTTATTTAGTGATGTACCAGGGTTTACGCAGGTGGTGAACCACGACATTGACACGGGGGACGCTCAGCCAGTTAGGCAAAAGCCATATAGATATGACAGGGTAAAAGAAGAAATAATTGAACATCATATTAAAGAGATGTTAAAGAATAAAATCATCACGCCAATTTCTAGCAGTTATGCTAGCCCCGTTGTCCTGTGTAAGAAAAATAATGATTACCCGATTACGCACCCGAAGCGGTGGCGTTTTGCTATAGATTATCGCAAGTTAAATTCAGTTACAAAATATCCTGTATATCCGTTGCCGATAATTGAAGAAATTATTCGAAATATTTCGTCTACAAAATACATGACTACATTAGATCTCACGAGTGGCTATTTTCAGATTGGGGTAAAACCCGAGGACGTACACAAAACCGCGTTCATAACGAAATCTGGTACGTACGCATTTCTTAGAATGCCGTTCGGATTATCCGGCGCGCCGGCAACGTTCCAAAGATGTATGGACATCGTCTTAAGACCAGTCCTTGGTAAAAGCACTTTCATATATTTAGACGATATTATAATTACGAGTAGTACTCTAGAACAACACTTACAAGATTTAAGAAAAGTATTTTCATTGTTAAACGAAGCTGGTTTAAAGATAAATGCGTCTAAATGTAAATTTGCCGCAAAAGAGTTACGTTATTTAGGATTTAAAATTTCCCAAAAGGGAATCGAAACGGATCAGTCAAAAATAGTAGCCATTAGAAATTATCCTGTTCCTAAAACAGCGAAGAAATTATCGTCGTTTCTCGGGATGTGTTCATATTACCGGGCTTTCATTAAAGACTTTGCAAAAATAGCTGAGCCACTGCTAAAGTTGAAAAGAAAAAAAGCTAGGTTTTCGTGGTCAGCAGAAGCCAACTTGGCGTTTCAAAAATTGAAAGACGCATTGACTCAAGCTCCCGTCTTAAAATTTCCAGAAGGGGATAAGGGATTAGAGATTTCAGCGGACGCTTCAGATTTCGCGATTGGTGCAGTGCTTTCCCAAAATGGTCAGCCCGTGGCTTTTTTCAGCCGAACATTAAATGAAACCCAAAGAAACTATTCCGCAACAGAGAGAGAAACTCTCGCAGTGTTAGCATCAGTACAGAAATTTCGTGTGTTCTTTGGAAGTTCTCCAGTAACTGTATATACCGACCACGCGGCGGTCACTAGACTCTATTCTGGAAAAAATTTATCACCCAGATTAATAAGGTGGGCTCTCAAATTACAGGAATATAACCTAATAATTAAACATACGCCGGGAAAAGAAAATGTTGTGGCAGATGCTTTAAGCAGAATTAACTTAGATGAAAATGGAAGTGTAATTAAGATAGCCATGCTAACATCCAAAGTATTAGATTCTCGTGAAACAGTAATAGCCGAACTCAAAAAAGATCCGGAGTTCAAAAATATATACAATTATTTGGCCGACCCTGAGAATTTCAGTCATCCGGATATTGTGCCGATAAGAAACAGAGCAGAAAACTATGAATTAATTGACAGACTGTTATTCTATACGAAAACGACTAATGAGAATCATGAATATAGACCGGTTATCCCAGCTAACATGAGCTTGAATGTATTACAAGAGTTGCATGATTGTGTCATTTCGGCTCATTTAGGTATAAGAAAAACTGTTCAGAGAGTTCGCGAGGCAGTTTTCTTTCCAGAACTACAAAAGTTTACTAGGACGTATGTCCAGTGGTGCCCAACATGTCAATTAAATAATTATGTTAATTTCCGCCCGGCCGGGTTCCTAAATAGCATTAAATCAGAATTCCCAAATCAAATAATAGGCATCGATTTACTTGGACCTTACCCTCGAAGTAAAGTTAACAAAAGCCGATATCTTTTAGTTATAGTGGATCATTTTAGCAAATGGTTAGAGTTAATTCCGTTAAAACGTGCGTCTGCAAAAATTGTAGTAGATTCAATTCTAAATAAGTATATTTTAAAATACGGGGCGCCCCTAAAAGTTATTTCAGATAATGGTCCTCAGTTTGTTAGTAAAATGTTTGAGGAAATGTGTGCAAAACTGGGCATACGTCATCTAAAGATGGTCCCGTATCGTCCGCAGTCAAACATAGCGGAACGGGTGAATAGAAATGTAGTGAAAATAATTCGAAGTTATGTGAAAAACTATCACTCTACCTGGGATAGCCATATAAATGAATTTGCATTTGCCCTTAGGACCGCCAAACACGATACTACACAAAAAACACCCGCTGAACTCTTTTTAGGTAGGAAAATACTGACCCCCTTGGACAAGCTATTCTTTGTACAGGAAAGGGCAGAAGAATTTAAAATGAGTGATATACAAAAGATGATACGGGAAGCGACGGGAAATATAGAAACGGCCCACAGAAAACAAAAATTATATTATGACCTAAAAAGAAGAGAGGTCAAGTACAATGTGGGAGATGAAGTATTGAAAATGAGGCATAACGTGTCCCAGAAGAAAAGGTAGGGAAATTCTTTCCGCGTTTTGAAGGCCCGTTCACAACTGAACAAATTACGGGGGCAGTGGTTATATTAAAAGGAAATGATGGTCATACAGTGACAGCGAATGTGGATCAAATCAAACCATATTATAATAGAAATAAAATGCCAGTACTTAAAGATTTGTTTCAGGATCCGAGGCAATCGACTAGCCAGGAAGATATACTTCAGCGAATACAGCAGGAACCAGCTACAACGGCATCGAAAAGGCAGAAAAAGAAAGCTCTACCTCAACAAAATAGAAATAGGAATCAAAAATGTGGATATAAAAGAAAGTCTCAATATGCAGGTGACCAGAGCGACGAACGGACTTAAGATCGTACCAAGAGAAGAAAGCAGAACGGGCAAGGAAAGCCCAATGTATCCAAAAGAACTGTGGAATCATCGGACAGGTGCCTGAGAAGCAAGAAACGTCAATTGCAGCCTGAGAATCAACTTCCCGAATACAGCAGGAACCAGGACAAGCAACGAACAAGGAACCAGGAGAGAAGGGCCCAGTCCACCAAACGTCCAGCGGAGGAACCTCCTCTACAACAAAAATTTCCGAGGATACAACGACAGAATGTCAAAAGAAAAAGAGATGAGCAGGCTCCGAAAGAACAACAACGAAAAACGAGGAAACTGAACCAGGCTACAACTTACTCAAGTTTTAAAGATTGGGCCAAGAAAAGGATGGACGATCATAATAAGATAAGTACAATTTCGTATTCAAAAGTTTAGTTAATTTTTGAGTATACTGCAAGTTGCAGGGCCGATTTTACCTCAAGCGAGGTTGACTTTTACGCCAAGTGGGCGATAAGTTCTCATATGGAAAGTAAAATGTTTTGTTAAAAGAATTTGTAATTCTTAAAGATTTAAAATCACTTAATGTTTGTAAATAGATTAATTTTGTAAAAGCAATGAATTGCTGAAAAAGAAAATGTTAACTAAATGATTTTGTATGACGCTTTGTCGAAAGACTTGTAAAATGTCTAGAATGAAAATTCGGAAAATTGAAAAACACGATTTAGTCTGTAGACTATTAATTCAATGTAATTTGATATTTCAAGAAAGTACCTTGAGAAAGGAATAGGAAGCACTTGCTGTAAGCTTAGAAATTTAACCTATATTTCTGTAAGCTTAGAAATTTAACCTCTATTTGCATTTCAGGATTGCTATGAAATTGTTAATGTGTTATGAAATGTAACAAATAATATTATGCTAGCAATGCACGTTAAGTGCAATATTAATGTGAATGTTGTGTGCAAACTGCGAATTTGTATGCATGAAAAGTTAAAGATTGACTATTTTAGAATGCAAGTGTTAATTAGGCTCTCCACCAAATACACTTAAAGTGTTAGACATAAAGCTAGTGAGAACCTTAGGATTAGCTGGTTATAGGGCGTTTTTTTCAGGTCTCGTATGTCAAGTTCTAACTAATGTTAGTCGATTGTAGGTGGAAGAGTTGAACACCCCCGAACACATAAAAACCCGCAATGGCGGTTTGCTTTACATCCAACACCGGTGAGAGAGCATACGGGGGAAGAATTTAATTGTGCTTGAATGATAATGTGTGTGTGCAAAATTACACAGAAAAAAAAAAAAAGGATTTGTACCACTTAGAATTATTCTGTTATTATGTCATACTAAAGTTATTTTCCTTCCAGATTTTGCTGGAAGGAGTAAGACTGTTTGAAGAATAAGACTTGAAAAAAAAAATGTTGAAGATTGTTGTTCCAGAAAATTTCGTCTGTATTTTACACAAACATATATTGCCTTGTAAGAGTTGGCCTAAGTTTAGAACAGTGAAATTTTCGACTATTTAGAATTGCTAGTTTTCAACATGGTCCGTTTGGACCAAAGTAGTTTAACTATCGCAATTCTGGCGGGAAGTATGTAAGGTTTTAGTTAAACTAACCAAGTTTTATTTTAAGTTAAATCTGTCTACCTCCTCTCTGCTTCAACTTCCCGTCAGAAGAAGCGCGCGGTTTCAGCTTATGCTAATTTTTGAAGTACAGCCAAGTACTATTTAAGCCAGAGGTAGAAACCTCTCGGTGTGTGAGAGCTTAGTCTCAGATCACGGTCACGCCGCTCAAAGTTCGCCTGACCAGCTAGCAGTTTAAATTTATAAGCCATAGTGCTTACTACGTGATTGCATTGTAAAACAAATTAAAGTGCGTTAGTATTTAGTATATCTTGCTACGCACCCTTTTCGGTAGAGGCCAATCTCCGCGAATTGCTCTGCGAAGCAAAGATTGATTTAATTTCTATTTTAGGTTTAGTATTTAAATTTATTTGATTGTTAAGTTCGACCCAAGTAGCGTCTTTTACTTTCTGTATCTTTCCCGAGTTGGGAAGTTTGTTATTAATAGTGATTTAATAAAAGATTATTTTAAATCCCTTCACGTGCAGTTATTCGCCAATACAGTATCTACACCAGAACATAGCGTACCTTCCGCTCCCTGTTCCAGTTCAGGACTGAAAACTTCAGGTTAAGAACCCTTTACGGAATTTACCATGTTCTCCAAAAACACACACAGAATACTCAGTCCTCACAAGTTCACTTAGCTTTATATCAAATTTTTCTCGCATTTTTCCAATCGTTGTTTCATATATTTTAACGTGTTCTCGCAAAATTCTTTCAAAGTTGACCGCTTATTGTTTTAAGACGGCTTCAAAAGTGTCCTAATGAGTAGCGATTAATGGTGTTACCACCTTCAGGATTTCCTCCTTTGCCAAACTTGACTGGGTTTCGGCCACGTTTGCATAAGTTCGTTTGCTTTCAGTAGTTCTTCTTGCTTCTGCGATAGGAACGTGAAAGTCTGCACTATATTTAAGGATTCTACTCTCTTCTTTATACTTCGGGCAATCCTTTGAGCGGCTTCGTGGTCATTGTTAAATAAAGCACACTTGACTAGCTGGCTTTGACACTGTTCTTTTTTGTGGTTATCACCACATCTGCAACACTTAATTTGGCCTCGCTTTACTCTTTGTCTGGTCAGCCGAATTTTTATAAATTCTGGGATGTTGTGACCGACAATTGTGACCAGTTCTCTCCCAGAGGGCCTTTTGTTTTTATCGGAGCCTTTTATCACAAATCTCCATAAGCTTATTACATCTATATCATTGTTACTGCTGAGTTCTTTGGCTAACTCAGATCATTCGACGTCCACCGGTATTATATCTGATAGAAGAAATTTACTTGTTAAATCATTCATTGCGAGCGCCGTAGACACTTTGATATTTGACAACTCTGTTAAGCTCTGTACTCTCCAAGCGCATTCAGCCGACGAGGTGAAAATAGGAAGTCTATCATCTCTTATGCGCTTAATAAAATCTATATGTTTCATCAACGAGACTTTTACCTCAATTTCAGTTTTCAAACCTTTTGGGTTATTCACATTCAAATTCTTTTCCATGCCTCTTATAAAAATTACGTAATTTTTATACCTCTTTCATGGCATGTTTTTAGAAGGAATTCTGGCGACAAGGGCGGACTGAAGAATTGTTCTGGCCCTTACGCAGTTCCACTGCTCCCCTCCATTATGAAGGCATTTCAAATTCCAAATAGACGAAAATAAAATTCCCCGATAGGACTCAGGGAACTTTAATTACAGTTATTGAATTGTACAGTACTAAAAAATAATAAGGCCTTACTTAAAAGATACAGTAAAGAAGATGTATCACACGTACGCACTTCACCGCTAGTAAACAAACGCGAGAGAAAGGGATAGCACCACACAGCTTCGCGTCTAACACCGACTAAGCAGCTTAATTTCAAACACGAAGCGTAAGTTCGAAACTACCTCCGCTACTCTTCCTCACGAATTCTTGAAACACAGCTTCAATCCTGCTTCTGAAACATGTTTAGATTTTGATGCTACGTCATTTAAAAATTTACATTCCGGCAGGAAACTGAAATCAAGAGGAACAGGAAAGTAGAACTAAAAATAATTGGTTAGAATAAAATAAGGTCTTTACAGCGCATATAAAAAAGGGGTTTCAGTTTTATAATCGATTAACGATTATTTCACATTAGTAAATTACGAAACTGTGAGTGTTAAATTACAGACTCCTTCTTGCATTTTTATACGAAAGATACTTAAGTTTATTTTAAGCGTATAGAATTATTAAATGTCATAAAATGGTGCCATTAATTAAAGTCGTGTGAAGTAACTTAGCTAGATGACCGAATATTGCAAGCTTGAAATCTTCTGTATTTTATAAACGTGCAAATGTTTGAATTGCTGAGAATAATTCATTGTGTTGGAATTATTAAATATTTTAAAATGCACTTTAGGCGTCGATTAATTCACCGGTTATATGTTTGGAATTAAAGAAAAGCTGCAATCTGAGAATTATGGCTGCTTTAAATTCGCATGATTGCCAGATACATCTTGAAATTGAAACTTTTTGTAATGATTTAATACTCCATATAGCGAACACCTCATTTAAAAATCTTGGAAAACGGCCTTTCAGTAGTATGGTATGGCAGTTAGTGGAGGATAGTTAACACTTCAACAGGTTAACATTTTGGAATACTTGAACTCACCAGTCTGAAACTCTTCTCAAAAGTTTGTAGCACGAAAAGGGAGATGAGATTCTATGACTTCTTCTTAAATGTTCTCGATCAAAACTGATACGAAACAGTGCACCTTTGAGGATCAAGATGTATGAGGAAATAATGGATACATCCAGACTTATATGATTATATATCAAGCCACACCGTTTCTCAATCTCTGATCCTCACAGCCCTCCCTTCTACCCCTCTTAGATTTCCATAAAAGGCAAAAAATAATAAATATACACTTGTTATCATAAATTAAGGAAGAATCACAAAAATAGCGATACCTCCGTCAAAAATAAGCCAAACCCTGTAAACTTTGAATATGTTGCCAAGTAAGAGTAGCTGAGTAAAACTGCAATATGCAAATGCGCAATATGGGACGCGGCACTCGAAATACGTCATCTGCGAGGAGCATAAAAGTCCATGTTTGAGAGTAAGCCCACATATTTCACTAAGATAGTGACATCAGAAATCTGAGATAGCCAATTCGTAACAATGACCTCCATGCATCATTTGCTTGCAGAACTACAATGGAGAGCCATTGGGAGACTAGAGGCACACAAAGTCAAACAGCAGTGGCCAGATGGCTAAATGTCAGTCCTTCTGTGGCTCATAGACTTTGGAGGCAATTTTAAACCACAGATTCGGCATTTAGGAGGTTCAGCCAAGGACGGCCAATTGCTATGACAAGCGCAGATGACCTATATTTGACATTATGCGCACGCAGAAATAGAACCGCTACTCCGACTCTTCTTAGTTCCTCTCTTGCTGCAGCCACCGGAAGGTTGGTGTCAACGTCAACTGTGCGTAGAAGGATTCACAAAAATGGTCTGTATGCGAGGCGACAAGCCATTTGCCTGCCGCTCACGTCACGCCATAGGAGGTACAGTTTGCAGTGGGCACGACAACATGTCCACTGGACGCCTGATCAATGGAGATCTGTTCTCTTTACGGATGAGTCCAGGTTTAGTCTAGAAAGCGATAGTATGCGTTATTTGATATGGAGAGAACATGGAACCCGTTATCATCCGTGAAAGAGATGCATACGGAAGAGGCAGTGTCTGTGTTTGGGTGACATCATTTTGGACGCAAAGACCTCCATGTCTTTCCAAGGAGAACCGTGAATGCTCAGGTTTATAGAGATGACATCCTTGATGCTTATGTGCGCCCATATGCCGAGGCAATAGTGATGCATTCCTGTTACAGAACGACAACGCAAGACCACAAAGGGCTCGCATCGTACATGATTATCTTCAATAGGAAACAATTATGCGCACGGAGTGGTCAGCTCGATCCCCGGACTTTAATCCTATCGAGCACGTTTGGGATGCTTTAGGGAGACGTTTAGCTGCTCTCAATCCGCCCCCTCAGACCCTTGCCTCGCTTGCAACTGCTTTGCAAGAGCAATGGTTCTCGCTTCCTATGAAACTGATAGACCGCATGATTGAAAGCATCACACCTCGCTGTATGTGCTGTATTGCTTCTAGAGGCGATCATATTCCAGATTGAAGCTACTTTTTCTATAGCAAACTGACACCTTAGCATTGTTCATTTTATACATTTGCTGATTTCTATACTACCATAATTGTCTGGTAATTTTTTTATGTTATTTAATACCTTACTATGTGTTATATATTGTGGGTAAGTTTCCTAAAATTCTGGGTGTAACTTTTTCAGTAATTGTGATTTTTCCTTAATTTATGATAACCAGTGTATATAAAAAAATAAAAAGTGATAAATAAATAAATAAAATTCAAATTAACTGCGTATACCATACAGCAGAGAAATCTCAGAGTTTGGAAGTTCAATATGGCTTAGTCTATCGCTTTTTTTTTTTTCATAACTGATATTTTATGAATTTTAGTAGCAGCTATCCTATCTGCGGGCATACCCATCTAATCTTAGTAGCACTACAACTGTGTTACTTCTTATCAGCATACATCCAACCACAGAACAGTTAACCGAGAATCGAGAAGCTTATCCATCTCGTAACTGTGAATAGCAATACTTATTTCATTTTTAGTTAATAAGTTACAAATTATCCGAACACTAATAGAATTATTAAAACCAATATAAACTTTCTTCTTTAATTTATTTACTTAATATCGGTATTAAATTAAATCAATTTTAACCAAATGTATTTTTTAAAATATAAGTATACTAGTACTGACGTATGCCAAAAAATTGCTGTTGAAAGAGGAAAGAGTAAGATGATTCGCAGAACTTTCTAATTTATAAAAGTAGTCATCAGTTCGAATACGTATGGGAAGCGCTATATTAGGCCACTCAAAATCTGAGATTGTTGTTAAAAGCACAAAAACATAATATTTAGATGACTGTTTAGAGTAGCGATCCACCAACAGATAGACAATCATTCAGTAAACATATTGCTTTCTTATTCGATTTGCTCGGTAAACGTACAAATGACTGAACAAGTCAAGATAGTAAGTTTCCTTCTATACGGCCATACAGTTGCAGCATTTATTTCAGTGTATCATGCTACCCATATAGTATAGATGGAGAAAGATTTTATTGAATTGATATGGCATATTAATTTATTTCATATGTACAAGGATTCTTTTATGTCTTTTAAAGGAATGTGAAAATGCAGGATGGATTTTCAGAATCCAGAATTCGAATCGCAGAGAAGGCATGCGGGTTTGTAAATGCATAGTGTCGGTGCGGCATGGCGACACTTTAAATACGCGGTGAGCCGAAAATCATTTCCTGAGATTTGGTGGAAAGGAAAAGGGGTGGAAACCCTCGGACCCGTTCCCCCGGGTTGCTCTCCATAAAAAGTGGGGGCGGAGCTGAGCTAAATCGCACGGTCACCTGTAAGGTGTTTAAGGCTGTTGCCAACGACAGGCGTATTACTCCTTGCCAAGAGTACTTTTGTGGGCTTGGGCTGATGCTGCTGTCAGACAAGTGAGCATAAGTAACAACAACAACTCGATTTGTCGTTATCGATTTGGTATCGTCAACATTTCGCCAATGGTAGCGTGATCTGTAGTATGCCTTGATTTTCAACTGCTTTATTTTGCTGCATTTATTTTTTTATTACTCAATGTTTCGCTTTGCTTGTTAAATCTGCGTTTTACTTTGATTATTAAGTAACGAAATCATTCATTTATTTTTCAAAAACGTTCTGAAGAAAAAACAGAAAAATATGATAATTATATAACAACATATTACCAATAAATTAGAGTAAAATTGATAAAATAACTTTTAACAAATTACGATAAATAAAAGCACAGTTATATATTGTGCAGCAACGCCACGAAAGCTAAGATTCAGCTTTTACACTGATTCTATATGAAAAGTAATCTAGAATACAGTACATTCTTGGGAATAATTTGAGTTACGAAAGAATGATGTGGAGGAAGAATCTAAAATGGGAAACTGGGTATTAGATTAATGGAATTGCGTGCGGTTACTGCCAAGGCACTAATCGATATTCATACTTGATTGAAGTTCTCTGATTGCTTATTACTGTTGAAATGAGATAATTAATTGATCATCTGATTTGTTTATGCTAAGGATTTAGAATATTTTTTCCTTTTGTGATGATTCAGGATTTTAAAGCTATCTTGATAGAATCATATTTTAAAAATAAACAACATCTAATAACATACGACTCTGGCCCTATCAACTGGATACAGGACAAAGGTTGCCTGCATTTTCTCGAACCTAACTTTCAACTACTTATCAATACAGAATGGCTTATTCATAATATAGTTACTGCCTTCGTTGATGATACGGCATTCATTATTAGAAGGGGAACAAAAGACGAATTGATACGGCATTGCAAAGAAATAAGTGAGCTCTTCTGTGACCGCTGCAGCGAAATCAAACTTCACAAAATTAAAAAAACAAACAAACTTCACAAACTTCACAAAAACTTTACAAAAACAAACTTCTCCAAAATAACACGCATTGCACTCATAATCTGTAAAAAGGGCTCAAAACTTACAAATAAACCCAAACGAAAAATGAAGAGACATAGAATTAAAATCACCAAGACACTCAGATTCTTCTGACTAATATGGAGCTTAGGTCTTATTTGGATATCCATATACTGGACCTCAGGAATCGCATACTAAGAACTGAGTGGGGTGTGAATTCACAATTACATAAAGTTCTTTACGCAACAGTTTTCAAAAAATTGTAGCTTATGCAACGGCCATCTGGTTAATGCAAATGACTAATTCAAAGCAGAAAAATAAAATATCTTGTAAGCATCCAAAGTGCCATCAATATTACATGTGTCTACTGTACAACTTCTACAGCTCTGGCAAATATACGCCGCTGAAATACAGACAAAACTAAAACTTGCTCTGCAATCTATTCTCTAATTACGGGAACAAACGCAATTCCACAACTTATGATACCATCCACATGCATATGAAGCATCGATAAACAAGCTCATGAAGCTTTCAATTTACATACATCGATCAACATGCATACGAAGCATCGATAAATATACACTCAACCGTCAGAGAAGTCTGTAGCAAACGTAAACACCTGCCACAACTTTCTACCACACCCAGTATTAAGTTTCAGTATCCCACAGATGCATCATGCTAAGGTAATAAAAATAGCTTGGCTTTTGTTCAGTATACCAATGAAATAGAACGTCCCACATAAGAAGCAGAATTTTCACCCAGCAATAGAATCTTCCAGGCAGAAGCACATTTATTAATAATTGCAGTAGCTCGTGTAATACCCATTAAACACTGCAGCTCCAATATCTACAGTGACAGTCTATCAGTGCTACACCTGATCCTAAATCCAGTCCACAGCTCTCGTATCTTTTATATCGTGTTATCCATGTGGCTTTAGACGTCTTAATTTCCTTTTCCACTTAATATGTATATGTTGGAAATCGAGGAAAGAAACAGCAGATGCAACATCGGAGAAACTTTCATATCCCCCTACCGTACTACTACCTCAAACAAGCAGTCAACAGTTTGGCTAAAGCTAAATGGCAAGACAAGTGAGACCACGCAAGACAAGGACGCCGTACCGGTCTATTCTTTCCCAAAGTCAACCGTCACCTAGACGAAATCCAAAGAAGATGTCAATACATATGCAATACACTTCCCACAACATTTCAAGAATGTTGCCATGTATCCTTCAAACTAAAGTCAGCCATCAACGGAACAAAAGCCAACTGGTAAACCAAAGAACTGCGTGCAGCTCACCAAAAGAGCGCACAATTCTTATACGAAAAAAATCACGGAAGCTAAATCCTTGGACCTCATTTTGGACTAATAGCTAGAGCACTTATGGAGCACTGTATAAAACGGCTACTTCAAAGATTTTCAAGCCGAGACAGATGCACACGCCAGGTAATATACACTCATGTCCATAAATTAAAGATAATTCGGAGTCACGCGGAAATCGAACTCTAAAATAAATATATCACCTGTAAAATCACTACACACATCTTCAAGAATCATATGGTACGTCACAATGACGAGAGTGTAAGAGAGTGATGTATAAGGAATACAGGCAAATAAGTAAAATTGTTCTCATGCGCTTTATAAGCATTTCAGTGCAATAACCGAATAGTTATGACACAAAGGTCGCATTTGGATGATTTTTTACGAGGTAGAATTATCGGCCGTCTGGAATGTGGGCGTAGCCAACTGGAAGTATCAGACGAACTTGGAATTGCCCAGAGTGTCACCTCCAGGCTTTAGCAACGATTCCAAAATGATGGTAATATGAGTAGACGTTACAGCACAGGTCGCCCCAGAGTTACAACGCCGAATGAGGACCGGTATTTGCCAGTTACTGCCAAACAAACAGGCGGAGCACAGCCTCAGACCTGTCACGTCAGCTCTCAATGGTACGACACTGGTACGACAATTTCAAGGCAGACCGTGTACAGACGCTTAGGGCAGATTGGTCTATATGCTCGTAGACATGTCAGATGCGTTCCACTCACTGCAACTCACTGTCGCCTGCGGTTAGCCTGAAGCAGAGAGCATGCATTATGGATACCGCAACAGTGGACTCGTGTGATATTTTCTGACGAGTCCAGGTTTAGCTTGCAGTCTGATTCTCGCCGGACTTTCATAAGGAGAGCTCCAGGTACCCGTTACCACCAAGAAAACATCATTGAACGACACTGTTACGGTGGTGTAGGAGTGCTCGTTTGGGGTGGAATTATTCTGGGTTCCAGAACTGACCTGCATGTTCAAATTGGAACCATGACAAGCCAAATCTATCGGGACGTCATTCTGGAACAACATGTACGTTTGTCTCAGGGCGCCACGGGCGCACAATTTGTGTTTATGGATGACAACGCCCGTCCTCACCGTGCAAACATCGTAAGCGAATGCCTTCAATCGGAGAATATCACCCGTATGGACTGGCCAGCATTTTCACCGGACTTGAATCCAGTAGCGCACGTGTGGGACATGCTTGGCCGACGAGTTGCAGCCCGTCAACCTCCTCCTACATGTCTACCGGAACTTCGTAGAGCATTGTTTTTTTAGTGGTGTAATATCCCCCAAGATCAGATCTATAATTTGATACTCAGCATGCCTAGACGTTGTACGGACTGTATTTCATTGTCTGGGAGACATACAATGTATTAACAATCATACCAACCATGTAATATTATTTTTTGTAATTTGCTCCAGAGAGAAAAAATCGCTAATTTTTTTAATAATATCAAACATATAGCATCTTTTTTTGCTCTTTACCTTTTGTTTAATAAATAAGCTTTACAAATAAGTCAAATCTGTTTTGCTTCTAACTCTTTCTTTGCCTGATTTTGCATTATCCTTAATTTATGGACATGAGTGTATATAGGCACAACAATGTCAGTAACACGACAGAAGCCTTAAAACAACATTTTAGACCATGTGTTCCCACAGGACAACAGCGACCAAGGTATCCCAGAGCAACGAGAATTAAGAATGTCAATTAATCCACTAAAAACCTCAGATAACAGGCCATTTACAAAGAGCGAAATGCTGCAACTCGTCAAAATACCCAACAATGCGAAAGCACTTGGCCGGATGGGATTTCAAATCAAGTTTTAAAGTTAATCTGTAAAGTCAGCCGAGAAATACTCCTAAACATTTAGAACAAATCTATGAAGTAAGCTGCTTTCCAGAGTGCTTCGAGCACGGACAAATCATCCTGTTCTCGAAGAAAAACAAAAAAAAACAGAAGATCCTCGCTTATACGAACCAATAAATTTACTACGAGCCACGAGAAATCGTTTTGAACGACTACTGGTCAATAAAATAAAATTCCATACATATTAAGACAACAGAATAAGTACCATCAGTATGGATTTAAACTCAAAAGCTCTAGATTTCGCGATAGATATATAGCAATCTCTCAAATACAAGCATACAAAAGCAATCAAATGCATTCGGCTCTCCTATGTCTTGACATGCAAAACGCATTCGACTCCCTCTGGTAGTCAACTATCAAGCAGGCCCTCAAGGAGATGCAATGCCCAAGAAACCTGTGTCTTATGATTACAGACTATCTTAAGAATAGACAAAGCATTGTAATCTACGACAATGCCATAATCACCAGAAAACAAAGGATATCTCCAAAGATCGTGTATGAGCGCGGACCTCTGGAACATTACCTTTAATAATATTATCGATCATCAATGGCCAAATCACACACGGAGTATTGCCTTCATAATCAAAATATCTATACGAAAACAACTAGAGGAAAACTGAAATACCACCCTTAATATAATCAACAACCTTTGTCATAGAATAAAACTCCAAACATCACGCATAAAATCGCACGCACTCATAATACACAAGCTAGGGCAAACAATCACCAGGAGCCCCACGCTGCGAACTGGAAACAATAAAATAAAATATATGCAGACCATCAAATATTTAGCGCTCACTATAGACCAGAAATTCGGTTGGATATCGCATCTCCAGGACAGGAAGCTAACCACCGCCAAAATTGCAAAATCACTAAAGGAAAAGGATATACCTGGGGTCTTAATCATCGCATTATGAAAATTCCATTAAACACAGTACTTAATAAAATAATCACCTACGGATATGCTATCTGGGCTTTTTTATGACAGCGAGAAAAATTCGGATTAATTCAAAGACCATTCTTGATCAATATTACCCTGTCATTCACAAAACCTCCATCAACGCACTGCAAACAATATCCGGGGTGACCCCACTACCAATTCAAACAGAAATCGACACACTTTCCACAATGATCCTACAAGTCAAGAAAACTACCTCGAACATCGCTGTCATTTTCAATTCACAAGACTATGAACAAAAGCCACCGAAATACAACAGATATGCCGCTCTAGATCTTCCCAATCTCCATTGCAACTTCGATAAGACACCTCCACCAACCGAATTTACCGCATATATGGATGGCTCAAAGATCGAAAATAAGGTAGGAAGCAGTGTTACCATAAAAACCAAAGTAGGCTTCCACTCCGAATGGCAAGGTTACCTTCGGCCTCACAGCCATACTAAATAGTACTATGCAATTTAGATACTTAAAAATAGACACCATCCTTGTAATCACCGACAGTTAGTCCTCCATACATGCCATCAAACAGCACACAAATTCTCCAATAGCCCGGCAAATTCAAGACATCATAAGCATATGTAATAAGGAATTTTTCCTGTAATGGACCAAAGGGCACAACGCCTGTAAAGACAATGAAGAGTTCGATTTTCTAACACTACAGGCAGCACTAGAACAAACAGGATCTCAAATTTATATCCCATGGCCTAAATCAGCATTAAAGAACAAACTAAAAGAAATGGCAAATTAAAAGTGGCAACGTTAACGGGAAAAAGGACTGCAAGGACGATGTACATTCGATCTACTCCCCAAGGCTCAAGAAAATACTACCGTATCAATCTACTTCCTCATCCAGTACATTTCGAGCCACGGTCTCTTCCCCAAGTATTTTTATAATTGGAATATGGCTACGTCGGATAGATACATATGCGGGGAACGCGGAAATCATGAACATTATATTTTCAGTGTCTGCTAATGTCACCCAATTACATTCGTCATCCAGCGATACTGGAATAGAATTCAGGAGATAGCTATTAAGCACCGTAAAGTCTTTCAAAACATCAAAAATATTATTGATTTCCTACACAGCTGTGGAATGGATCTGTGTCGTCCATAGCATGCAACTCAAAATAATCCTCGAAGTTCGCAAAATGCAAAAATAAGAGTATCTAATATTCACCCTCATACTGTGCAGGAGTGCCTTCAGAAAATACACATAAATATCTCCATTTATTGAGACAACAGTAACTGTTCTCATACCTACTCAAACTATGAACTATGCACTGACTCCATACTGTATAATGTGCGACAGATACACCAGTAGTACGCATTTAACACTATGTACCATGAAATGAACTCATAAACTGTGTGTTGAACTATTAACTGTACTGTGAATGAACTTATAAACTGCGCATCGTGTAAAAGAAAACCAAATAAACAACGAACCACGTGCTATAATCCCTGCCTCTCGCTACCAAAGCTCCAAACAGATTTTTCCATGCAATTGCAAAGTACGCATGTGAAGTATACCTTATGTCAATTTTGTTTGTAATGCAAAGTATGCATCATTAATATGTAACAATTATGAATGCTGTAATGTAAACAAATGCCTGAGCATGGCGTAAGTGTGCCCCATGAGGGTACGCTTCCATAGATGGTTAGCGCAGTGGGGTGATTTTGCTTAGCCACTTTTGCTTTAGCGATGCTTTCGTGCCCCTTCTACTTGTTTCTATCTGTCTGTGCTTTTGTAAATTGCGCAGCTAACACGCTATATTACAACTCATGACCGACCCCCATTCTATTTTCTTAAATGCTACATAAATTATACGGACGCCATCTGCTATAGTACGGGAATTCTTGAACGTAACCTGACGAGCTGTCCAACTGATATTCAGCCTTTAGAATTACTGGTAGTATAGCTGACAGAATTCCGTAAAAATTATATATCGTCAAACCAAACGCATATTTCGCAGACACTGGCGTTCAGTGACAAAGTATTGGTATCCCAACCTTCCGTTACTCGTTACCTATATTTTCACATGCACGTTTTGACCAAACAAAGGAGGTGCACCTTGAAGAGATTTAAATGAAACTTCGTGTACATATCCCAAGACAAAATATATAAAAGATTAAGAAATCAAGGTGAATAACCGAAAGGAGAACTTCAACAGGGCAACGAAATTTCGTCTGGAAGAGGCCATATCAAATGCAGAACTCCAGTTCATGGGCAAATGTGCCAGCAGATTGAGGATTTGTCACATTCTGCAGCTTGAAATGAAACCTTCAATACATGATTTGGTAATACAATTCCCCGGTATTCTGTGGTAGAAAGTATAGTACAGAAATTTAATTACACTCTTTTGCAAAAAAAAAATCGAAGCACCATGAAGGAAGCGGTTGTTTTTGATGAAATTGAATATGTGCATAACTCATACACAGACAATAAAATGATTAAAAAATCAAGGCCCTAGTACCTGTTCACGGCTCACAATCACTCATTGGGTGTTCAAATTAGTAATTGCTCAAATCGCCCCTGGCGGCAATGCATGCTTGAATTCGTCGAGGCAAGGAGTAGTAGAGGTTCCTAATGTCATCCTGCCAGGCATTCATCAGTTGTCGCTCCAGATCTGTGATATTTTGTGGAGCCGAATCTGGTGGCTTACCATGTCCCAGGTATGCTCGATTGGTGAACTCGAAAGGTCTGGTGCCCTTGCTGGCCAAGAAAGAGTATCAACGGCACGAAGACCTAAAGATGACCTGCTCTTATGAGAATTAGCGCCCCACACCATCACACCAGGGGTTATGGCTGTATGCCTTTGTAAACGAAAGTTTGAGTGAGACCGCTGGCCCCGTCCTCTCCAGACACGAACACGGTGGGCAGCTGCATCAAGAGTAAAGCGGGATTTATCGCTGAACACTATGCGATGCCAGTCTGATAGCAGCCATGATGATCGGCTGCGACACCACTCCAGACGACTCCGCCGCTGTTGTGGGGTCAAAAGCAAACGTCTTAAAGGCCTCTGGGAGCGTAATCCCGCCTCAGACAAGCGCCGTGAGATGGTGGACGGAACCACGGGAGGTATAGACGTGGCTGTAATGCGTTGAATAGTCGACAAAGGTACCGTTGGGGCGGTTCGGGCCTCCCGAACAATCATCCTATCTTGCCTCGCATTTGTGCTCTTTGGCCTTTCGCAGCCTTCATTTCGTCGGCAATTTCCTTGTAGCAATCATTGCTGCCAACATCTTTGCACAGTAGTGTCTGTAGGCTACAGGTGGCGGCCTATAGTTCGGTATGAGCACTCAGCGTCACGCAAACCCTACAATGCGACCACGTTCGAAATTGTTTAGTTGTCTGTAAGGTCTTCGATATTGTCGTAATGGCATGTTTAGTTGCTTCTTTACATAATTACAATGGTAGCAACAAAAGAAGCTAAATTTTCCGCTTCTGTTGCTGGTTTTCTACTTTGCAAATGGCGCACTAGATATGTATGCTACGATCGCAGTCCCTGTTCATTTGCCTGGAAACTTTGATCATTTGCATGTTCGATTAAAATGTTTTTGCGTACCAAATTTTGTCACGATCGCAAAGGTCCTTCTTGGTGCTTGGAATTTTTTACAAAAGTGTATATATTTGGTGGTCAGGATTCATAGGAATCTCGTGAAAGAAAGCTTACAAGAATCTCACGAACAATATCTACTATGTCGTTTAACACAGTGCTGAGCTCTAACCTTCAATGGTCTATGTGAGCTTCAGAGCCTTTATATAGCTTACAAACACGAGCGTTTCGGTTTGAAACATTGTCAGATGCTGCGAGAAAAGCGCACATCATTTTAAACAACATAACAATAGCTATCATTCGCCAGGCCAACGCCAATTACTGTGACTTAGTCAGTGTGGGTTAGCATGAAACGAAGCCTTGCCGTCTTCAGTTATAGGTTGTGGTTCTATCTAAGTGCTAAAGATTAACGGAAGCGTGTTTAAAGACGTAACAACCAGCGTGAAAATAATACCGTTATTGCGAAATACTGTACACCTTCCCTACTTGGAGAGATTATCTGAAAATTATCTTCTGCGAAAGTCCCACATTCTTGCAAGTTCTTCCTCAGCATCCTCACAGCGAAGTAGTACATTGTGACAGAGCAATGCGTTCTGACTTCCATATGAAGTTTCATCTTGCGACCTATACTGCTATTATGCTTAATATGGCATCGCCAGGCCATTTTCCCAAAAGACAACGTTTATCACATATACAGATGCTCCAGTATTAATAACGATATCAAATTCGTTAACCGTTAAAGGTTCTTAATCACCTATGATTTCAAATAAGTATATTATAAATGACAGTAAAAGAGACGTAGACGTTTATGCTTCATCATATATTTATTTTGGTGTTACTTCCAGACATTCACTTTCCTGTTAATGTCACTAATTTATTTCTCAAACACTAGGTAGTGTCATTCGGTTATTTTGAAGCAGGAGAGACGAAAAATGAGCAGTACCCTCGCCGGAGCGCGAACATGTACCTCTCAAATACGTGCCGAAAGGGGGACTTTGGATTAGAGGACCCAGTCGCCAAATCCTGGTGGTGAAGAATCATCATTCACCACCTTTATAGTTTGGGCTCCACTGTAGAATATGTATATTAGGTTACTTTGAAGCAGGAGACATGAAAAACCTCGCCGGGACTCAAACCTGGATCTCTCGAATACGAGCTCAGTGTGCTACAGTTACACCACGAAAACATGCAGAAAGGAGGGAGAAAATACCATATAACCAGTAGCCAATGATGTGTTTATATGCTACTGTTGAATCAACCATATAACCAGTGACAGAGAATTTTCAAATTAATTAAAAGGCTTTTTTAAAATGAACGGTTAATAACGCGTTTTATTAAAATTCAAATAAAAGCCTGTAATTTTCAAGAATCTTCTCGCGAAAGACTAAAAAGACTAAAAAGCCATTAACTGTTTAAAAAAATGAAATATTGCTTTCCAGGTTTGGAATGTCAAATACATTTTAATTTCTCTTTAATTTTAGAGAATTCAGTACTTTGTCATTACGGTAGTGAAAATCAGTTGCAGAAACAACTATTTATCATGATGACAAAGATCACCCTGAACGAAAAAAGTAAACAAAAAAATATTTGGGTGGCAAAACTATTTTCACGATGGCGCCGTGAACACGCTTTAAAATTCGCCATGAATGACATATCTGATGTTTGTCTCGTTTTTGTCGATGACTAATGACCGAAGAATAATGGTTTGTGTTCTGCAGACGACTGACAACTTTTTTAATATTTAATTTGTGTCGTTCCTAATGAGTTTAGAATGGATTTTTGTAGCAAAAACATTTCTGCTTGTTATATAGTGCCTTTTAAATGTCAAATATGTTGATGGAAATTAACATTAATTGCCGAGATAAGTTTGTGTGATGATAACACCAATTTGATTTTAATTCTGCGTAAATTTTTAACCAATAAATCTTCACGAATAAAATTTAGTTAAAAGATCTTAACACTTCAGATTATTTTATATACTTATAATGGAATTATTAATGTCATTTCTTTCGAGTATATCTAATCCATATTTATATATCTATACATCTATATATTTCAGATTATTTTATATAACTCATAATGCAATTATTAATGTCATTTCTTTCGAGTACATCTAATCCATATTTTATAATGTATCTCGAAAAGTCTGGATGATTTTATTGTATTATTACGATACTGAAATTTTTTAAAATCTTGTAATAGCAGAATTACCTCATTAAAATTTTGATTTAAATCAAACAGCAGTAGTAGAAGTAAAATCAGACAAAAAATTAAACGCTGTTTACATTATCATATGAAAAGTTCCATATTTTTGTAACTATGGTCAACCCCAGTGAATCTAATAAAATATGTTACACAAATCTTGTTAGATACAAAACATTTTTGTTATTTTTAAATACACTGATACAGGTATAAGGTGTTTTCTCTTTCCTTCTAGCACTCCTGCGTGGTGTAAAGGTAGCACATTCGGCGCGTATTTGAGAGGTCCAGGCTCGAGTCCCGGCGAGGACATTGCTAATTTTTTGCGTCTCCGGAATAAAAAAAAAATTAATGACTCTACAACGGCGCCCGAAAAGAAAAGTAGTGGACGATAATTTGTCACTACCAGGATTTGGCGATTAGATCCCCTAATCGCCATTTAAAAAGAGGAGTATATAATGTATTTTCTTCCTCCTTCCAGCGGGACTTCGTTGTGTAACAGTAGCACACTCGGCGCGTATTCGAGAGGTCCAGGATTCGAGTCCCGGGAGGGCATTGCATATTTTTCCCGTATCCTGCTTCAAAAATCCTAATGTCTTAAAACAGGCTGAAGGAAGACCTACACCTGTGCCTCCAAGTAAGCATATTAGGTATCGCTGGACATATTAGACATATTAGATGTCTATGTTTCCGCTACGGAGAAAACCCCGAAAGAGAACACCATGGGTTGTGGTCCGATGGTCTTCTTTTCCTGTGCCACCAACTTCTTGAGAGAATTTCTGTCCGCCGTGTATTTTGAGTACTTCTTATTAACCAGACACTAAACACTTACAAAGATCCATGCCTTCTCCGCAGTACGAACTAGCATCTATCAGGCAGTCAGCGTTACTAACCACTATCCCGTTTGGCCGGCAATTTATGATAGAACCTTTTTAAATAAACAATAACACTCATCAGTTTTGCCATGTAAATAAGACCGCTGATCATTGGCAGCTCAACTAGGATTCAAATTCCGACAACTGAATTGCTGCCTAAGGTTTTCATGGTTTTACCCATGTGTAATTTAAATGCTAGCAAATTTTCTTAAAAAAATGCTTCTCTGAATATATTCTTTTTCCTGGGCAGAAAACCGTTGCTTGCATTGTTATCTACATTTGCCTTATTAAATTGCCATCATCAATCAGAGAAACATTATAACATTTGTTTGAGGACAGTAGTTCTGGTTACATTTTCCCACCAACATCAGAAAGATTCTGTTATTTGTCATGATTCTTTTAAATAAGGTTAAAAGCGACACTAAGGGCTGGTCTTATTACATGTTGACCTTTCTGGTTGGTTGCAAATAGCGAAAAGTGAGAGAAGCGAAAACTATATTTTCAGATTGATTTATGTGATGCTTGGATGGTTGTCTGGGTGCTTGAGGGTAGAGACAAACTGAATTCTGAATACTGAATTTACTGCTGTTATACACAGTCCAGTCACATTAATGTGACCACCACGTACTTTCCATGTCAGAGTTAAATAACCAATCACAGAAGGCAGGTGGCAGCACAGTGCAGTTGAGCGTATATAAAGGGTGTGTGAGGGCTTCGGAAAACATTTCAATCGTTGGCGTAATGCAGAAACGAAGCGATTTATCCGACTTCCAAAAGGGCATGATCATTGGCTTTCGGGCCAAGGGTGGAAGCATTTCCGAAACGGCTGAGTTTGTGAACTGTTCGCGTGCCGCCGTGGTAAAAGTGTACCGTGCATGGCAAAATGGGACTGTCCAAAATCAGCGACGTGGCAAATGTGGTGCACCACGGGCCATAGATGACAGAGGCGAACGACGGTTGCGGAGATGCGTTCGGGCAGATAGACGGGCTACCGTTGAGCAACTGACCACCAAAATGAACCAAGGGGCTACCAAAAGTGTCTCCCAAAGTACTATTCAGCGAACATTGCTGCGTCTGGGCCTCCGAAGCAGACGCCTGGTTCGTGCACCTATGCTGACTGCTGTTCATCGACGGCGAAGGCTAGAATTTGCACGCCAGTACAGCAGCTGGACGTCCACTGAGTGGCGACAGGTTGCGTTTTCGGATGAATCGCGTTTTATGCTCCATCGGACAGATGGACGTTGGCGTATAAGGCGTGAAACCTCTGAAAGGAACCACCCTGCAACCATTGCCGGAACGGTCCAAGCTGGAGGCGGGAGCATTATGGTCTGGGGAATGTTTTCCTGGCATTCTCTAGGTTCACTGATCATTGTGGAAGGCACAATGGATCAATACAAGTACGCATCTGTCCTTGCGGACCATGTTCACCCCTACATGCGCATTGTTTTTCCTCAGGATGATGGCATCTTCCAGCAGGACAATGCGAGGTGCCATACAGCTGCCAGTGTACGTGCGTGGTTCGAAGAGCACCAGGATGAGTTTACCGTCCTCCCCTGGCCAGCAAACTCACCTGACTTAAAGCCAATCGAGCATCTGTGGGACCATCTCGATCGAGTTGTTCGCGCCATGGATCCTCAACCGCGTAATCTAGCGCAGCTGGCCACGGCATTAGAGTCGGCATGGCTCAACATCCCAGAGAACACCTTCAGGGACCTATGTGACTCTCTTCCTGCACGTCTCGCAGCAGTCCGCTCTGCGAAAGGTGGTTATTCTGGCTTTTGACAGATGGTCACATTAATGTGACTGGACTGTGTATTAGATAGACAGAAAAAACGCAAATTTTAAGGAGTTGCTAGTTTTCTTATTTCGAAGACTATCTTCACTCTTTTTGATGATAAAAAAAATATTGTTATTAAAAATCGCATGTGCTATTAAAATATATTCTTTGTTAAATACATTCGAATATATAAAATATATGTGTCGTTAAAAATTGCATGCATTGTTATAAAATTTGTATGCTATTTTCATGTAAGTAATTAAATAGATAAAGAACCAGGTAACTCTCAGATAAATACTTTGATGTTAATCAAACTATAAAACCCATATTTCTGAAATTTTACTTGGCAAATGGCAGTCTTTAGAGCAGCATCTTAAACAGCGTTTTCATTCTGAACTATTCCGTTTCTATAAAATGAGATATCAATGATAACATTGCCAAATGGCGAAAATTATTAATAGTTACACTTCCTAAGCAAGAAATTGTAATTCTACTCAAATGCATCAATATGGAATGAGATGCCAAACTTCAGAGCTGAATTATTAAATACATATTTTATTGAAGCAGCAAGAAATGCTAGTATTTATACCGGATGCCAGATTTATAGAAATTTCACATGCAGGCAAAAATAATAGAAATTTGCATGCCATGAAACAGAATATTGCACATTATGAATATCATTTTCGACTTCTAATTTTATCAGTATGTAGTTGAAACCAAAGCTGTATGTAAGTAAAGCGTCGACACTTCAATGGGAGAAATTGCGTTTCGTAACGACCGCAGCGCTCGTAGCGGTGGCGATGTGGAAACACAATCAGTAAAACTGCGCATGCTCCTTTTCTTTTCAGTCATTGGTTGTTTTGATTTGGTTGTTTGTTTGATTCTACCGAAATGTTGTTAGTTTCTAACGTGCTTTGGTTGTGTTATTTATAACTTATTAATTTTGTAGTTTTTAATTACAAAAGGCTCTTTTCAGAACCAATTTTTTTTAAAATTTTCTCTAATGGCGTATCGATACTGCGGATATAAGGATTGCAAGAGTAAGATTTCGTCGAAATCTGATGGAATACATTTCTACACGTTTCCTTGAGACGATGCGTACTTAAGGAAGTAATAAAGAACAGTTTCAGGATATCTGTTATTGAAATTAAAGGTAAAAAAAAATCTGATAATTAAAAGAATTATTCCCTATATTTTATAATAACGCAGGTACAAGTTTTAAATAATATTTTAAAAAATCTTTTTTTTAATTCCCTTTCAGAAATATTCAGAAAAAGTTATGTACTATTTAATGTATTTCACTATTAAAATAAAAAGAGCGCTAATTTGAAATGGACCGAATTGAGCATTAATTACAAATTGACTTAGATTTTTTTCATTTAAAAGATGCCTCAGAAGTTAAAAAAATCATGTCATATTTGAGAAAGTATTTTAGGTAGAAGCTCTGTAAGTGGAGAAGAAATAATGCATAATTTTAATGTTAATAACAATAAACTTTGCTTAAAAATGTATTCTTTTCGTATACTTAAGACTCTGAAATACTGTACAAATAGAAAATATATACATTTATATATATAATTACGACGCAATTGCAAAATATTTACATCCAATCGTGTCAAAACTCATTGCGGCCTCTCCATGTTACTACCAACCTCCATGACGTCACTGCAGGGGAAAGGAGGAAGGGAAGAGATTTAGTTTACATCGCCACCACTGCAGTGGATTGGCGCTGCAATTTGGCGTCATGTTATAGCATTGGAGTGCCGACGTTTTACTTACATACAGGTTTGGTTGAAACTGTATATCAGCTAGCGAGAGTGAAGTTCTCCTAAAATGAGTTTAAATGAGTGTGATGTTATAGAAAGAGACGTTAATACTTTTTAAATAATGAAATATTCGTCCAAGCTATGTTGAATTCTTAATCAAGTTTGAGTTTACTGATGGCAGTTATACAGCAATGTCATAAATTGCCGTAAAGAAAGTGAAACAAAACAAATTTAAGTTTAAATGTTTCTTTTCATATCTAGTACTCTTTCCTTGAATATTTTAGTACAAAATATTTTTGCTGAAGGCATCTCTTATTACTCTAATATAACCATCGAAAGTTTCTTCCTGTTCTGCTCTAGAGAGTAAGCTTAAATCTTCAAGCTGTTTAACTCGAGTCGTCAAACCAAACTCAAAGTGCCAGTTTCACTAACTGTGACATAAATTTTCCAAGAATCTTTTGAACGCATAAGCATATTTCTACTGGATCCAAAAAGTATCTTAATTTTGCAGACATTACGTAACTGACTTTTTAAATCTCGTACTAACCGAACTTAGTTTGAAATTGCTGAACCAATTTGTTTTTTCGTGATATGAGGAAAAAGAAGTGATTGAGTGCTTACATCAGTTCTTATTTATTCTTAGATAATAAAAAAGTCACAATTGTCAATAAATTTCAAATAACATTTTCTGAAAATCTCAACTATCCGAGCTTTTCATATTCGAATCAGCCGTTTTTTATTATTTCGGATAACCGAAGTTCTACAGTATTGCTGAAGAGTAAACAACACCTAAAGGATCATAAGTTCAAGGTGAATAACAACACAGTTTAGCTTTTCAAATTACTTTCTACTTGTTATCACAAAAAGAAGTCTAGTTTCTGTTATCACAAAAAGAAATTTTTCAAGAGGTTGTTCGATAGATCTTTGTTCTGCATCGATCTAATGCTTAGCCACTAGTTGATAAAGCAAGAAAAACACCTTTGTATTTTCTAGCGATTTCATTGCCTGTTTTTTTCTGCGCAGAATTAGGTAATTTGGGTTCAAAACCAAATTTTCTTCAAGAAAAATCAGCAGAGAAATTCATCAATTCAACAGTTAACATAATCGTTTACACAATTTCAGAACTCTATGACTATTTTCAATGTTCATGTTTATCTGTTTCAATCAATATATCTTAAAAATACATCACTTTATTAAATATCATGAACTCCCTATTTAGTCATAAGCCTGTTTTCAAAGAGCTAACATTCCAAGTGAAAATTTTATACAAACTTTTCAAATTTACTTCCATTAATGAACAGATTTGAGCATCATTCAGCTTCTGCTGAGTACATATTAAGCTAATTAAAATTATTACCATATAAATGTGATATTACTTAAATATAGTTCTTAAAGAATGTGGAAATCACTTCTTAAATATCGTTGCTTCTTAACTTGCTTCTGTGATTTTTAGAGCATCGCACTTCCAGATATCGTTGGTTCTCTATTTTTCGTTTTCTTTCTTCTCGAGTATCGAGCCTTATTTACGTATTTCTCTTATTTTATGGCACCATACAGATGTGCCTTTAGACGTGTCTAATCACGTAAACCTACTAAGGTATCTATGAAACAAAGTCTGCCTTTGCAATTGATGACAGCTGTCAATTAGAAAATTTTTTTATAGATTCAATTACATCTTTTGTTTAAGGCAAATGAAAAATCACAAGATCTTTTATTTTGTATCAGATCTTTGCAAAACATCATTTGTAAAAACAACTCAATGATTGGAATATAAATGAAATAGAATTCTTTTGTTCAGAAACTCTTTTGTAAAGGTAGAGGATTCAGATATTCAGTGGCTGGAAAATGTCAAAAAGGTACCCATCTCGTATACCATTGGGAAACCTCAAAATCAGTACAGTGATAAAATAGTTTGCCTAGTTTATATAGGCTGGCAATGTATATTAGAGTAGTCTCTAAGGGTTTTCAAGCATTTTGCATATATCTTCTATGGATTTAGCTATGCACAGTGTAAGTAAAACGTATCTTTTAAGTGCTTTTGCAAGTAAATGTTTATTGTAAGAAATGAAAAGGAAGCGGCATATTCGAAAGAAATTGGTGTTTCTTCCTCATGTTTAGTTTTAAAGTAACACATTATTTTTTCAATTTATTTATTTTATAGAATCACTGCTTTTATAGGTAAAGAAGTGGAAAATGTTTCCATCACATTTTGATTGGATGATATTATCTACAATATAAGTTACTATTCTGCTAAAATTAAAGACTTTAAAATTACTACAAGCATGTTGTTCCTTAATCAGGCCAATTTTAACCTCTGATGAAATAATGTTTCTAATGACGAAACTGGATATCAAAATAAGTATGGTCTTAAGTTACGTCAGCAAAAACAATTAATAATAAAAATCAAGATACATCTCTCAGAACATATCGAACTCCGAGTTCTTCATCTCTGGGAAATGTAACATCACAATTTTTACACAAAAGAAAATCAGATGATTTAAAAATAGAATTTTATTAGATCCCTTCTTAGCGAGCAATGGATGTCTGAATTTGTTTTGAACAAATTCTGAAATTCTTTTGCCTAATAGGGCTGATAAGCTTACGACCAAATACAAAAAGAAGATGCAAACTGCGAATTGTCTCCTACGTTAGAAAGTAAAGATTAAGTTATTATGAACATTTAATTTTAGAACAGAATTAGCAATGCACAAAATTAGAAACATTGCAAAGTAAAAATACCATCCTCGCCTTAAAAAACTCTTCCCTGCGTTTATTAAAATAAATTTAAAAAGCAACAAACGAAAAGGCATTAAAAGGTACAAACGAAAAGGCACTAAAAAAGAAGCATGGTAAATTAAAGCCTTTAAACAACAACTAAATGCTCGCCTTCATATCTTGTCTTGAAGTATTCGGAGAATCTGTTAGAATTTACTTGTTTGAAGGAAAGTGGTAAAAAAAATTATTTTTTTAAAAACAAGTGTAAAAAAATTCATTACAGAAAAGTAAGAGATATAGAATATGAATAAAACGTTAATATATTTTTTTTTCAAATTTCTTGTCAAATAAAACACATGGTACGAAAATACAAAAAGAATTTTCGAGATATGTGCAGATTTATTCGCATTTACGAAATGCATAAGAATCTTGTAGACACCTCCATCAAGTTTTGATTTACACAGTCGTAAAGATTGTGTTGCTTTCCTTCCTTCCGAAGCTTTTAGAATAATCCCTCTCTAAACTCCAGTTCATTCTTTTCACAGGTATCGAAGTAGACTTCAATTATAGATAAAAGTTTAATACTAAATAAAAATAGCAGATAACTCGAATTATAGTAGTACGAAGTAATTTCAGCTTCTCAGACAACAGTTTTCTCAAATAATTTCTCAACAAATATTTAAGTTTGACGCTCACAGTGAGTCTGATTCCGCCGATAAAAAACTGGCAGTTCTATCTAATGTTTGATATAAAGGAATTTCAAAAACAAAGTTACGGGATGTATTATTTTAATTATAGATATTCCATATGAAAGGAAACATTGAAGATATATATTTAAATGATATGTTTGAATCTAATGAGCTTTTAGAAGATATCACTTTATACACAGTAAATTAAAACGGATATTTCAGTATTCGTTCAGTTATTATGCAGAGCATCACGAAATGAAATCTAGGATCAGTGTGAAACAAATACAGTTCATCTTTGGTAAATACTTCTAAAAAGGCTGCATTCATTAGCAGTTTATTGGTAAAGTTCAAAGGCATTGTATGTTAAGTACACATGAACTTGTGATTGTATAATTTTAAAAATCGGATAACTCAAGTTGAAAGAGAAAGGTTTCTGAACTCTCAGGTTTAAGAACTTTTATATAGTTTCAAAGTAGAGGAAATATCTATTGTCTACAGCGCCCCCGGTTATTAAAAGTTTGTGATATTGGAGACCAGAGTAATGAGTCAGACGAGGTATCTTAATAAATGAGTGTATGCTTACCTTACTGCTTGAGTGTCTGTTTTATTATACAGTCTACTTCGGAGCATGATTCCTAACCATATTATCTATGAGAATGAGAAACACGAGTTGGTCGTTCGAGCCGGAGATTATTATAAATGAGAAACTTCTTCAAAACTTATGTGGACTACAAGGGTGTGGTTACTTCTGGTTTCGAGAGAAGAATATTCAACGGTCAAGTAGGTGATTATTTACTATTTGAATTATTTGAGATTTATTTTGAGCTTATGCCTCATAAGGCTCAAATATTGTGCTTGGATTACCGCCTGAAAGGACAACACACAACAGCGTCTGAGAGACATTACCAAACAGCCCATGCGTTATAAGGTATTCCTCCCACCTTCTTCGCATGCTTTCGTGGCGTAGTGGTCCCCTAATCCCCAGTCGCCCTTTAAAAGGGGGAATATATAAGGTATTTCAAACACCTTCTTCACGTGCCTTCGTAGTCTAATGGTTAGCACGCTGGGAGCGTATTCCAGAGGTCCGTGGTTCGAGTCCCGGAGAAGGCGTTGCTCATTTTTCATCCCTCTTGCTTCCAAATAACCTAATGTCTCTACAACCTAAAAGTACTACTGTGAACTTTGTTGTACTTAGAAATGTAAGTTGTGTGAGAACGAAAAACGTTTAAAGGTGCAATTAAAGAGGATTTAAGGCTTTTATAGCCTTTGAAATAGGAGTTGAACTAACAGATAAAATGAGAGTTTTAGAATTGCACACCGCCATCAAAAACAGTGATCCTCATGAACCTGATCCAGATTCTGAGAATGAAATTGCAAACATGATCATTGCGAGGAAAAATTCTGAGGAATCCAAACAGTTGGAGCTTGAGAAAATTAAGTTGGAATGTTTTAAAAGTAGAGTTAGAGTTCGTTAAAATGCGCGTGAAAATAAAATCAGATACCTAAAATCAAAAATACAACGAATCATTAGACACACTTATAAAAAAACGTTCGAACTTTAACTATGAAAATACGTACAGTACAAGAAGGATGGGGTTTTTTCTTTCCCTCTTTAGAGAGTATTTGTCTCTAAGGGAATAACGGTAAAATACAAAGCGGAAATTTTGTTGAATTTGTTAGGTGATAAGGCATGTAATGTTTATCACTTATATAGAGGAAAAAGTTTTAATTAATTACACAAAAGTAAAAGAAATATTATTACGAGAATTTCAACCAACACTGTATTCATGTTTAGATTTAGGAAAGCATTCAGAAAGCATTTAAAATTAAGAGACGTAGAGGATTTTGAACCATTAAATCAACTTATAATATCTAACAAAATTGATCAAACTCTTGATAAAGACACATCAACTAATAGTAGAGACATGGAGACGAGTAGTTTAAACCCAGTGAGTTAGGAAAAGATGTGGGTTTATTTTTCACATCTAAAGGAATATCATTTGCTGTAAGCTCTAATATTTATAAGAGTTCTTCGAAAAATGTTTCGAAAATATTTCTTTCAGATATTTCTTCTAATTGTGTGTTGTGTAAAACTGAATATCACCATCTATCTAAATGTCCAAATTATCTAAAATTATCAGTGAATGATAGAGTGGAAGTAGTTAAAAATAATCATCTTTAACTGGATGTCTAATTGGAAGTACAGTAGAAGTCCGATAATCCGGCACGTTCGGGACCGGCTCGGTGCCGGACTACCGAAAATTCCGGTCTATCGGGCGGTAATTATAAGAACAATTAGGTTAATAATTAAACTAAAAATACAGTATGCAAATACATACAACAAAGTTTATTTTACATTTCATATAATGTATGTACACGTACTGTAAAACATATTTCACTTAGATTTAAAAAAGTCACGAATGTCTTTTTGTTTTCTTGACTTTTGGCGTTTAGTATAAAATTTATTTCTAATGATATGGAAATCAATAATTTCTGAAGCACTGTAGCTAGTACTAGCCTCAGCAAAAGAGATAAACTTATTTAGTGATTCTGCAGCTTCTGCCCAGCTGATTTTTTCCTTTTCTTCCGTTTCGGCATCTGAGTCATTTTCTTCAAGATTTTGAGTAGGCTGAGGGTTTACTACAATGTTGATAATGTCCTCATCGGTTAGTTCTTGTTCAACAGGCTCATTCTCGTCGATTAAAAGCCACTCCTCTACCTCATCTTCAGGCAGGTTTTTCAAGGGATTGTCAGTACTTCTAACGACATCCAAAACTTTGGTCAGAGCGTCTTGATGGTTTTCTTCCTCATCAGTCTGTAGAGTTAGGTCAGATGCAGGGTTTGCAGCTGGCCAAAGTTTTCTCCAGCATTTTTGGAGTGTTGTATTTTTTACCTGGTTCCAAGACTGTGCAATAGCATAGACGGCATCTTTTACTGTAAACTTTTTTTGAAAATCAGTCACGTCACAGTCGGCATTTAACAGGCCTTGAATAAAAGACCTTCTATAAAAGCATTTAAAATTTTGAATAACCCCTTGGTCCATGGGTTGAATCAAAGATGTTACGTTAGGTGGGAGCAGAGTAGCAACAATATTTCCAGAAACTAACTCATCTACTGGCGGATGGGCTTTGCAATTGTCCAAAAGAAGGATGGCTTTAGTATCTTCTGGTAGACCAAGGCTTTTGAATGATTCCTTGACCTCAGGCACAAAGTGGTGAAAAAACCAGTCTTTAAAGAGGGCGGCAGTTATCCACGCATTTGATTGAGCATCGTATTGGACAGGCAAGTGTGTAACATTCTTAAAAGCCCTGGGTTTTGCAGATTTACCTATCACAAAAGGGGTCACTCGGTGGTTTCCAGACGCATTAGCACATAGCAAAACGGTTAATCTGTCTTTGTTTTTTTTAAAACCCTTGGCTGCTTTTTCTCCTCCCCCAGCTAGTGTAGATGTTGGTAAACATCGCCACAATAGCCCTGTTTCATCAGCATTGTAAATCTGTTCAGGTGTTAAATCATTATCAGCCACGATTTTCTCAAACTCGTCTTTGTATTTTTCTGCAGAGTTTTGGTTTGCTGAAAGGGTTTCTCCAGTTACATCAAGTCTTCGAATTCCATGCCGAAACTTAAAGTTTCTGAGCCAACCATCAGAATAATTACATTCACTTTCAGCAACTCCTAAATCTTGGCCGAATTTCTTTGCCTTTTCAACAATCATTGGCCCTGTTACCGGCTTTCCTTCAGAACGTACTGCACTAAACCATTTGAACAATACACTATCTAGCTGTTCCAGTTTTGGTTTTTTTAATGTTTTTCTAGAAGCCAATTTTTCAGTTGTTACCGATTGAGAAGCAAACTTCATTAGTTCATCTTTTTGTTTTTTAATGTCATAAATAGTTGATGAGCCAATATTAAACTCATTCATTAAAACATTTCTATTCTCGCCTTTTTCTAGCCGTTTGATGATTTCTAGTTTCTGATTGAGAGTCAGTGTTACGTGTTTTCGTTTCTCTCCTTTTGAACTCGAAGGCTTAGGTTTTCAAAACATGGTCACTGTACAGTTAGAACGAAAATCACTTTTTTTATAAACAGTTTCAAAAGTTACGTTTACTGCGATGTGAAAGGACACAAAACAACAACGCACAAAAAAATGGCGAAGACGCTTCGTGATTGATTAACGGAGCTGCACTGCACCTGAATTTGTTGTGACAGCTGAGACTAGCCGCTAATTGTTTCCGAACAATACCGAGCGCTTCCGGATGATCTCGAACTATCCTGAAAACTTCCGAATAGCTCTCGAGCGGTTTTATTTGCTGTAAAGACACACTTTTGGAGACAACCAAAATTTTTACAATTTTCCGGAGCGATGCCGGACTATCGGGCATTCCGAACTGTTGGATGCCGGACTAATGAACTTCTACTGTAGTTAAAATAACCACCTTTACTTTAACTGCGTATCTAATAAACAGTCTTTATTAAATTGCTCTTCAAAAACATCTTATTTTGCGAAAAGAGACATCGTAGAACATTGCATTTTCCAAACCGAAACTTAAATGAAAATCGTAGGCGTGTAGAAAAAACGAGCTTGCAATTAAAAGTGAGCCAGCAAATACTGTTCAGAGTTCAAGGCCATCGACAACTCCAGTGAGTGAAGATACTCAATTTCCAAAATATCGTAGATATCATGCAATTAAAAAAAATCTGATGTGTACACCACATGACTTCCTTGTATGGAATATTAAATTATACGCAATTTTCCTGCATTTCGTTTAAACATATTGAATTAACAGTTAACGAATTTTGAATTAAATCTACTTCGTCGATAGTACATAAACCGCAACAGAATAAATGCACTCTTTAAAGTTCACTATATTTATTTACCATTTCTCTTCGGCGCTAAACACAGACGATTTCACAGACGATTCAGCGCCGCTTACCTAATGCGCATGCGCTACTAATTAATTCAGTTCTCACTTCGCGGTAAGGCAAAAATACACAAAAATTCAGAATAGTTTCATTAAAAATTGAAAGATATAGAAAAACGTAAAACACCAAGCACAGTTAAAACAATTAAAAACAATTTTTGCAATCAAAATTACAATTTGTACTTAAAAACAAGCTAATAGCTTAAACGATAATTCCAGAATGAATCAAGCAAAATTTAATTCGCAAAAATAAAAGAAGACGTTACTTGTTCTTGCAAAGCTTAGTTTCTCTAGATTGGAAACAAATCTTCTATTCTACTAAGCTTCAAATATAAACAAATATGGGCGCTATCATAACCAAAAATTAGGCTTTGCCGCACTTAAAAAACTTTTATATTGTTGATAGTTCCACAATTAACAGGTTAACTAACGGCATAAAATCTTAACCGAAACATAAGAACAACATAATTCAATAATTTGCAAAAAACAAGCAAAAAATGCACAATTTACAAACATATAAGAATAAAGAAACTGAGCTCACTGAACCGAGTAACAGAGTGGATATATATATACATATATTTATATACTTTTGGTGCGGCCGATTGCAACCAAAATGCAAGGTGCACATCTACATGTTATAGCAATCCTGTATACAAAATTGCAGCGTTATGAGGCTAGTCGTTTTTGAGTTATGCGGGATACATACATACATACGTGCGTACGCTCAGACGCCACGACAAAAATCTCTTCAGAATCCATTTTAAATCAGTTTTATAACTTTTTTTTTTGGGAAAAAGAGTCCTTTATTCTGTCCTTACATTTAGATATTACGCAAAAACATTTTTAAATTGCATTCGATAGCGGTCAAAATGGATATTTTCGTTGAAATACGAGACTCGAAATTTTTCACGATTACGATACTTCCTTTTTACTTCGTATAAGGAAATAAAAAGAAACGGTAGATATAGTATTTAGAGGTTTAAATGATTCATCTCTAAGAATAAAAACAAGAGTTAATACGAATATTCGTAACGAAAATAAAAGTTATGTTAAAAATGTCAGTTTCTTGGTAGTACCGAAAATAACGACAGACTTTATACCTTCACAGAGAGTAAACATGAATTTTAGACATATAAAGTTAGCTGATGACAAGTTTAATATTCCCGAACGTATTGACTGTTTGCTTGGTGCAGAAGTATATTTAGAGTTGTTACAACCTGGTCGAATTCGATTTGATTATTCTAATATCATTCTACAAAACAGTGTGTTTGGATTTTTTGCGTCTGGGAGTTATGTAACAGAAAAGTTCAGACAGAGTGGGGTTCATTGTGGTATAATAACAGAAGAAACAGATAAAACACTCAAGCAATTTTGGGAACTCGAAAACGTTGAGGTTGCAAAAAGAATAATTGTAATTTAAAAATGCTGTGAAGAGCATTTTTAAAACAACCATACCCGTGAAGATAATGGAAAATACATAATTAAGATCCCATTTAGGGAAGATCCAACGTGTTTAGGGAATTCGAAACAAATCGCCCTGAAGAGGTTGAACTCGTTGTGGACTCGTTTGAATAAGGATTAAAAATATTTATTATTGTACTCAGATTTTCTACGTGAATATGGAGAACTAGGTCACATGACTGAAGTCAAAAATGAAGATGAAGAGCAGAAGGGAACATATTACATTTCACACCTTGCGATTTACCGCCCTGAGAAAAGTTCGACACCTTTGAGAGTAATGTTCAATGCCTCTACTACAACGTCAAAAGGTAATTTACTGAATTCAATTCAATGTAATGGTGATGTAATTCAATAGGACTTGTTTTCGATTACGGTACGTTTCCGAAAATATAATTATGCTTTTACAGCGGATATCAAAAAGATGTACCGAATGATATCGATTCATCCTACTCAACGGCAGCTACAGAGAGTTTTGTGGAAAGAGTCAATTAATGGTCCAGTAAAAACTTTTGAGTTGAATACGGTCACCTATGGCGCAGTAAGTGCACCTTTCTTAGCCATGAGAACAATTACGTCAGCTTGCTATAGATGAGTTCAGAAATTTTCCATTAGCAGCTGCGGTTCTACAGAGTGATTTTTACATGGATGATGTGTTAACAGGGTCCAGTTCATTGAGTTCGGCAAAGGAGTTACAGCAAGAATTGATTGAGATTTTAAGAAGTGCAACTATGACTCTGCACAAATGGTGTAGCAACCATCCGGAGCTTGCAGTTAACGCTGACGATGAATACACTTTTCAGTGCGCGAATGAAGTTTCAGCTCTTGGTGTCTTCTGGAAAGCAGATGAAGAGTGTTTTAATTTTAAAGTGAAACCAGAAAACGAGTGTGAAATTACTAAAAGGCAAGTTTTGTCAACAATAGCAAGAATCATTGACCCACTTGACTTATCGGGTCCCGTCATAGCTAAAGCTAAAATATTTCTTCAGAGACTATAGTTTTTGAAGATCAGTTGGGACGATCTTCTACCTGAAAAAGAAAGCGAGGAATGGCAACGGTTTTCCTCTGAATTGCCACATATATGTAATTTAGAAATTAGCAGATGCGTTCTTGCCGCAGAAGCAATTGTTATTGAGTTGCACGGATTTTGTGATGCCTCTGAGTTACCTTATGAAGCTGTAACTTATTGTAAACCCGTCTCCTAATGTGGTGAAGTAATAATAAGGCTTGCAACAAGTAAATCAAGAGTTTCTCCTATAAAGCGAGTTAGCATACCAAGATTAGAGTTATGCGCAGTTGTATTGCTTGCGAAATTAATGACTTAAGTAATATCTGCTCTAAAACTTAATATAAATAATGTATTTTTGTGAAGTGACTCTATGATAGTTTTATCTTGGCTGCAAAAGGAGCCTTGCTGTATGAAAACATTCTTTGCTAATCGAGTAGCGGTGGTTCAAGAAATGACGGGTGTGCGACAGCGGCGGCACGTTCCATCAGGTGAAAATCCAGCTTATATTGTCTCCAAGGGACTTGGCTCGATCAAGCTTGTCCAAAGTGGACTATGCTTCTGGTTTCCTGATGAAGGATGAGTATCCATTCAAAGTGATTCCTACTGAAGTTATTGTGAAAGACCTTTCCCGATGAACCCAAAAAACTTAATGACTCTAAAATTTCACTTATATAGAAGTCAATTATTTCCTAAATGATTTCTTAATTTGAGTAATAACTATGTTAAAACTTTGCGTATTTTAAGTTTCATTTACAGGTTTTACAATAATTGCTAAGAACAAGATTAGCTGTCCTCTTAGTAGTGAGGAAATTAAACATGCGGAATTAAAGCTAATCAAAATCGCTCAAGAAGAAGAGTTTTAAAAAGAATTAGCTAGTCTCCAGAAAGACGGTAAGGTGGTTCCGAATAGTAAATTAAAACGTTTATACCCCTTTTTAGATAAGAACAATATTTTGCAGGTAGGCGGAAGACTAGCCAATAGTAAGTATAACTTTGAAAGAAAGTTTCCTATAATAGTGCCAAAAAATCATAGATTAACAATTTTAATAGCAGAGATAGTGCATAAAAAATAAATGCACAATCTATAATATTACACAGTAATCCTTGAGGCAATTAGACAAAAAGTGTGACCTTTAGGTGCTCGTAGTCTTTGTAGGAAATTAGTTCATGAATGCGTTATTTGCTTTAAAGCAAAACCAGCCGCTTGTGAACAACTCATGGCCCATTTACCGCAGGAAAGAGTTACACCAAATTTCCCATTCAATTGTGTAGGAGTTGATTTTTGCGAGCCATTTATGATAAAGTACAAAAATCAGAGAAAAGGAATTCTTAATAAAATATATTTATGCATTTTTGTTTGTTTTGTAAAAAAAGCTTGTCATTGAGCTTGTTACAAAGCTTTCTAGTGAGGCTTTTACCGCAGCATTAAAAAGATTTGTTAGCAAAGGAGGTAAGTGTGCATGTATCTTTTCCCACAACGCGAGAAATTTTGTTGGAGGTAATCTAGAATTGAAAAACTTAAAAAAATTAATCAACAAACCAGGCGAAAAGGTAGGTAATTATTTATCCATTGAGGGCATTGATTGGACATTCATACCTCCGTGTGCTCCTAATCATGGAGGACTCTGGAAGGCAGCCATCAAGTCCGTCAAACATCATCTCAGACGTGTGGTGGGAAATTTAAAATTAACATTTGAGGAATTTTGAATTATAATTACCCATATCGAGGGTATACTTAATTCACGCCCACTATATTCTATGTCAGCTGAGTTGAATGACTCTGACGTCTTGACGCCTGGTCATTTGTTGATTGGAAGACAAATAACTGCATTAGTCGAACCCAGTATTTTAAATGCAAGTGATAACATGTTAAACAACTGGAAAAAGTTAACAAAAGTAATTCAGTCCATCTGGAAATGTTGGTCTAACAATTATTTAAGTACACTTCAACAAAGAAATAAATGGTATTACGAAAAAAATATTGTAGAAGTTGATACTATGGTTCTTATAAGAGAAGGCAATACACCTGTTTGTAATTGGCCATTAGGCAGAATTATAGAAACGCTAGCAGGTAAAGATAATAAAGTAAGAGTTGTAAAATTAAAAACAAAACATGGAACTTTTACAAGGTCAATTTCTAAAATTTGCATTTTACCTTTACCTAAAATGTAATTATAACATGTGTACCCATAAGGTTTATAGTATTATATTTAATTTGATCGTGTTTTAAATCTGTATTTGTTTGTGAAAACTTTAAATTGTTGAACGTAACTATGTCAACGCCGAGCCTTCGAGCGCAGCGCCCCCGGTTAGAAAAATATTATTGGTGATGCTGGCGACGAGAGTAATGAGTCAGTAAAGCGAGAGATCTTAATAAATGAGTGTGTGTTTATCTTACTGCTGATTGTCGGTTTTATTATGCAGTCCACTTCGGAGCATGATTCCTAACCATATTATCTATGAGAATGAGAACCAGCGTTCATCTATAAATAGAAAACAAACGGTGATAAATCGCATACAAGAAAATTAACGTATCTGTGTAATATCAAGTAACTTTAGCAAACGTAGTTTTCTAGACTTTGCAGAACTTTAGAATTATGCATTAACGACATTCTGAACGAAAAATATTTATACAGGGTATCCCAAAAGGTCGGAGCCAAACTTAACAGGCTGGTCTGTCATTCCATCATGACAAAAAAATTTACATAGGAACGTATGTCCGAGAATGCGAACGGGGACCGCTAGAGGGCAAAGTTCGCAGGCTTATGGGAAAGCGGGAAGTGTGATCATGTCAGGCGAGGACGTTGCAGGAGAAGGATGAATCAGTTTACTAACTCAGTTCTTTATGGACATTTTGTGGAAAGAGTATTGCCGGTTCTGATGGTTGACGTTCCATCAGCTACATGCCGAAACATATGGTTTCAGCATGATGGAACGCCCGCATATTGTAGCAGCACTATATGGGAATACCTCGATAGGACATATCTTAATCCCTGGATTGGCAGAGGCAAACCACCGCGATACCCGGAACTGACTTCCTGGATTGATGCCTGTGCGGATGTATGTAGTCCATGGTGTACAAGATAACCCTAACATCGGACAAGGATCCTGTCGCCTTGATCGCGGAAGCGCTGGCGCATGTCCTTGACACCTGCTCATTTTCAACGGGTCCGTGAATTCATGCGTCCCGTCCACGTTGTGAAGTATGCACTTTGGCGAATGGAAAGAATTTTGAGCATTATCTATGATTTAACCATGTTCTTTAATAAATGTCATCGCAATACCTCTTTCGACATCCTCTCTTTCTTCCCCTTTGCGCTTGCGAACATTGCCCTCTAGCGGACGCTGTTCACATTTTCGGACACAAGTTCCTATGTAAATCTTGTTTGTCATGGTATGGCAAACTGGCATGTTAAGTTTGGCAGCGATCTTTTGAGACACCCTGCGTAATGAAGTGAATACATGTAAATTGATTAAATACGCTGAAAGACCAATGTCAGGGGAATAGAGTCAAAGGAGAAACTGTAGCATTTTGCAAAATAGTGTTGCTTTGAATGCAAAACGCAGAATGGTTGTGCATCAAGCATTCATTTCTGCTGATTTGATTATTAATTCAACATGGTTATATGTCGAGAGCTGTCTGCAACTTGGCATGATTATTGATAGATGATTCCAGTTTGCCAGATTTACAATATCAAACATATGTCGTATTCTGTAGAAGACTTTTCCCCCTATAAGAAACCAAAGAAAAATCTGCCCATGTATCATCGAAGGAAGTGAATCATTGACGGACTACAATGCGTGAAATTGCTACTGATTTCATTTATACTTTTGCCGCATTTGTTGTAGAGTCCAATGACTGGATTATGCTCTAACACTTCTAAACTGGACGACAGAGCAGTAGAATGATATGGTTTGATAACGCCAGGTCCGGATTCTTTGATACATTACAGTTTAGTTAGACATCCCATGAAAGATCTTATTTGTCTTCAAGATACAATTTAGGCTGTCGGACCTTTAGAAATATTTGGGTTTATTAATATGGCCAAAATTAGGTTCTCTAAATCACTTGTAGTCCATTCTGAGCAATGTCAAATATGTAGAAATATTCTCAGATCACTTGCTTTCTTTCATCCGGTGTTCTGAAGGATAAGCATGGTTCGACATGGAAAGCTAGAACATGTCACTGATCTGTTCTTGTCTGTAAATGACTGTTAAAAAATATTCAAAAGTTTTTTTTTATGATGTGATCTCCCCAGCACTCTCTTCTGTTCCCTGGCATGAATTTTTTAAATCGTCAATAATTTAATAGGTCATTCTGGAAACTAGCTTACAAAATATCGATTCAACTTCATTCTGTGTAATATAAGACAGAGTGTAGGATTAATTGACAAATACTTCTGTCGAAGCTAGTTTCAAGAAAACGTTCACTCTAGACGATAATAGTATATCGGGCACTTCTGAAAGAGAAAGAAGGCTTATTATGTTATTTCTTCTGTTGCTGAACTATTGAATTAGGAGTATTGCTTGAACTCGCATGTAACATGTTGTAAGGCACTCATGTCTAATGATCTACAAATTTACTAGCCTGTTGCCTGTAAAAAATATTTTTCATTCTGCTGATACCTCTCAGTTAAACGCGTCTCGCAGAATAGCACTATCTTCTCTAAATCTTAAATCTATAGTTTCTGCAGCAAAGAATGGATAAACACTTAATTGCGAGACTCCGTCTCGATACCAGATTATAGTTGCAGATCCTACGGGAAATTTAAATGTCGGGGCGGCAATTCATTGTTTAGTTGATTACTTGCACTTCCCGCTTACATCATAGTTTCCTAAATTTTCGAAATTTTAGTGCTCTGCTATAAAATAATGATACATTAGGTATTATTTGATTATGATCAATAGGCACTATGATATTTCATGCACTTTAAGGCATAGTCCAAACTATTAATTTTCATACATATTGCATGTGTTTATTTCTTTAAAAAAATCAGTAATTTTATTTATTTTTGAAAACGGTTAAAATGATCGTCGAATTTCAGGGCGGATATTCGTAATGCTATTTTATCACTGTATTCGAAAACTGACACAGTTTCAACATTTGTCACTGCTGTCCCGGTGACTAATATTGTTAGTATCTTCTTCGCTTTTATTTTCAGTACCTTTCTCTGCTTCTTCTGTTGTTGTGACATTTGAAACAATATCCCCATCACCCGAGCACTGAAGACCCGCTTAGCAAAGTCGCTATCGAACCATTCATCGGTGTTTCCCCAATCGATTATTAAAAGAATTTTACATTTTCAATTTTTTTGCATAGAGCTTCAATTATTGCCTAGACTTCTTCATAATTGGAAAAATCTTCGATTTCTGTGTTAGGAAGAATCTTTTTCCATACTCGGACTTCCGCGTGCTTACTTTTTTACCCGCGCATAGCGATGATTGTGTGTGGGCGCCGCCACGCATGGATAATTCGCACCCGGATAATCGAATAAGTTAGTAAATTTTCTGACATATTTATTGCAGACATATATAATTATATATTGAAAAATAAATATTGAAGGAATATGTTAGTTGCGTAAACTGAATATTGTTCCAAATATAGACCTGTGATCAGATTTTTCAAAGTTTTAGACCAATTATTTGCAGTTTGTATTTCTACATTTCCTTGGATTAAAAATGAATTTTACACACATCTTGGACGACATATACTATACAGAATCGACTGCATGACTGTAATCAAGAGAATATTTAATGGGTTGTTTAAAAAAATGGCAGTAATTTTACTAAATTTTTCAAGCGTTCGTTACTCGCTTGTTCAATGTCCGAATTTGGCTCGTAAGACCAACAATGGAAGAAGTTAGCACCCGCATTAGTTGTTTCATAGTAGCGTTATTACGTGGGGCACAGAAACTGAAATGAATGAACAAATATTAAAATCACGGAAAGAATAAAAGCAAAATTAAAAGTATGTAATGACTTGAAGAAATAAGTAAAGTAGTAAGTGTATAATATTAACCTATTAGTAATATACTAAAAATGACTTGTAGAAAGACTGAAATTCATGATATCATTTGAAGAGATGGCTTTGAAAAAATCAGGAAACATAGACTAATAATATCAAAATTGAGACAGTTCCGTTCTTAGGATCGATCACATTTAAATTAAACTGTTACTTAAAATATTATCACAATAGAATCGGAATCAGATGGTGAATAAAGGTTCACAAAAGTTATAAAGAAGCCAAACATCTTTTCCGGAAAAAGGGAAGTCAAAGTTCTAACCCATACTCTCAATGAGTAAGGTAACAAAAGTCGAAACTAAAAAATGACCCCCTCTTGATCATAAAATACTACCTTCGACTGAAATTATTAATAACACACCTATTAATAAGCGCAGAAAGAGCTGCAATAAAATTGTGACACCGCAGACTTGGATCTGAAGCTGCGTGGTGAAGTACTTTTTTTTTTTTTTCGTTTTCCTTTCCAATCACCATGACGACGAGGGCCATTCTGAATATTGATTGACTTCTCTCGGACCGCCTGGCTTTTGCTTTCTTCTTCTCTCCCCACACTTTACTGTTCTTTTCTGGGGGGAAAGTGGGAAAAATCCCTCAGGGGACTAAAGATGCGCTCCGTGGGGGATTGCGGTGGGGGTGGTCGCGAGAGTAGGGAATGGTATGAATATGAATCTCGTAATCTTTCCGTCTAGTAGAGAATTTAATGTCTGAGAGTTAACATTCAAAGTTAGTAAACATTGTAGCAAATGTGAATGTAAAATAAAATGTGAAAAATTCTTATGTTGTGATAAATTGTCTGAAATATCATTTAATAGCAAAATGCTTGGTTACTTTTAACTAATGACAATCTGTGAAACAACCTGCTGTGTAATGATTTATCTACCCAATTAAGATAATTCAAATATTAATTAATAAAATAGTATCATTCAGATACTAGTTAACCGATTTCAGATTTCAAACCAATAGCAAAATTATAAACTGACAATTTAGGGATTAAGTATAAAAATACGCAACATGAAAATTTCAATGAAATATAATTTTCTAATTTCATTTGCAACGGCAATTCTTTATGACATCTTAACTAAGCAAACAGACACAGGTACGTTGTTTCCTACGGAATAAATTTTGATAAGTATAAATGTATTCTGCGATAAATGTAAAAAGTAATAAATATCTAAAAATATCAAGGGACGCAAATAAAAATAGTCTTAAATCTTAACAAAATACTGTGGAAAACTTTAGATTCGTAAAACGATTTTAATATTTATAAAAGTGTGACATCTGCGCAAGTATTCTGAAGACACAATACATTTTTGAATGATGAGGAAACAACGTAAGAGAATGCCAGCGATATTCATCAAAGTCTAAAATCAAACATATTTCTTTGACATGCGTTGGAAATGTAAGTAAAATGGTTTGCGGTGTCTTTTTTAATAAACTATCTGCACATACCTGTTTAATAAACTATCTGTATATGTCTTTGTATAATAAAGAAAAAATAATTGATTTTTTCCCCTTTCTTTTTCTCTTTTTGTCCTTCTACCTTTTTTTTTTTTTTGGTTGTTGTTGTTGTTGTTGTTTTGTTTTTGAAATATTTTGCTTACATTCGTGAATCGAATCAGAAAAATTGCTTTGCTTTCTGATTGCTACAAAAAGCGTATAATGAATCTGATCCAGCAAATCACACTTGAAATTCTATACCTGTTAACTAATTGTAAAAGACTGCAATTATATCGTTATGACTGCTAATACTAGCTATGAGTCAACTGAATGATATTTCTTTCAAGAACCAGTAAGAACACATTTGAATTTCAACTATTGTTGAAAGGAGACATTCGTCCTAATCAGTTTCGGCTGTAATTTATAGCCTGATTTATGAGAAAACGCACATGTTGAAGCGTTGTGTGTGTATATTTATTCTAATCTGTTTTTCTACTAATCAGATTTAGATAGATTGCAAACGAATTACTATGGTAAGCTTTCTTTGTCGGACAGCAAAGCCCTGAGTAGTCCATTTATTAGCTCCAAGGAAATAACAAAGCATATGCCATAAGCTTATCGAATAATGACGCAAAATACTTTATACTTTTGCCCACATCTTCATTATGTATTATATTATTTTAGGGAACTATAAACGGCCTCAAGTGAGCTACTCCTTTATTATTCTACAATCTGTAACGTTATAGCAACACAAACGCGGGTATAAAATCCCTCCTCCCACCCAAAACTGAAATAGAAGTGTTAAAGAAAAAGATTAAAACATGTTTCGGAATTTTATCAGAACATCCGACAACCCATTTTTACCAACACATTTTGACATCCGACATCTAACAGATTTCGCAAGAGAAGACGACATTCTAAATTCCGACGTTCCTTACTGTAGCCTCACTTTACGAGATAGTCTACTTATGAAACAAGTTCATTTGTGCTGTGAATGTGACATATCTTCTACTGAAGCATCTTCCATCAGAGATAGCGAAATTGCTTTAAAAATCATTTATAGAAAAAAGGGCGCTTAAAATTTATTTCATTCTTTCACTTTGATAGCTCTTAATTTAAAAGTTAATATATAGATGTCTTTCACTACTCGGTATCGGCCACTCATGTAAAAATCAACTTAAAGTTCAAAGTACACGATAGAAGACACTGAAAGAAAAAACTCTGTGTTTATATCTTGCTAATAATGCACCTTACTACAGAATGATTTAGTAAAAATGCACGTTACAAGTCATTAAAAGTATTTTAGCCTCTTCGCATTCATATAAGCGTTAGCCATAAAGATAGGGGAGGAAAAAATATCTTAATATGAAAATAAATATTATTAACTCAGCTTAAAAAGAGAAAAATGGCTAATAGTTTCAAGTTTTGCTTTAACAGTGAAAAATGGCCGATTGTCTTAGAGATAAATTTTAGTTGAGAGTAAGTAATGGCCTTCATTAATGAGAATATTTATTCTTAAACTTTATTCTTTCGCATGCAATTTTTTTAATTCTTTATTACAGGGCGGGATGATAGAATGTCTCCGTTCGAGAGCTGCACGTAGTCCTAAAGATTCAATCTGCTAGGTTCCTTTATGTTAATTAACTACTTATTTTATACTTTGGATCTTTACTGTCACTTTTTCTTTCTGTTTTCCGGCCAGAATACAAATTATTCGCGTGTATTTAAGGTGAGGTTTTTAGATTGTAAAACAAAGCGTGTTCTGACCCTCCAGGCCACGTTACTAGGTTGCTAGAGCAGATAAGATTTGTAGTCTTCGGCCTTGCGTTATAATTGCCGATAGTTGAATATTTACGCCGGTTAAGTTTTGAGCCAGCTTTGCGTCAACTGATTTGTGTATCCGGAATCCAAAATAAAATGAATAATATACGAAAGAAAACTATCTTAAAGTCAGAGATCTGGGCTAAGAAGCCAAGATCTTCTGCGTTATGACTTTAATTATTATTATGATATGACGGCGCAATGGCGTATAGTAGGATACCCTTCTCAGATCTTAACCAAACCGAATTTTGATTAAAGTCGACAGATTAAAACGGTAAACGTCAGCTGTTTTAAATCCTTCTGCAGGCTTGTCCCAAAACGTATGTCATATTGATCTGATTTCAGTGCATTTCATAACAAAGATATCATCAATATATGTATCAAACAGTTTACACAAATTTATAAATTAATAATAAACAAAACTGATTAACATACAAATTAAAATCAGTAACACTTTAGTAAAACTGTATTCCTAAATCTAAATATGTCCTGTAGCTCATTTGCCTACCAGCCGCCAAACGGTAAGACCGCTGAATACTAATAGTTCGGTTTGGCTTATTTAATTATGACAAATCAAGCAAGGCTATCTGCCTAAGGGAAGGAATAGCCTTCTTGATGACCTTTCTAAGGAAAGCTGGCTTGTATACACTTTATGCATGGGGAAAACCACGAAAACGTCCATGCAGCTAGCCTGTTTGTCTGGAATCGAACACAGGTCGAAACTACCAGTATTTAGAGGCCCGCTGGTGGGCCACTAACAGTTCGATCTCGGTTCAAACGCCGCTAACGACCTGGCTGCGTAGGAGTTTACGACGGTTTCCTCATGTGTAAATGTGAATTAGACAGTTTTCCATAAAACGCCCTGCACAAAGCATCCCTCTGCCTATTCTCTTTTTTTTTTTTTTTTTTTTTTTCATTTTTTAGTTTTTTCTTTTTTTTTTTTTTTTTTTTATTACGATATTGAGGTTTATAAACTTTAGAGATGAGAATCATGTACAGTAACGAACTTTTGTGCAACGATGAGTGAAATGAGGAAAACGTCTGTACATAATCGCCATTTTCTGTCATCTTCTCCTTAGGTGCGAATTACTGAATGACCTCAAAGTCCATTAACATCTGAAAATTCAATAATTCACTGAATCATGTAGGTGTTATTATTATTTTCTTATTATTATTTACGTGTTTCGCCATAAGGCACTATACGGAACTGTGGGATGCCTTTGTGGAAGAATTTCTAATAGAAACTGGCCCGTTATTATACGTTACACACGGGAAAAACCACGAAAACGTCCATGCAGCCAGCCCGTTCACGGGATTCGAACCTCGGACCTAACTTCCAGTATTCAAGAACTTTACCGTTCTGCCACTGGTAGGCAATAATGTAGGCAGAGAGGTAAAAACTGACTCACATGCTTGAAATGTCATGGGTTTTATTGAAAGTGGAAAACAATGCTTAAAACGGCCAACAGATAGAGCGTTATATCAAAACAAAAGCAATAATTAGCATAACCATTGATTGTTAACAAAGACTTTGTTCTTTATAACAAATGTTCAACATTTCGGCCGTCATTCGTCAACAATACCTGTAGTCGAGCGGCAATGTTGTGAACAGCACTGCACAGCATATCTCTTCGTGAAAAGGAAAATAACTTCTGCAAAATTTTCCCTCTGTTCCTGGAGGCAAAGGGAAAATTCCTTGAAAACGTGTACGCCAGACTAAAGTTGGTTGCCTTTTAACCCTAACTTTAAATTTTACATTTGCATGCTTTCTTTCAGTGAATGAAGGGTGACCTCCGAATACTAAGATTAGGGATATAGCACTGGTCAAATAATTTCCAGAAATGTTATGAACATGTAGGGTTCCACTCTTTTATTTAATACCTAAATGTGCAGGAACCTCATGAACAGATAACAGAATAATCGCTTGAATTCGGGAACAGAGACGTAAAACTCAAGAAGGGTTAATTAAACTTTATTATTCAAAACAAGAGTTTACAGTCGGCTCCTTTCTCAGAGCGTACAGCAAAGTCTCCACTTGGGCTTGAACTCAAAATAGTAAGAAATCAAACTTAACTAATGCTTAACTAAAGAGATATAGCCGAAGCTATCAAGATTCTAACTAGTTGGCCCCTAAATATCAAATAAGCTGGCGAAGCTCTCAAGGGCCTGAAATACGGCCGAGCGTAATAATAGCTTAGAGAGACGTCGCCAAAAGGCGAACGCGCTAGTCAGAAACTCAGACTCTCTAACGGTCAGTGGAACTTCGACTTAAATACCATTAAGTCGTACTCATTTGCATTGAACGCGAATCTAAAAACACATTCTGGTAGGAAATTGTAAGCTGAAAATAGAAGAGACAGGAAAGGAGCATAAAATAACTGTTAAAAATTTAGGATAAGCAGTACAAGCAGTTCATAGACGAACTTTTGCGAGAAAGAAATTCTGAACAGTGCATAAACAATTTTTTGTATTTTCCTAATTAAAATTCTGTGAACGTATTTATATTATTTGTTGTATTTTTCGTGTTATATTTATATTAAATTAGTTAAATTTCAGTGTTGTTTTGAAGGATATTTTCTATCATCTTTTAATGCCGTCAATGTCGACAAGATAGCCGTGGGCAAACGTGATCACATTCAGATCATCAGTATACATATTAATTTCTTTAAAATAATTTTCCACTTTCTTGAGATTACTGAAATTTAATCAAAACAGTTGCTTCCTTGCATTGAATAAATAAATTAAAGGAAAATTTCAGTGAAATATGCATGAATGTTTTATAACAAAAAAAATATCAGTTTCGTAGTGTCCCTCTTAACTGAATTTGACTTTTTTGTCTAGGGACAGATCGCGAATTCTGTTATTTAGTTAAATTTTTGGAAACTAGCTTTCCATTTGGGACTTCTGAATATTATTACTACATTGAAGAAGACTATAGTTTGAAATCATTGATTATGTTGGTATAATTTACATAAAGGCCAAACTGAATGAAGAACTCGTCAAACAATAGCAGCGTCTTTGGGACATTGAAACAATAGGAAGAAGGATACGTAAATACGTGTCTAAGATTGTTAAACAACTAATCAGTGGCTCTGCACATTTCACGCAACATTTAACGGGTCATGGTGTCATAGTCCATTTATGAGCTACTTGCAACGTTTCAGCCTTCGTGATAATGACCTTTATTTTAATTTTGCTTAAAACAAAATTTGCTTGTGAAATGGTCGGAGATCCTGACCACTAATTGCCCAAATACCGCCAAAGGTGATCTCCGGAAACCTGCGGTTGGAAACATAACAGCATGGGAAGATGGCAGATAATGCATTCAAAAATGCTTTTACTCTCAAATGCATATAAGAATGTTTTGTAGCTGATTTTTTTATAATATCTGGATTAAATGACTGCAAACAATCACTGGCAATGCCACCCTTAGATTCTTTTACATTCTTTTAACTTTGTTTTCGTAGATCTGCCCATTTTATTAGTTTCATTAATGCAATCGATTATATCCTCTATGCCATTCATTTTTAAATGTATTTCTGCAGTTCTTTGCTCTCTGCATCATATGATTCATTAAACATCATCTGTGAGATTTTTGCTGCTGTGAATTTGCTTTGACTCTTTCCTATGTTGTGCGATAGAATTAAGTTCCATACACACATTCCTAATTTACCCCATCTGCGTTCATACTTCAGTAAGACCCTATTAAATTCACTCGTTTGTGCCTTTTTAAATATTATGTCTTCACTGCGTATTATCTAACGTGTTTATTATGTTATCACTGCTCTGTCTTATTCACTGAGCTCCTTTTTTAATTGCAATTTGTTTAATTACTAGCAATATGATACAATCTCACCACAGTGAAATTATGTAACTGCATTGCTATACGGACACCTTAATTTATTATGTTTAACTGTATAAGGTATTTCTCCCTCCTTCTTCGCATGCCTTCGTGGTGTAGTGATCAGCACGCTCGACGCGTACCCGAGAGGTCCATGGTTCTGTTCCCGGCGAAGGCCTTGCTCAGTTTTCATCACTCCTGCTTCCGAAATAATCTAATGTCTCTACAACTAAATTATTTATTTATCTTTTATTTTATGTATTTATTTTATCCATTCATGCATTTATTTATTTAATTCTGCTGTATTTGCTCATATGCCTTTTCGACTATTAGAAATCTGTTATAATCTTACTCAGTCTCCTACTCTACCTTCAACAGTTGGAATATGTATTGAAGAGCCAAAATGGTGTGACCACCTACTCAATAACGCGTTGTGCGAAGTTCAGCATGCAAAACAGCTGCAACTCGCCTTGGCATGGATACCTTAAGTTGTGGTAGATGACTGAAGACATATACCAAATGTCTAAGCTGCGGTCACGCAAAGCCGAAATAATCTGACATGGTGGTGTTTAAGTTCTGAGTTGCCGCTCCATGACTTTCCAAATGTGCTCTAGCGGCTTAAGATACGGCGAGTTACATCGCCAGGACATTAACTGAAATTCATCCTTTTACTCCTCGTACCACTGGAACAGAATTCGAGCCTTGTGACATTGGGCGTTACCCTGCTGGAAGTTGGAAAACCAGACGCCATATAAGAGTGCAACTGATTCGCAGTTGTGTTTAGATAGTAAGCAGCTTTCATGATGTTTTCTACCACAACTAAGGGTCCCAGAGCCGCTCATGAGAACTTCCTTCAAAGCATATTACCGCCACAACCAGCCTGTGTATGACCTACTGTACAAAGGGGTAGGAGCAACTGTTCGCCTGGAAGATAACGTACCTTGACACGACCACCAACGTGATGAGAAATCGGAATTTATCTGAACAGGCAACTGCCTTCCACTTATCCATTCTCGATGTTTTCGAGCCCATTTTAAGCGTAGTTGACAATGACGCTTGGTCAACAGAGGCACACGAGTGGGACGTTCGCAATCCCATATCCAACAGTGTCCGCTGAACTCTGTGCTCCGAAATACTTGCACTCGGACTTGCATTGTATTGGACTGTCAGCTGAACCACTATTTGGCGCCGATTTTGCTGTACCAACGGGAGTGCGGTTAATATTTTATATGTGTTATAGCGTAAAATTTTTGTGTTATAGAAAGTATAATATATCAAGCGCAGAATAATTTAATACTTTGCCCTTGTATGGCCATGTAAATTGTCTCGATTTCGAGGTGTTGCTCCAAATAGTTGTAGGATCCGGACGATACCCGATTAGTCTATGTAAGCCGTCCGGGTGTCCGGAACTGCTTTCATTTGTCACCTGTACCAAGCGGGACGGTCTCCGACGTCCTTTTTCTTTGATGATACATGGACGTCTAACACTTTAGCGTCTACTGCTGGTTTCACCTTCATTTATCCACTTTGCGTCAATACTAATAGAGGCAGATCGTGAAAAACCTACCAGTCATGTAATTTAGAAGATACGTGTTCCGAGTCTTCGGGCCATTCAATCTGCCCTCTATCAAATTCGCTAAGATCCCATCATTCGCCTTTCCTATAACTCCCGAAAGCTAAGTGCAAAAACCTTCTCTAGCAGCAGTTAAATACTATTCCCACTTAATCACGTGGCCTCCAAGTCATTCAGACGAGTTCATTGAAAAATATGGTGATGGTCACAATGTTTGAATGTTGAAAATGTGTAGTTATGGATTCAATGATATGAATGGCCTTTAGAATAAAGTAAACGTGTAAAGCTAATCATAGCAATTATCTCTAAAAGTAAACATTATTTCTTAGAACTTAAATGAGACACAGAATTCAACGTCTCTAATGCGACTACTTCTGCAGAATTCCAAAATTATCTGGAATTGCGCATGGTTGTCTTTAAGAGTTATATTTGCTGCATATATTTCTTATGTCTCAAAAAATTAATTCATTATTATTGTAGCCCAAATATCTGTAGACTGCATTCAGCACCATTCGCTGTCAGAAAAATGTAAATGGTCGTAAAAATGAAATATAAGGTCATATATATTTAAAATTAGAATGAATTAGTATTTACTGTTCTGTTAATAATTTAACAGCCACCTTATGCTGCTAGTATTGCGGTAAGCTTAGTAGTGCGAGTACGTATTTAAAAGACGTTTGATACTGATGAACCCCGTCTGAAAAAAATGAAAATTCTTCAAACCGAGCACTTCAGTAAAATGTAATCTCTCGTGGTTTTCACGGTGTTTATATTTCTTCCGTATTCAGGACACCACTACTGGATAACCCATCCTAAGATGACCCTAGCTAAACTGAAATTTCTGTCAAGAAAATGAAGAAAAAATTATTAATTTTGTATGTATTGCAGAAACTTTTAATCCAACATATTTCCAATATTCTGTTATGAAAAGGATTATAGCAATGCATACCATAAATTTCTACGTAGATTTATTCCTTAATATATAAACTAGAGATAGGAATGTTATTGTGCTAAGTGCAATACATATTTAGCATACACAGGACAATAATAATTTAGAAGAGCAGACTGAGAGACTTGCAATCATGACCGGTGTAATATTCGTTGATAAACACTTTTTAAACCAACACAGCTAAACTGGTTCTATAAGCCCGCCTTTTGTTGATGAATGACACTGGTAGCTTAGATCTTTTTGAAAATATATCTAAAGACAGAAGGGCAGCAAGCGTTAACAAGCTGGCAGTAGCGCAATGTGAAAGAGAGAATGCGACGTGTCCAAGATAAAAACTTGACGAGGACTGATTTAATTTTATTTCGGATTTGTCTCCTTTGGCGAATTGTAAGTTATGGTTCCCAAATTTGAAATTACTACTGGCTAAAGCGTAAGTATCTGCTTTATGAGCGTTATGCAAGAATCATAGGAGAATCATTCATTTTCAAGATGTAGTTTAGATCGATTTATTGTGAGCATGTAAATAATGAGCCATTTACTAAATGAAACTTGTGGCTATTCCTCAACAAGATTGTAAGCCACTTATCGCTATATCTTCAAAACAAAACTATAGAGATTTGAGAAAGGTGTAAAAGACCTTTTATTTTAAAACTCAGATGAACAGAAACCACAGCAGGTGCTTAAAAATCAGCCAGCATTTATGGCGAGACCTCGAAATCTGAAATTCAATGTAGTACTAGGTCTAAATAGATAATAGTCAAACGCAGAGTTATTTAAAGGCGAAGTTGGCTCTTAAAACTTCACCAGCGTGAAAATAATATTGGCAATTATAACCTACGGCTAGAGAGAACTTTTACCTTGGAATAGAACAACTAGCAACTTGGCCTTCCCTAGACAAAGCACGCTCTGTCTAACCCATATTAAACTTTCCCTTAAATACACACTAGCTAATTTGAACTTTGATGGGAACAGGGGAAAAGAGAAGTGACAGATTTAGAATATAAAATAATTGTTTAATCAACATAAAATAATCATCACAAGCAGTTACTATTTTTAGGACAGAAAGAGAAAATAACCAACCAAAACGAAAAGCCAATTGGCTACTCTAAGTTAAAGCTAAAATTTTGATTTAAATTTATTTTCTTACATATGAAAAATATAATGATTTAGATGTTGGTATGTAAAGACAATAACGATCGTGGAAACTGACTGAACATTTTTTTTTTTTACTGTAGACATACGCTGCCACAAATAACTTGGTGGAGAAAGTTTGTTTGTTTCTTAAGATCTAGATTGGCACCTTTTAGATTTTTTAAATGTATTCGGAGATAAGCAGCCGCAGGCGTTACTAAGTTCACAGCAGCGAAACGTGAGAGATAATGCGATGTTTCTAAAATGAAAACGTGATTCAGAATGAATCGATTTCAGTTAAGAATAATCCCTCTTGGTTAACGCTAAGTTGCGGCTCCCAAATTTGAAATCACTATTGATTGAAGCGTTATGTAAGCTATTTGCTTCATCAGTTATGCAAAAAATGTATGACATAATTTAATTTTGAAATGAAGCAGGTTAGAACGGTTTCTTGTAAGCAGCTACTATTTTAAGGGTAGAAAGGAGAAATAACCAAATTAAAAAGGAGAGTTAAGGGCCTATTACAAATTAAAGTTAATATTTTGATTTATGTAATTTTTATCTTACTCAATATATACGAAAAAAGAGATAGATACATGCACGTAGGTACAGGTAGAAATTAGGCCAGCACCTCTGTAGTACCACAAGTGATTGAGGTGTTGCTGAACCTAGCTAGATGTTAAACTTCAACCGCAGACTTAAGGAAGAACACCTCGTGAGAGTGGTCCAAGGACTGCCTTACCACTTATCTCTCGAGCGGCTACACGGCTCGCCGTGTATTTTGAGTGCCTCTTTGCTACACAGATACTTTACGCTTACAAGCATCCACACCTTCGAGATTCGAAACCAGACCCATTGTTACGGCAGTCAGCGTCTCTAACCACTATACTGACTGGGCGGCGATACATACATACGGCGTTATTTTAAAATACTTGCAGAAATGTAAAAACAGATAGAGGGGATTTCTAATTACCAGTTTTTGTAATGAAATGTATAAATGTTTGCGTTTTAAATGGTAGAAGACGTTACTGAGATGGATGGACGAAAGTGGTCCGCAAGCGCAAATTATCATTCTACACACTCGGCTTTCAAGCGCGATGCGCTGTGCATCACTACACGAACGCGGAACTCTCCAATATGAATTTTATCTATGGTGCTGCGATCCGAAAACAAACGGCTGCCGAAAGGTTACACGGAGAACGGTTTTCAAATAAGCATGCTGTCGATTGGTGAAAAGGTCGAGCGTAATAACAGGTAGCTGTGCGAGAATGAACCGTCCTGTGTTTGCAGGCGGGATACAGACAAGGAAAGACATCGCAGTGTTAATGCATTGGAGGAAACTGTCAGTAATGCATATATTTGAGGATAATTCTCTTACAAGTAAGAGAGCTACTGAGTGTGAGTCAAACAACGTTTTGGAGGATTTTAAATGACAAAGAAATGCCTCCATATCATTTGCAGAGATAGACGACGTTGAAACCGAACGATTTCGCTTTATATGTTAACTTTACCGATTGATACTTGTAGCATTCATTATTTTGATTAACCAAATTATTTTTAGTTTGAACTTTCCTATCGATATCTCAAAGTTTCAGTTGCTGCCCGAATTTAGCGTGAGTGAGATATTTATGCAAATCGCATATATCTGTTAGAAGTTAAAAGGCAGGAGTTAACGAAGGGAAAGACAGAGCCTTGGATTTATCGCCGTAAGGCTGTGCGCGCAAAGATTTCCTCTGTCTACTGAAAGTTCGCCTTCATAGGCAATTTGCAATTACCAGTGTTTGCTAGTGAAATTCGCATAATTGCATTTCACTAAGAGTTAAGCTTCCCTCGCCGTCCTACTTAGAATTAAGTTAGGGAATTGAATTTGTTAACACACTTTATTTTCATATTATTTTAGTTCAGCCCAAGTAGTGGCTTACTCTCAATTTGAAGAGTTGTAAATATTTGAATTAAAGGGTCACTTTTAAACCCTCCTTCTGACTTTGTAGTTCTTCAACACTAAAGGACATAGCCTAGATCTGCTCACTGTCCTCCACATAAGGTTTCACAGTTTATGCTCACGAAAAGAGTCAAGAGATTGAAGGAGAAACCTTACACTGGCGCCCGAACAACTAAAAGGATGGAAGGAAGTTGGAATATGCCTACTACATCCCAGAATACAGCTGCAATGCCTGATGGATTTGGATTCATAGTGGAAACCATCAGAGCAGCCATGAAGCCGGCAGTAGTTTTTGATGCCAGAGGACCTGTGAACACATTCCTGGAAAAGTTAGAAGCGCATTTTTTGCTGTATCCAGTTCCGGAACATCAGAAGGTCATATTAGCGACAGGAGCATTGAGGGGCCAAGCAGCGACCTGGTATAAGTGCATCGGAAAATGTCTGCTGGGAGAACCAGGAACGCCGACTTACACGTACGAGAATTTTAAACTAGCAATTTTGAGAGCGTTTCCTGTGGTTAAAGACCGTGCGAAACTCGAAGCTGAGTTGTTTAGCAAGTATCAACAGCGGGTGGATGAACTATCGGAATTTATTTTGAGAAAAATACAAGTCTTTAAATTATTGTATGGCACGAGGCCGGACCCGGAGATTATCCAGATAATCCTGCCCAGATTGTTACCATCTATACAAGATTTCATGGAGCTAAGAAATCCCGTGACGCTGGACAAGCTGTTTGAACTCGCCGTACAATTCGAGAGCCGGCGAGCGGCCGAAAATCAACGGAGACAATCGTATGAACAGCGGCTGCAGGGGAACCAGAATGCCGAAGGAAGAAACAGACGATGGCCGAGAACTACTGGTACCAGTCAAAATGCGAGCGGTCAACCGCGCCAAGTACAGCGCCAACAAAATAATTCCAACTACGGAAGAAAATCATTCTCCCCAGGCAGAAGCCAGCAACAGAAGAAAACACCCGCAAAGCATTTAAACTACTAAGGAATATTGCGGGGAAGGGGGTGCAATGTTCCGAGGAGAAGAAAAATCCCTCTGAAGTACAGCTAAATACGGTCATGGTGAGAAACATTGAATTACCGAGACTGCAGTTACTAATTAACAACGTACCCGCTACAGCTCTGTTGGATACCGGCGCTCAAGGAAGCTGTTTGGCAGAAGAGTTTTTTAAGAAGCACTTTCGTAGATATCGTCTGCATAGCGTGGAAGGAATGAAGGTGGTAGCAGCCCAAGGAAAAACGTGTCAATGCATGGGAAAAATCGAGCTGTACATCAAAATCGGCGAAGAACAAAAAAAAATTATGTTTCTTGTAGTGAAGAACCTCCAAGCATCGGTTATTTTAGGAACAGATTTCTTTTCAGCTGTGGATGCGAAAATCGATTTTGAAAACTCCACCTTGCAAGTAACCATGGACCCAGTTAAAAAGAAATCAACACCTCCCCCTGAAGTGGATTTAAGCCATCTAACGCCCGAAGAACAGGACAAGTTTCGGGAGTTGGTAAGTCATTTTGCTGATTTATTTGATGATATTCCTGGATTCACGCAGATAGTAGCACACGAAATTAAATTAACTACGGATGAACCTATACGTCAGCGTCCTTACAAGTACGATAAAGTTAAAGAGGAAATAATAAAATACCATATTGATGAAATGTTAAAAAACAAAATAATAACTCCTATTTCTAGTGCATATGCGAGTCCGGTGGTTTTATGTAAGAAAAATAATGATTTGCCGTTAACTGATCCATTAAGGTACAGGTTCGCTATTGACTACAGAAAGCTTAATAGTATAACAAAATTTCCAACTTACCCACTTCCGGTAATTGATGAAATTCTAAGAAGTATTAAATCAACAAAATACATAACCACGCTAGATTTGACATCAGGATATTTTCAGATAAGCATAAAGCCGGAAGATGTTCACAAAACAGCATTCATAACAAAATACGGTACATATGGCTTTTTGCGTATGCCTTTTGGATTGTCGGGAGCCCCGGCCACGTTTCAGAGGTGCATGGACAAAATTTTAAGGCCGGTAATAGGAAAAAGTACATTTATTTATCTTGACGATATAATTGTTACTTCAGAGTCGCTGGAAGAACATATTAAAGACCTTCGAGAAGTCTTTACTCTTTTGAAAGATGCAGGACTTAAAGTGAACATTAAGAAATGTAAATTCGCGGCAAAAGAACTCAAATATTTAGGGTACAAAATTTCTCAAAGGGGGATCGAAACAGATAAATCTAAAGTTATAGCAGTGAAAAATTACCCAATTCCGAATACAGCCAAAAAGTTAGCGACTTTCTTGGGTATGTGCTCATATTATAGAATTTTTATTAAAAATTTCGCAGAAATTGCTGAACCATTGTTAAAGTTGAGAAGGAAAAGAGTTCGTTTTGCGTGGTCTTCAGAAGCAAACGCCGCGTTTGAGAAGTTAAAAGAATCTTTAATTAATGCACCGGTTCTAAAGTTCCCAGAGAAAGACAAGGGTCTAGAAATTTATGCAGACGCATCAGATTACGCAATCGGAGCCGTGTTAACACAAAATAGAAAAGCGATTGCCTTTTTTAGTCGTACATTGAATGATACGCAAAGAAATTATTCGGCAACGGAGCGTGAAACTTTAGCAGTGCTCGCAGCTGTTCAAAAATTTTGTGTATATTTTGGGAGTTCTCCCGTAACAGTATATTCAGATCATGCGGCAGTTACCAGATTATTTTCAGGAAAGAATCTTTCGCCACGCTTAATTCGGTGGACCCTAAAGTTGCAAGAATTTAATCTCATTATCAAACACACACCGGGAAAAGACAATGTAGTGGCCGACGCATTATCTAGAATAAAGTTAGACGAGAACGGCGAGAAAGTAAAAATAGCGATGCTTCAGGCAAAGGTCATTGACTCTCGAGAGACTGTAATAGAAGAAATTGCTAGGGATCCCGAATTCGGAAATATTTATAATTATTTAAAAGACCCAGATAACTTCCAGCATATAGACATTAATGCAATACGAAGCAGAGCACAGAACTATGAAATCATTGATGGTCTCTTATTTTATACTAAAGTTACGAATCAAAATAGTGAATACAGACCAGTCATCCCGGCCAAATTAATTTTAAGTATCTTGCAAGAGCTCCACGATTCGCCTGTCTCGGGCCATTTTGGAATTAGAAAAACAATACAACGCGTACGCGAGGCGGTATATTTTCCGCAATTACAAAAGATAGTTAAAAATTACTGCCAGACTTGTCACACGTGTCAGATAAATAATGACGTAAATTTCCGCCCGGCCGGGTTATTAACTAGTATTGAGTCTAGGTTCCCCAATGAAATAATTGGTATTGACCTCTTAGGCCCCTACCCCAGGAGTCATGTAAATAAGGCACGATTTTTATTAGTCATTGTGGATCATTTCAGTAAATGGGTTGAGTTGATACCACTTAAGCGGGCTTCAGCAAAAGTCGTTGCAGATTCGTTTTTGAACAAATATATTTTAAGATATGGATGTCCAGCGAGGGTGATTAGCGATAATGGTCCCCAGTTTGTAAGCAGTACATTTAAAATGATGTGTGACAAGTTGGGCATTAAGCATATGAAAATGGTACCCTACCGCCCACAATCAAATATAGCGGAACGGGTAAATAAGAATATTGTAAAATTGATTAGAAATTATGTGCAAAAGCACCATTCTAACTGGGATGACTGCGTCGAAGAATTTGCATTCGCCCTCAGAACGGCTAAGCACGAGACAACGAAGAAATCCCCCGCCGAATTGTTTTTGGGCAGGAAGATAATGACCCCCTTAGATAAATTATTTTATGTGAAAGATAGAGCGCCGGAATTTCAAATTGGTGAAATAGAAAAAATGTTAAAGGAGGCAGAAAAGTGCTCCCGGGAAGCGCAAAAGAAACAGAAACATTACTATGATTCAAAAAGAAGAACCGTAGAATATAAAGTGGGGGAGGAGGTGTTGAAACAGGCCCATGCACTTTCATGCGCAGCAAAAGATTCGGTCGCAAAATTTTGCCCAAGATGGCATGGCCCTTTTGAAATTACAAGAATAGTTGAATGCCGTGCATATTTAAAGAATGAGAAGGGCGAAGAGACTGTGGCAAATTTCGATCAAATCAAACATTATTATCGGAGAGCTAATAATAATATTTTGAAAGACATTTTACAGGGTCCAGCCTCACAGAATTTTTCTAAGATTCAAGAGCCCCAACCAGGTCCCTCAACAACAAAAGAACCAAGTTTGAAAAGGAGGTTACCAGAAGAGAGGAAGCCGCAGCCGAAGAAAGGAAAACGAAAAAACGCTAAGCAACAGTCTCAGCGACCAAAGCGTCTGAGGAAGGAACGTCCAAAAGAAAGCACTATGAAAGCTCCACCACTACGGACGGAACGGAACGTCGAGAAGCGAGCCGCCGAAGGTGCCAACCCACAACGAAGGAGTCTACGAGTGCAGGAGAAGGAACGAGCCAGTCTGGAGAGGGAGCAACGACTTCAGCACAAACGGAAAGCGCCACCCACCATTCGTCCCAACAAGGTGTTTCTGGAGGAAAGAAGATCGACCAAACGAAAGGCGGCCCCAGAGTTTCAATCTAGGAGTAATAGACAAAGAGTCGCACATACTACAGTATATCCAACCTTTCAGGAATGGACAAAAAAACGCCTAAAAGACTGGCAGAAAGATAAGTAGATTCTTTATTTTCTTTTAAAATTCACACAGTTATGTTTCTGATTTAAGTGCAAGTTGCAGATTTAAAAGGGAAGTTACCCGAGTCAAAAGCCGGTTGCCGAAAGCGTAAAGGACACGCTTGAAGGAACAACTTAATTATGCAGCGGAAGAAATTCGAGAGTTCAGTTGAAAAACTGTGAGACTTCGTGAAATGTTCTTTGTAATCCAGAACATGGGATTCATCGATTTTAGTCAAAAGACTCTCTGTAAATAGGAAATTGAATTGTGTTAATTAAAAGCAACTAGTACGTAAGTTGTATAGCAAAACTGTTGTATTATATTTTTCTATGTATAAATAATGAATGCATTTAATGTAAAACTGTTTTCTATGTAATGCATGATTTGTTGTAAGCCTTAAGCACTGGTTTTGTTTATATCGAATATTTTGGAAAAGCGTAAAGGATACGCAAGTTAAAATTAAAATGTAATGTAAAAGCGTAAAGCGCGCTAAATTAGAAAGTGAATATATAAGTGTTATTTAACGCAATGAGCATTTAAAGAAAATTTGAATTGAAGATTGAAAGAATGAATTATATGTATGAAATGCAATTGAAATGTTTGAATGTTGTACGTAGTGTTCTCTGGTTTCACACAAAAGTTTAAAGTTCATTTCATGTTAGAACCTCAGGGCATTTCAGATTTGTTTTAGGGGAAGTCTGAGGTCTTGAAAGTCGAAGAATTAACCCCAATAGAATTGAAGTCAGGTGGTAGTTGTGAACACTTGACAAAGTAAAACTGCGTGTTTTTCACAAACACCACATTTGGCCAGAGAACAAGGGGGAAGTTTTAAAAATGAATGAGTGTAAAATGAATGCGTTTGGCGAAAAGCGCTAATAGAAATTAAAAAACGCGAATACCTAAAGCGCGAATAAAAGTCATTACGGAAAGCATCAGAGGAAGGGAATGTTGTACTTTTCAGGTGAAATGTACTTATAACATGAAATTAAAATTTATTTCCTTCCAGATTGGAAGGAACCAGATAGTATCCAGCCAAATTCCTGATGGATCTTTTTGATGTGAAGACGGAAAAAGATATTCTATGTTAAAATATCTAAGACACAAACAGAGAGTTAAACTAAATTTAAAACTTACAATTGTAAAGGATGGCGAATAGGAAGGAAAATTTAGATTTAGAATTTAGCATCTTCACTAAAAGCCGATTTTAGGCTACTTAGTTTCAGACTACTAAATTCTGGGAGCAACTATGTAGCATTCATTATTTTAATTAACCAAATTATTTTTAGTTTGAACTTTCCTATCGAATTCTCAAAGTTTCAGTTGCTGCCCGAATTTAGCGCGAGTGAGATATTTATGCAAATCGCATATATCTGTTAGCAGTTAAAAGGCAGGAGTTAACGAAGGGAAAGACAGAGCCTTGGATTTATCGCCGTAAGGCTGTGCGCGCAAAGATTTCCTCTGTCTACTGAAAGTTCGCCTTCATAGGCATTTGCAATTACCAGTGTTGGCTAGTAAAATTCGCATTATTGCATTTCACTAAGAGTAAGCTTCCCTCGCCGTCCTACTTAACCTAAGTTAGGGAATTGAATTTGTTAGCACACTATATTTTCATATTATTTTAGTTCAGCCCAAGTAGTGGCTTACTCTCAATTTGAAGAGTTGTAAATATTTGAATTAAAGGGTCACTTTTAAACCCTCCTTCTGACTTTGTAGTTCTTCAACACAAAAGGACATAGCCTAGATCTGCTCACTGTCCTCCACATAAGGTTTCACAGTTTATGCTCACGAAGAAAGTCAAGAGATTGAAGGAGAAACCTTATATACTTTCAGCAGGTAGTAGTAAGTTCCGACTTCTTTCTTAGATCTTACTGCTGAAATTAAGTTTTGCACATTTGAACATGCTAATATTTGAACATTCACAGCTCTTGCCTATGCGTGCAAGTTAATCCACATGGCACAGTATCGCAAGCCAGCACAAGAGAAAGATTTTTCCTTAATATTTGGGCTGGCATGGTTCACAATTACTTAGCAAAATCATGCATTCTATTCAGTCACTTGAATAGCCACATGTACAACAATTTTATTTAGGATAGCTTGCTGGGGTCCCTTTTTAATGTTCTTCCAACTGTTCTCTCATGAATGTGGTTCCGGCACCACTGTCAAACGTCAAATCACTTTAGCAATAACATCAGAAATTATCTATTTACGAATACACTATTTACGAGTATGTTTAATACTCACAACTGAATCGGAGGAGGTGGATCTGTTTCTTGGTCACCAAGCTCACCGGGTTTGACATCCATGGATATCTTTGCCCATTAAGTGCATGATCTACAAAAGCAAATTCGAAACGAATACGTATATGGAAATGGATGTGAAATGAAGTCCGATGGAGATATAATTGCTCCTGGAAATGTGCATGAAATGTTTAAGATCTAAACTAAAGTACTGCTGCTGTAAATCTTGTATTATTCTTGGTGGTCACACTTTCGAGCACCTGCTGTAAAAAAATTGAATCATTAAAATGTTTGTTTCTTTCGTTTTTACTCATCTTTCTCATCTGCCTGTTGCTTATACCTTCCTTACGTGTCAGCACGCGCCACTTCTCGCACACATATCCCATTACAAAATCTGTTTATTTTGGTCCTCTCTACCTGTCTTTATACATATTTTTTGCACATATTAAATAATTACCCTGTATTTGTACGTATAATTGTATGCTGTTTTCAACTATGTACGTATATTAAGAGTTAACTAAACGCCGCGTTCAGCTGATGTTAGGTTAAGGTTTAACTGCGTTCGTATCTGACAGGCAACTGCTAATGAAAATTCTTCATCTACCATTAACAACAATATTTTCAAACTTACGCAATGAACAACAATTTATTAATCTACTTACAAATCTTATATCAAAATACGAGGTCATAATTTAAATATAATATTCTGCAAATGAAATTAAATTTGTTTTTTAATAAATATTTTATATTTTTGGTAGTTTGGGGCCCACTAGTAACCGCGAAATTTGTATGGAATAAGCCTCTTATAAATTAAACAATCAATATTGTCTTGAAAGTATTAATTACTTTTCTGATGAATCTTTACTTCCTATCCCAAAATTGAATGTAGTCAGTTTTTATTTGTTGAAATTTTAGCTTCCTTTAAAGTAATATCTCTCGACTGTTATTACAGCATCTTTATTGGATCAAATGGGACGTAATCTCCCGATTTTAATCCCCTAAACACTAAATGTGACCGGATGAAACCAGTTCCATTCTTATAATTCGAAATATACTCCCCCTCCCCCGCTCCGCCAACCTTCTCCTTTCCGAAACTAACGCATATAGAGTTGGAAAGTTTCAGCTCGATGCGAACACTTGCCTTAAATTTTCCGCCTGATCAATATTCAGGATGGGCCTTCGGTTGCCATGGCAACGGATGTAAGCTCACGAAACGTGGCATTTAGCTGATCTTCCGTTGCCTAGTTAGCCAACCTTCGGAAAGGGAGACGTTAACTTTTCAAATGAAAGCCGAAGTTTGGATGTTTATTGCTGCCCTCCCCGGCTTTGCAAGGGAAGGGAAGAAGAATGGGAATCTGGGCTTTGTTCTCTTTAATACCTTTTGCATATAGTGATTTGGAATTTCTGCCCACTTTAAACAAAAATGGAGATAAAGCGCAATCGTTTGAAACTTCTCGAAAACTGTAAGAATGTACGTAAAATTGACTCAAATGTTAAAATAAGTTATCACAGATAAGACAGAATCAGATGTACAATTAAACAGGAAAAACAATATGTTCAAATGATTAAAAATGAATAAATTATAATAAACAAATATGTTCTTCAAAAAACAATATTTTTTCTTTCAGTTATTTCAGTAACAAAAGTAAAAAATTATAAAATTTTAACAATTTCGAAAAATTTCCATGAAAAATGCATGTTCATTATTTTGTAAATTTTTAAAAATTTTTATTTATATCTCATAGATGTTTATCTGAATACATGCATCTTTGTATATATTCATGATTCTTATACCATGTAAAATCTGAAGTAATGTTTTGCACAAGGTGAAGGAAAATTGAATATTTTCAGGAAAATCAATATATGGGCATTCGTTATTTAAATCGCCATTCTAAAATAATTATTATTATTATCTAAAATCATTATTATGCGAATTTGATCACGCAGTACTTTCATCTCTAAAATCCAAAATTTTCTGTAAAGGTTTGGACAAAGGTAGTTTATGCGTTCTATTTAAAAAAACGTATTAGTGATCTACCTTGCATTTGAAATCAGTAATACTTCTACATTTTTTTCTAATATCATTAAACAGTAAAATTAGATTTTTAGATACGGTCTTTCAACTTTAGTTCAGAAACCATGATGCTATGTTATGCTTTTCGGAATAAAAAATTCTTTCCTAATCTTTTCTTTACTTGTTTAGTATTGACAATCTCGCTTCGAAGATAAAAGTCAAAAGTACATTTTTTATAACACAGATGATGACCAAAATTTACTAGTCACAGTATAAATATGCTTCCGTCTGCTTGGAAATCATGAGATTATATTTGGTAGTCATTGTCTTCTAACATGCAGTTGAATTTCAATGAGAAAATTTTCAAATTGTTAAAAGACGTAATGTCTCAGTTCTTTTACATCAGTTACACCGATATTTCATTTCAGTTTTTATAACCAACTGGCTCCTTGTAAAACACGAGCAAAAATAAACTGTTCTGAAGCAATACGTGCTTAGTCCGTACACAGATAATTGTTTTAGCAACATCCTAACACTTACCAGAGAATTGTTATTTGTTTATTGTTATTTGTTAATTGTTATTATTGTTTATAACTTTCTAAAATTGTTTTAAATTTTGATAGCTGGAATTCTGATCTTGAGGCATGATGATTCAATTGAAATCCTGCTTTTCCTTTTTTTATCGTAAACTGCTGAGCTTCGCCACTCACTCCAAGGTCTCATTGTCCGAAGAAGGTGCGCTGTCGTTGCTGTACCAAACTGGTAGACAGTTTATGATAATTTTTACGTGACGATAACTATTCGAGCAAATTAATGGCAAGAGAGAACAAGTGGGATTTAATTTTATGCTCCATTCACAGTTTTTTCTTCTTTACTGGAATGGATTTTATCCCAGCTACATAAAACGCTAATAGAAACGCTTAGATTTGTGCAGGATCTTAGTGCCTTTTATTCTAAGCGTACAGATGTACTGGTATTCTGCCAAAGACGCAGGAAGCTATTTTTGATATTTCTTCCCGGACCTCTTTATTTATTAGTGAAGGGAACTGACATAATAAATTTTTCATATTTTCACGTTTCCTGTAATATCTGCTCTTTGCTGTAAAGTAATTCTTTTTATTTAGTTTATTTGAAAATGGCGCATGAAGGCTATGTGCCCATGCCTCTGCGGAGGAATTTATAAGGGAAAATTCTGATATTCACATTACACATAGGAAAAATCAAGGTAATCAGTCATGCAACCGGCTGTTTTTCTGGGTTCTACGCTGGGTCGAGCTACCAGTATTCAACGGTTTTAACTACTCGGTCAACAGTGAGGTTACCTTTCTTTTTATCAAAATTTTTTATAATTGGTTCTGTATGTAGAGCTGCAGTTTCAAGTATATGCATTGCTCCAAAACTGATGCAATTTATTGTTTTCATTTATCGTGTTGTTTTTATTTCATTTCGCAATTCATTTAACAAATTTAATTTAAACATAAATAACATAATCTCTCTGTCCTTTAACTATATTAACATGAACCATTTATATGTCATTCTTTTAAAAATACTAAACTGTTTTTAATAAATTAAAAATTCACGAACACATTTCATGTTCGCATTTAGACCAGTTAATAGTTCAAAGTTTCTTCATTTAAATAACTAATTTAAATTTTATTAAAATTTTTTGTAACATTTCGAATGTGCGTTATATTATTTACAGTCAGGTATCAACATTTAAAATTTCTCTCATGGTTGTTATAAAATAGTTCAAGCTATTTATAGCTGTAAATCAATTGATTAGATTGCATAGAAACTAAGCTCATCTGAATAGACTCAGACCCTTCCTCCAGAAATTTACATTTTTCTAAATATAACACTACAGTTGTATCAAAGTATTTCAGGTTATCTGTATTTTCAATGAGATTAAACTAAAACAACAAATATGATAATACTTATTGCTTATTAAAATTGAATAGTTTGACTTCAGGTTTAACACTGTTTCATTCAGAATTTTCCCATAAATTTATTTTAATTGCATTAACTTCGCTGTATATTACTTATCTATTTGTCTTTCAAAGGATGTCAAATTTTATCATTGATGTTTATAAACCCTAATAATAGAATAAATATTTATGGAAATAATTTAGCCGAATCTACGAATCTACTTCTGTAAAATTTGGAAATTCTTATATTTTTTTCCGAACTAAGATTCGATTTTTTTATCGATAGCAAAATTCCGCAGGCGGAATAAAAAAGAAGTAAAATCCAGGAACGGTTGCTCATGTTTTTCTATTTCTGATTCCCGACGCGTAACCATAGCAACAATGTTTGCCAGGAAAGAAAATACGATTAACCAAGTAATAGTTGCAGTTTTTGAACTTCGGTGTTATTTATTACTATTTCTTTACTTCATTTTAACTCTAATCTCAGAGGAACCTGAAACCAGAATTCAATTTAAATGAGAAAGGTACAGATGTATTGTGTATCAAAAATCATACTGATATCAATAACTATTCACGATACAAATCGTTTTGGGCTAAAAAGAAATTAACAAAATGTTACATGAATTTTATATAACTGAATTCTGATTTTAGTTTTTTTAACCTTTCACTCGGAGCTCAAAAATAATTGTTTCTTGTTTATTGCGATAAATGTTTTAGAGCTGAATAAAGAATATTATTTTTTCCTACCTACCCAAAAATATTTAATGCAAAGGAAACTTGCGTATAATAAGAAAGTTTGTATTGTATGGCAAAATTTATTAATTGTACAAAAAATCATAAAGTAGTTGACAAACTTTTAAAACAATACTTAATTTGTAACTGAGGTTAGAAACCGCTAATTATGAAATAAATTTTGTAAAATAACATTTACTTATTAACAGTGTTAAAAAAAGTAAGGATTAAATAAATTCATTTTAAGTGATTCTTTTTTAAATTTTAGTTGTTATAAGAAGTTGTAAAAATGTTAAATTAAGTTACACGCAAAAAAATTATTTATTAATTCCGTAAGAAATTGGAAAATTGTAAATACATTGCAAAAAATAACTTTGCTTATTAATTTAGATTAAAAATTAGGAATTGTACTGAATAGGTTTCCTGAAACGATGTATAATTGAAATTTTTGATATATAATACGGAAAATAGTAAAAGAAATGGACAAACGATGTTTTATTTTTATTAACCAGTCATGGAAAGAAATTACCAAAATAGTTAATAAATTAATACTGAGACTTATTTAAAGACTAAGTAATAAAACCCTTAAACAAATCTCGACTTAAACAAACGACCAATTTTTTCAGAAATAAAATAAGTAAATAAATTAAAATATAAATACTAAAAAAAGTTGAATTTGGGGTAATTTTCTAAAACTGAAAGCAGAAATGTGCACTACGTTCAAGAAAATCTGAAGAATTAAAAATAAATCTAAATTCTACTAAAATACTAAACGAATATAGTAAATAAACATGCCACAAGACTTTTTGTTCGTATCAACTTTTGCGTCCAAATCACTTTTCAAACTGTTGCCACCAGATGCCACCTCGATGTATTGTATTATTATTAGTCCAAAGGGGCTTTGTCCCTGAAGGACTATTGTTTTCGTTTTGCGATTTTGCGTTGGAAATATTAAAAGTTTGGATCACTTTTCAAACTGTTGCGACAAAATATTGCAGCTGAGTATTATATTTAAAGAAATTAAATAATGATAAATCTGCATAAATGTATGTATATTTCTCCAAATGTGATAAAACAACGGTACCTAAAGCCATCAAATTTTGAACACCGAATATGGACCGAATATGAAATATGGGCATCTGGAAGCTCAAATTTTAAATTTGGAATTTGTTTTATTATCTATTTCATATTTTGTAAAACTTTAACGCGTTTTTGATGAACGAACTCAAACGATTTAAAAGTGAGCAATGGCAACACTCTACGGGGAAAAACCTTTTCTTCTAAAGCGCGCGGAACTGTATATCAAAAATTCTAAAGATATACTCGTTTTAAAATTATTTTGCGATATTGCTGTTGAATTTAATTTTATAGTTTAAGTTCGAAGAACATAGTATTTAATAAATAAAGGTAGCACACAAAACGTTAAAAAATTTTCCCTTTGGACATAATTTAAAATCTGAAACCTTTCAGATTTAAAAAAATAATAATTAAATGATGAATAATGAATAGGTATGTTCTTCGCATTGTGGAAAACCGATGACAACTAGAACGATCGATTTTTTAATAAACGTTGTCCTTCACCAGAGCTTTGGCACATTAAAACCCGAATTTGAAACTGGAATTTGTTTTTGGTTTATTTCATATTTTGTACAAATTTAATGATTTTTTGTTTAACAAACTCAGAGATTTGAAAGTGAGAATTGGCAACACTGTTAGAAATAAAACATTTTTATCATCAGAGTGCCAGACTGTTTCCATTCGGCAAAATCTAAGGCACTTATCTTTTAATTTTAATCCACAAATTCGGCTACTTGAAAGCAGTACGTTACCATTGCCTTAAATAGAACATTTATTACCACCATGCGCCATCGTGTTGCCGTTCAGTAAAGTGTACTATTGATTAAACTAAAAATGATTAAAAGCATACGACTTCTAATTAGAAATATTAAACATTATTAAATTATACAAGTTGGACTCATCATTATATGCTTTTTTCGTTTTTATGATAACGCTTTCAGGTTGGCCGCTCGAGCACTTAATATTCAAAGAGATAATATAGCAAATATAAAAAAATGTATAGCAAACTTTGACATATTATCGAGAACTCTAACGATATGCTGCTTTTAAATTTTTGTCATTTTAGTGTTGAATTTTAATACTGCATAATGGCGAAGAAAGGAATGCTTAATAGTAAAGCTAAAAAGACAAAAAAAAAATGTGTGTGGGCAGGAATGAATCCAAGAGTGGATTCTTAACCTGCGATGCTCAGCGAAAGCATAAAAAAATTAACAAATCCGCTGGTGCAACGTTAAAAAAATTTTAGAGTTTCTTTCTTTCTTTTTATCGGTCATATTTTAGAACATCAAAGTATGAATCACCGGTTCGTTTAAAAAAATTAATAAAATTTAAAATAAATTCCTTCGAGCCATTGTGAATTACTTTATATTTGTCTATTTGAAACGGGAAAAGTTTGGTTAATTTGTTATCGATATATGGGAGGGAAAGCAGGAAAATTACAAAAAAGCTAAGTTTTACAATTTACCTTCTTTCTGTTTCTAGCGATAAATATAAAGAAATTTTCAAATAAAAAATACATTTATTAGAGACTTATGACACTAATTTAAGTGTATGCCGCGATAACTGTAAAGTTATAAAGATTCATCTTTCCGGAAACTGCTCATGATATTTTACTTCGTAGCACAACTCTGCCGTTAGCATTTGCACGGCCATACATGCAGTGCATGTCTGCTTTTTCGGCAATCGTGAATTTCATCTTCCCCTATTCAGATGCACATCTACTGCCCTCTACCGGCAATGGTGTTTTTTATGCAAATTACTAATATGCAAATGTGTTTCGTGACGTAGTTTGAAGCAAGATCTTTTTAAATGAGTGACAAAAGGTTCTGTGGGTGTTGTTCTACTTATGAAGCAATTCATACGAGATGTTTGTGATCTCAATCTCATTTAAAATGTTTCCTACTGTAAATGCATTTTATGTTGTATTTATGACTAAATGCTCTGCGACCTGGGTTTCCTATGTGAGTATTATTCGTATATTTGTTCTGTACCTCCCTTCCCAGTTTGTACCATGAATTTAGAATCATTTTGTATAATGCGCCATCTCGATGAGTACGCAGACGAGTAAGAGTGACTAAGAAGTACGTAGATAGATAATGTTGCAATGATTATTCTTTTTACTTCCTTGTACGAAGTAAAAAGGAAGTATTGTAATCGCGAAACATTTCGGGTATTATACTTCAAAGTAAATATCTATTTTGGCCGCTATCGAATACAATTTAAAGATGTTTTTGCCTGACATCCATACGTAATGACAGAAGAAAGGACATTTTTTCTTCAGTTGAACTCCTTAAATTAATAATCAAACCGTGTTCAGATCAGAAATACTGGAACGAATTTTGAATTCATTTGAAAGAACTATCGATCGAAAGGATTCACTTTCGAAAATTAAAAACTTTGGCTATTTAAAAACATACTTGACTGGAGGAACGTTAAATGTAGTATCTGTTTTCCAGTTGACTGCCAAAAATTATGACATCTGCGTAAAGTTACTTAAAGATTGTTTTGGTCATAAAGATATCATCACTGATTTTTTATGAATAAAATTTTAAACTTTCAAAGCGTCAGAATTTCTTCAAATGCTCTAGCTTTGAGAAAATTATATGATGACCTTGATATCTCTACACGAAATTTAGATTAAATGCAAGAGGATTTAAATTCCTATGGTCCCCATTTGATTTCAGTTGTCCTAAATTTACCGAAAATCTTTTATATTTTAAGCGAAACACCAATTCAAAATGTAATGTTAAAATTTCTAGTTTTCTTCAATTTTTAAAATGTGAGATTGAATGCGGAGAATCAGCATTTTTAGCTGTACTTGACAGAAGACGTTTCTCAACAAATTTCAATCATTACCAGACATCCGAATGTTATATTGGACTCGGTCATCTATCTAAATTTTGTCCCAACAAATATCGCGGACCCAAATGTTTATCTTCAAGAAATTTCAGTCATGAATCTCTTACGCGTGTTAAAAACACTCAGAGAAATACTAAAACAACCCTGCAAACATCTTTAAAAAAAAAGAAAGCTGCCATTTCAAGCAAATTGAACACGTTACTTAGTCTATAAAGTAATCCAAATTAATGACACTGGAAGTGAAGCTACAGTTATCAATAACGATATTTACAAATAGGAAATCCTTCTTTAAATGTACTTCACAATATGTTGACTGGTTTCAATTATGACAAAATTAAACGAACAGGTTATTTTACAAGTTAGCTTTTAACAGATACGTAGTTACTTACGACTAATACTTACGTTGTAGACAATAATATAATCGGCATGGATCAATGCTATAATCGGTATGGATATCCTTAAACAAGGGGAAGTTAGCATAAAGTAAGATGGTGCTCGTATTTCTAAACATATTGTTAAACGAACTGAACCGGAAGATGTGTACATCAGTAATATATCCCTTAATCAAACATTCGAATAAGAAAAAAGGTCCCGCTGCTATAAAAGAACAAGTTACGATTATTGAAAATCTGTTGTTATTGATGTTGTGACTTACCTCACTTATCTGACGATAACATCAGAACAAGTCCACGAAATTCATCGTGACAAGAAGTGCAAGATTGCGCCTGTCTCTGAAGAGCAGTGAGCACCATGCAGGTGACAGTACAACCGTGCCCAGTTTCGCCCCCAATTCCCCGGGGGTGGGCATGGGTCTGAGGGTTTCCTACCCCTCTTCCCCAACCACCATCCTCTTCAGAGGACTTTCGAATCGTCGCATATTTAGAGTTCGTGCATGTTGCACAGATACTATAGATTTATAAACAGCCATGCCTTCTCCGGAATTCGAACCCGGGCCCTTCGGTACGGTAATCAGCGTCACTAACAACTATCTCACTTAGGTGGCATTGAAAATTTTGTCCTCCATTACAAACCTTTTAAAGCAAAAACTACGAATATTGAGCTGACTATTTAAGTGCAAGTTGAAGCACCTACTTTTCACAGACCTAAACGATTACATTTTGTCGAAAGAGATATTGTAGATATACAAGTTCAGACTTACAGCATAATTTAACTGTGTTCTTCTAGTGAAGTTGTCGTAGTAATAAAGAAAGCTGGTAGCCCTAGCGTATAGTCTACTGCAAATTAAATAAGAAGATAGTTAAAGAGAGGTATCGTTTATAGCTAACAAAAGATTTACTGGATGAACTCCAAGATGTTCGTACCATCAGTACCACTGATTTTAAAAATGCTTTCTTCCATGTTAGTGTCCACAAAAGCAACCGACATAACGCTTCGTTTGTCACACTGTAAGGCATTTCTCCCGCCATCTTGGTATGCCTTCGTGGTGTAGTGGTCAGCACGCTCGACGCGTATTCGAGAGGTCCGTGGTTCGAGTCCCGGCGAGGGCATTGCTAATTTTTCGTCTCTACTGCTACAAAATAAACCTAATGTCTGTGCAACACATAATGGACAATATTAGTTTTTACGTATACCTTTCTCTCTCTGTACCTCACTTTCTGTATCTCAAAGATCTGTGAATTCCGTTTTCAAGGATTTAATCTTGCAAGGTCTTGATTTTCTGTACTTAGATTACATCATAATTTGCTCTCAAGACGAAGGTATTAAACTTTTGAAATCCGTTTTCTTCTGATTATAGACTCGAAATTAATTTAAGAAATCTAAATTTTTAAGTTGTAGAACTGAATTCCTTGGTCATGTTATCAGGACTTGTGTTTCTTCTGGTTGATTTTGCAAACATAACGGGAGTCTTGAGTAGGAACAGGGATCTTACTAAAAGCTATTTTCGTGCGTGTGTAGAAGATGCAAAAAAAATAAGAAGGGTTAGAATTACCCTTTATTTGCTTATCGATTTTACAAACGTTCCCGTATTTCTGGATACAAAGACCAACCACTTGTGGCCTGAACGTAAAAGAATATAAGACTACTAACTAACTAAAACTTAAATAAGAGCTAACTTTTAATATTTTACACAGAGACTAGCACTAAATATGGCCTTTTAAATTTCTACTTCTGTAGTACGCAAACTGCGGAAAACTACAATACGTCTTTAACTTTCAAGAGGGTTAAACTTCTGGCCTTAAAGGCGAAAGTAACTGATGGCAAGCTCACGTGAAGACTCGTAGCAAGAGGACTCTCTTTCTCCTTCCTTCGACTCTCTACTCTTCGTAAAAAGCCACAACTTAAATGCTTAAGCGTCAGCAAGTACAACTTACATAAACATATTCACGCGTTAATTCTGGCCGGAAGGGAAAAATAAGAGATAATAGTAAAGTTTTAAAATAAAATAAACGTTAGCGAACTTAAAACCCTTACAATGTCATTGAATGAAAAACTGTTCTCGTCTTCTCTTAAAACAGCTGTTATTGTTAATTACCCTGAACTAAAAGTCACAAAGACTTCCGAAGTTTTCTTGGACTTGCCGGATAGTTTCGTAAATTTATTCTAAATTTTTCCGTAACTGCTTAATTATTAACTAATCTCATTAAGAAAAGTAATGACAACGGGAGAAAAAATTTCTATCTTTTGAAGCAACGTCTGCGTGAAAAACTCGTACTTATCATCTATAATTAGCATAAAGAAATTGAAATACACTCTGATGCCAGTATCCATGGTTATAGCTGTAAACTTATGCAAATATTTGTGACTGATAATTGAATACATCCTGTTTAGTACATGAGCAGAAAGACATCTGATGTCGAAAAGAAATTCTTCAGTTATGAACTTGAAGTATTATCTACAATTATTAACAAGTTTTGAAAAAATTTGTGTTCATCTTTTAGGTAATTACTTCAAAATTATTACTAATTCTACAGCCTTTAAAATGACCATGAACTAGGAAGACTTAAATACACGAATAGCACGTTGGGTACTGATATTAGAAGATTTCGTCTACGAAATAGAACACCAAGCGGGAACATGAATGACACATGTCGATGAACTCAGCCGATCTCCTCTTGTAGTCATCACTCAAGATAGCAACATTTTGAAAAAACTAAATGCTCAAGAGCACGATTTTCAAATTCGAGCTATCAAAGAAGCCTAAAGGTCTAAACCTTATGATGATTACTGAGTTAAAGCAGATATACTTTATAAATTTGTAGACGTTAAGGAATTACTTGTTGTTCCAGAATCAATGCAAACCGATATTATCGAACTGAAGAAATCATCAACTACGAATTTTATATAGCTAATCTTAAAGACAAATTGGTAACAATAATTCAAATTGTATTCTATGCACATTAATTAATCGTAAATGTGGAGAACAAAAAAGTATGTTGCATTCTATACCTAAACAAGGTGTTTGATTCATTCAGGAGGTTTTTATGGCTTTACACAACAAAATCTACTGACAGCGCCTAAATAATATCTGAATTGGAGAATCAAAAATTTGTCTTTGGAAATCCCTCTCGTAGAATTTATGATAAAAGTTCAGTATTTACTTTTAAAGATTTTCAGTATTATTATTGTTCAACCAGCAACATCCAACATATTCAAATAACAAACGGACTTCCTCTTGCAAATGGACAAATTGGGAGAATAGATTCTATCATAATTTCTGTTCTTCTCAAATTGTCGATTGACAATTTGACAAAATGGTATACACATGTGATGAAGTTCAGCAAGTGATTAATTCAACATAACAACAGAGTATCAATACAACTTCACTCGAACTCATGTTTGAAACTATAATAAAATCTGCTAACCAGCAGAGCTATTAAAGTATCCAGTTAGATTTCGTCAATGCTCGTGATGATCTACGTAAGGAAGATGAAAACAGATTTTGAAAATACAAGCTGGGAATCGTAAAACCTATAATTTACGACGTAAACCCGTTAAGTTCCAGCTTCATGATGTACAAGTAATCAGACGAATACCATATGGACCTGAACTCAAACTCAAGTTTCTTGGACCATACAAACTCATGAAAATCAAGTCAAATGGCCGTTACGATGTTGAAAACTCTATGGTTTCTTCGACGAAACGTATGGAAAAAGCACTTGTGCTGAGTTTGAAACGCTGAACTGGTTTATCAGAATATATTACTTTAGTGTTTCATGGACATTTTCTCCTATAAACTGATCAATACGTTTAAAACTTAAACCATATAAAATGTTTCTTTAATAATGGTTACTAACTTCTGTTTTTTATTTTTCCGGTTCTATCATTAGAAGTTCCTGATTCAATACTATTTTCATTTATATGTATTACAATAGTATTTTTGTTGTTTAGTACTAAAATTAGTATTTTCAGTTTTAGTGGTGTATTTTATATTTTAATTTCACTGTCATCATTTGTGGGCAGATGACGGTGTAGGATGGCCAAATTATGTAGGCAATAGCCATGCAACTGTAACTGTAACGGAATGGCGTAACTATACTGCTCCATGGTGAATAAGAGCGACTATGAGGATCGTAGATGTGTAATGTTGTGACGATTCTTCTTCTTTTCTTTTCTTCATGTAAATTAATTGTAATTTCGTAATAACTCAGTGATGTTTTTCTTATGTTATTCTTGATACTTTTGTTACCTTTTTACACTATAGGATTAGAAATTTATTGTATATTATGACACTCGGTGGAATAATTGCGAAAGTTGCATAAAATTATATCCCATCCGAATTTAAAGCATTCTTAGTATTAGGCAATTACAATTAGTTCCTATTTGATCCGACTAGCAACAGTGAAACGATGACCTAAAAGTTTTTTTTCCTATTCTTTGCAACAGACTTAACAAAGGAGATATTTATAATTGCTTTGGAACATTTATTGTAATAATTTAATTTACTGTGTGCAATATCATCAAATTTAATTTTTTTCGCTGGATATGAGAAATTTTTCTTCATGTAAAATAAAAAGATGTTATTTTTGCAGTTTTTAATATTAATTATTTTTTTTCAGTGTCTTAATAACATGTTTAAATACGCGAATTTTAGGATTATGAGTTTGAATTTAGAAACCTGCTTATGAAATATTTCTTAAGAATTTGAAAAATCAAAAAACGCTACACTCTTAGGATTCCAGAGGCACAAAATACTAACAGTTTTTTGTTGTTGAACTAATGAAAATCATTCAGTGGGTAAGTTTAAAACTGAGCAACTTTTTTTAAATTTTACTTTACGTTTCAGATTCCATGGTATTTGAGGGAAAACCTGAAATAGTTAGTGATACTGGTTAAAGAATGACAGAAATATAAAAGTTTCAATTTACCTAAATACTTAAATATTTCAGACTTTTCAGATTACATACGTTTCATACTATAAAAGCGGAAAACGAATGTACGAGTTTGATTGAGTCAGTACTAAAAGAAGGAGATACGTACGAATCAAAAACATAAGAATTGGTAACTCATCCCGGAGCTTCAACTCACACAACTAACACTATCAACATTTTTTACTAAATTAAATGATACAAATCAACGGACAGTAACTATAGCCAGTGGTTTTCTTGTGTTATTGTTTTATTGTGCTATTGAAGAAGAATACTTGGAACTTCGCAAATTTGATGTCCAAATTCACCAAATAAAACCCCAAAATATATCATAAAATGCATCATATAATATATATCATAAAATACATTATATAATATATATCACAAAATATATCCTATATACCTGAATTAGATAGCAACTTACTTTCGGTTCGATTCAAGTGTGGGTAAAGCTCGAATTGTTACATTTAATAATAATAAGTGTACTATTAAAAAATAATGATATCTTTGATAATACTAAGTCTTATACTGAAGATGTCAGGACTGAGTATTCTGTGCATACTTTTGGCGAACATAGTCGTGATAGTGTTAAAGTACTGATCTTGAACAGGGAGCTGAATGCACCTATGTTCAGTGGAAGTGGTAGAATAACTGCACGCAAGGAGAGTTTAAAATTACCCTTTTATTAAACTACTAATTGCAGCCACTTCCCAACTTGGAAGGGATAACAGAAAATAATGACCGCACTTGGGTCTAAACTGAACAATCAAATAATTTAAAATAAAGTTAAGTAGAAAACTAAGAAGTCGTTGCTCTCAGAGCTATAAACGCGAGGTTGGCCTCTATGCTAAGCTATCAATGGTGCGTAGCAAGATTTAGCTAATACTAACGCACTTAGATTACTTCACTAACTATTAGTGTAACAGCGCTAAGGCTTAAAATTTAAATACTAGCTAGTCAGGCGAACGTTGAACAGAGCCGCAGTGATCTGAGATTAAAAGCTCTCTCACACTGAGAAGTTCCTTGCTAACCTTTTAAATACAAAACTTGGCTCCACTTCAGATTAGCATAAAGCTGAAACGCGCGCTCATTCTAACGAGAAGTTGAAATAAGAGTTCACAGGAAAGAGAAATTAACATAAAACTTTGTTAGTTTAAACTAAAACCTTACAAAGAGAATATCCTAACAAAAATGAAAAATTAATCTCTTTAATTATCTTAACTGTCTCATAGCTATGGAACTTTGGTTTCATTGTCGCTTTCATCAAACTATTGAATTTACTAAACATTTTATCATAGACCTTAAACTGTAAGAATTAACATGGTGCAACGACCGTCGGTTGAATTTGGGAATAATTATAGTTCCAGTAATAGTCTGACTCATCGAATTGCGATTAGAATGCGAAGCCGAACTTTACAACGAACAAAGTGACACGCTGGGCACGATTCAGAGACAATTTCGCGATGATTGCCTGAAACAGATTCAGTCAGGTTGTCTTGTGAGAAGTAACTACTTGTAGCACTAAAGCTCACTCTTGAATGATTTCAATGGAAACTAAGCAGAGCTCCTGAGTTGATGAATGCCACTGAATGATGCTTTAGTATTCACCTCTATCTTCTGTCAATACTGATGATCAATCCGGAAGGAACTATAGACAACTGGGCTGATTCCTCTGCCATTATTGAGCATCACATAAATCGACAAAGCGCAGTTTATGATTGGAGTATTATCATTTATGCTGACAAAGCGCCTCAATGGTGATGTCATCTCTAGTAGGCGTAAAAGATACAATCACGACATGTTAAAGTACAACGAATTACACCGAGGCATGCATGAAGCATCGCAACGACAACGTGACAATATGTTGATAACATGCAGAAACTCATTGCAGCAGCCTATCTTACAGTAAACGACATTCCATTAGAGAACGTCTAAGAAATCCTTCAGCTACGAGTATCATGATTTCCAGATCTTTTGTCAACTGAGATATACAACTGACCATCAAAAGAATAATTGCTAGCGTGCTTGCAATTAAGATGAATAAAGGATATTAGGTATTACCACGTGGTCTGCAGTATCTTAGGACGAGATTCAAGAGCTTATTTACCTTATGATATGCTTAATTCTAGGAAAAGAAATCACACGATGCGAAATTTAGGATTTTGGAATGGTTGATTTCTGTGTTGCGTGAGCACGATAAAAAGGTCTTTTCTGAAGCAAAATGAGAATTTGCTTCCTGTTTCTCCCTCCGTAAATTTCATTGTTCCTTATAATGCAATGTAAATAAAATATGAATCTAAGAAACTTTAGCAATGTCCAAGTAAAACGTAGATTAGATTATTGAATATGGCAAAAAAACAAAAACTCTCCACCTGAGAAGAGAAACATATTCGTGTAGTACTTTCTAGGGAAACCGGCTCATATTATATTACACATATTATGGAAAGCCACGAGAAGCACTCAAGAAGCCCGGGTTTGAACCCTGGTCGAACTACCAATGTTGAGCTGTTTTAACTCTTCGGCCACTGGCAGGCCCTAAAATTCTCATTAGTTCATTTTAAGGAAACTGAATATATATGGTAATGATTTTACAAGTTTCTCATGTGAAAGCCAGCGTGTGAATTTACAAAAAAGTTTTCTAAGTTTAATAATTCCCCACCCCCTCGTATATCATCATAAAGAGTAATAACTAGAAGATTTGAGGACTTTGGCACTGAATGTTTGTTTGTCCCTTAGTAGTAACCTGACATAACATTTAGAAACAAATTGAAAGCATTATTTGCATAAGGCTGTTATGTTCTATCTCACTCTTCGATTGACCAATGATTTGCGTGAATTTCTACAGCATATCTCGGCGATATTAATAGACTTAAACATTTCATCAATCACTTCTGAATAATGTTATCATAATATGCCCTGGTGATGTTGAATTAATTTGCTACACCAAAGGTACTACGGATTACATGCTGCCTAGGAGATGTCAATACGTTGGCTCTATTTTTGTCCATTTTAGTTAGTCCTGGCATTGCTTGTGTATAAGTTATCTGATTACACTGCATTTTGTTGCATGTTTATAGTATGTGAGACATTCAGTGCTTTTTACACGTTTGCAAAGTATCCTAAAGGTATCCATTCCATACAATTTATATAATTTGTTTAAATTTTGGTAGTTAAAATAAAATTTTGTGTTGTCCAATGGTGAATTTTCAATAGTTTATAATAATTTTATGCAGCAGTGTGAAAGGAAACAGAAAGGCATGATCTGTAATTGTTGTGCAGAACTCGCCGCCTTCTTTCAGTCTTTCCTACTATTTCTTTGGAATTCATGTGTTAATTCATTTTATGATACAAAACCGGGGTAAATAAATTTTAACTTGCCAAAACCAGTTTTTTCTATTATTATATATATTTTTAGTGCAGAGCGGCTATTTGTCTCGAAGTACAATTCTGAGTTCATTCACTTTAAATGCTGTCCCCTGTAAATGCATTGATTTACTTTTCATTCGAGTCTGTGGCCATTCGGCAAAGTGTGAAATATGTACCTTTCAAATTTAATCTGGTTAATACTGATTAACGAATTAAGATATTTAAAAGCAGTAAATGCACCTCTTAAGAATATTATTTTTTATTTTTTAATCGGATATTTAAATAAAAATGCATTTAATTCGTGACATATATAATTAAAACAATAAATATTTTTATAGAATTACGTTATATATATTTTCCCTTTCCAAGCATATACAGAAGATATACACTAATGTTTGTGAGAACTGCAACACCATGAAGGATTTATACAAGTTGAACCAAATTTACAGGAAATGTAAAGTGAGGCAAGACATGCAAATGATTAGAATTATAAAGCATTTACGCATGCTTGGGGTGAGAATCAACCGTTTATTCTATGTATATAAAGGACTGTCAAGTTGCGTTGAAATCTGTTTATTTTCTTCTGTACGCGGTGAACGTTTAATTAGTGGTCAATATGCCTCTTCAACAGCGGAAGGTGCCATACAAACAACTAACAGAGTTCCAAAGAGGCCGCATCGTCGGTATGCTAGAGGGTGGACTTGAGTCTCGAGTAATCGCAGGCTGCCCACAGCGTAATGCCACAATAGTGATGTGTGTTCGGACAGAAGAGAATCAAACAAGAACAAATCCTGGCAGTAGGGCATGCAATAGCATAACGGCACGGGACGACAAACACGTCATACGCATGGCTATGACGGATCGTACAGCGTCCTCTCGTGTGTTAGCACAACACTGGAGCACGGTTACAGATGTTGTGTTGTTTATCTGTACGGTTTGCCGCCGTCTGCAGCAACATGATCTCCGTGCAAGGGTTCCTCTACGCAAGATTTCCCTGTCACTGAATCACAGACGTCCTCGACTTCAATGAGTACGGCAACACAGTATGTGGTGTGCCCTGTGGCAACAAGTTGTTTTCTCCGATGAATCTTGCTACAGTCTGGAGTGAAGTGATGGAAGAGTACGCGTCAGGCGTCGCAGAGAGGAATATCTTCTCCCACAGTGTGTTATTCAGCATCACACCTTCGACGCATTCCAGGCGCTGTATTTCAGCAGTATAATGCCCGTGTCCTGTGCACGTGTTTCTCAGACTGCATAAGCCTTCTTAGGGCACAACAGGTTTCGCTTCTTCCATGCCTGCGTATTTCCCGAGTATATCTCCTATTGAAATGAGTCTGAGATTTCATCGGTCGGCGACTCGCTTGAACAGCTGGTAGGGAAAACACTAAGACTAAACTTAAGAGGCTTACTTTTGCCAGAAATAGGTCTCGAAATTCCTTATGTTACACTCATTGCCATAAAAATTTGCGCACCTACAAAGAGTTGTCAGAATGAAACGAAATTTTGTATATGTAAGTACTACTTTGATATAAGTAAATGATTAGAAAATCAAAGAAAAAAGGATCATTTATTGCAGAAAAAGTACACATGAACGGAAGTTTTAGTACTCTGTTGGACCACCTCCAGCGCAAATACACGATGTGATACGAGCTGGCATTCAGGCATACAAGTTCCGCATAGTGTCCTGAGACATCTCGTTCCACAGTTGTTGTAAACGCCCCTCTAGTTCGGCCAATCTCGTAGGCTGTCAAACTTGCCTCCCAGATATGCTCAATTGCTTACAAATCTGGGGATCGAGCAGGCCAGGTAAGGATGTTAATGCGGTGGAGACAGTCTTGTGAGATCCGTGCTGTGTGTGGCTGAGCATTGTCTTGTTGAAAATAAGTTCCCGGGAGCCCTGCCATGAGTGGCAACACATGTGGCTGAAGGACGTCGTGGACGTTCCGCTGTCCTGTCATTGTGCCATGGATCGGGTGAAAGTGCATCGTAAGCAATGGCACCCATATCATCACACTAACTGTCGGAAGGTGTGTCGCTGTAAAGCGAAGGTAGATTTGAAGCGTTCACCACGCAGCCTCCACACAAGAACACGATTGTCATCACTGGTTAATTGAATTTAGAATCGTCTCTGAAGACGACCTGGTTCCATTCCGTTAAAGTCCAATCCAAACGGAGGCGTCGGTGGGTGGCTGTCAATGGCAGCACCCGTAATGGGCGCCGCGATACCAGATGTCCTTCAACCAGGTGCCTTGAGATGGTTCGGGAAGACACAAGAGCCCGTAATGAAGCTGCTGCCTGTGTCTGGATAGTGGCCAATGAGGCAGTGGGCTCTACGCGTGCAGATAGTATGATGTGACGGTCTTCTCGACGACTGGTCTGTCGAGGGCGTCCTGAGCCTGGTCGCCGTGTAAATGACGTCTCTTTTGTCCACTGGTTCCAGCACATCCTCACAGTAAAATCATAACTACCCGTCGAGCTACTCGCTGAGCTGACAACCCAGTTTCCATCCTCCCAAAGATATTTTCCCTCCCGAACTCCGACAGCTGCTGATACTGGCTTCGATGGCGGTGTAATGGCATGTCTACCTCAGCGTTTCCTTTGCAAAAGTACACTCAAACAAGCTCTTCTTAGCTGTTTATACTCCAAGAAGAACGAAGTGCAACATCTTCTAGTGGCATTACGCAATGCGCAATCAAGCTGCATTTCTAATAATATGTATCTGACATGTACCTTCATGCCAAGTTTCGGTACAATCCCACAATTATTTCTTAGTGCGCGAAATTTTATGGCAATGAGTGTATATTGCGTGCAAATTTGTAGTTAATCAGATGACTCGTATTAGGCAAAAATATTTATTCAAACATATAGAATGCCAACTCTCTCGTGACTGTTTTCATAGAATAAAAATAAGGGTGCCTTACGTAAAAAAGAAACTTAATGTATTGAAGCGTCATGCATACGTAAAAAAGAAACAATGGATGCAACACCGTTTCCACATTTTGACTGAAGAGCATTGCAATCAAAATCTTATTCAACATCAGTATAGATTAATATAAAATACAACTTTTCTTAGCATGCTAAATAAATATACAAAGTCACAAAAGACTATTATTGACTATTAAAGTTGAATAAACCAAAGTTAAAATTCAGTTCTATAGAAATCTCATAAGTAATTTAACAGTTCTACCATTTCTAATGGTACTGTTTACGTACAATAAACATCTTTCTGTTTACGTACAATAAATATCTTTTTTTTTGTATTTGCTTTCCTTCATGGTGTTGCAGCATATATGTTGAAGACTATTAACAAAAGCTTCACATTCACACAGGATACTCATCAATTCTTCATAATTCAATGATGCTCTTCCTAAAACTCCTCTTAAGAGATTTTTCATAATTTCAATAAAGCGTTCTCAAAACCCTCCTTCACCAGCGGCTGAGGGAGGACTGAACTTCCACTATGTTCCTTTAAGTATTGCCCCTTGTTTTACGATAGACCAAATAATAAATGGAAACAAATTCGCCGCGCCAACAAAAACAAAGCTGTTGTCAGTGTAGATAATTTCTGGAAGACTGCATCGAGCAATAAATCTTCTCAAACTGAGAAGAAAAGCTTTGATTCATAAAGATATAGTTAACTCTAGATGCACAGCCCGATAAACAGCGCAAATGTGCAATAAAATCCATGCTTTTTCTTCCCCTTTCAGTATCAAAGATCTAGAGAAATCGACTTCTGTAACTTCAAAAATCCGAACATCTTTAATTCGGTCTTCTAACAAAGGAGCTGGTGGAGTTTTTAGAGGTTTATAATTGTGTCCCTGACATCTTGCTCATCTCTGGACTACTTGGAGAATAGATTTTTCATCCATTAATTATTCAAAATTTCTCTCGTAAATAGCGTAATAAAATGTGTACCCAGCGTGCATTATTTTCGAATGCATCTTCCTGATAAGACTTCTAACATTCGATGCTTTCCAGGACGAATAATAGGAAATTCGAAGTCTTCTGTACTATCTGTCTTCGTTAGTTTTATCTTGATTCACTAAATCCCTTCTTCCTCCTTCAAGACATCATTTTGGATAGTTCTGATAATCCTTCTCCCTGTTTTATTTATTTCACTTAAAGTTAAATCATCTCTTCTAGAAACCTTTCGATAGAGTTGAAGAGAAATCTCAAAATCCAGCCTAACATTCTGATGATTTTCGTAAAACTTGAAAAGTAAGGAAAACATTTGTCACTTACATAAAATTCATTTACCACCAAATGAATGCAGTTTGTCTTTTTTTACTCCCTTTCATCTAAAGTTGTGCGTGATTTCGGCCAGTCCTTTTCTCTAAGCCATGACCAAGTGGGTCTCTCCCACTATCTCAAAGAAAGAAAGTTTGTTTCTGAACATCCTTTTGAAGGTAGTTCAGTAAATTGTATGGCCCGGCAATGTGTTTTCAGTCTAACGTCCGAGTCAACCTGCGAATTTTATCAATTCTGTTTCTTACAAATACAAGGTGTGTCCCGAAAGTAATGCCCCCCCTCTTTTTTAAGAAATTTATCGAACCGATTCGTACAATTACTCAATATTCTTCGAAATACATCCCTCCTGCTTGTTGCGACGCGATTTCTATGCTTTATATGCGTCCTCGAAGTCCGTCACGTGGATGTCCTGTAGTAACCTACTCGTAGCCGCGTTTGGTGTTCTCCAGGGTCCTCAAATGCTGTCCTTTAAGGGATTTTTTAATCTTCGGGAAGAAAAAGAAGTCGGACTGGGATAAAGCAGGACTGAAGCAACGCAAAAGTCTCCGACGGCGTTTTCTCAAATTTAAACAAAACTTTGCGTAGCGCTGCTCCAGAGTTTTTTTTTCCATTTTGATTTCGCCCGAGCACTTCCACACTGAAACAGGCACTGTGACTCTTTAGAAGCTCGGAGCCGACTGGGGCTGGTCGCGCTGTGTTCCCAAGACTCCTCCCACCCTTCCGTGCAAGCGGCAACGAGGTGCAAAGGATAATAGCGGCAGAAGAAAATGGGGCCTATTAATTTCTGGACAGACTTTGTACTTACCAGATATTAATTGTTTTCATCCACCGTAAAGCTGTTACTATTTTACGAATTTTCTTTTAATATCATCAGGTACCTCTGATTTCCAGTTCACCTGAAGCATAAGTTTCGATAATACCATGATTGGAAAAGAAAATACAGTTGGATCAAAAATTTTGCGTGAGAGACAATGTGCTGCGTCTTGTAATAGGGTCTCGATTGTTATCTATGTTGGGTATGTAACATCCAGGATATCTGTTGACTTATTCTACACTAAGACTTATACAGAAGATATGTTTGAATCAGCACTTGAGCCGTCAGAGTATCCTTTTGATTCTTGGATATCTATATTCACCCACACTCTTAGGTCAAATTTGCTTCTGTCATAATCTTTGTTAAAATTTCTATAAGTTGTTTTAAGTCTTCCTTGGTTTTAACACAGGTGACGCAAATGTCCATTTAAAAGGAAGTATTGAGCTTTTGAAAAGCTTTACTGGCGGAAGATACAGGAGTCAATGGAGAAACGCACCTTTTCGAAATAAGGAGCTTCAAATATTCACGATTTTGTTTGGCGGCTGAAATCTGGATAAAGGCGCTTTTGATAACAGGTATCATTCCAATTTACTGACGAAACTTCATGAGCACTCACGAAATTTATTCTAATAGTTAGGACCCTTAAAATAAACAGTCAAATCTTCTGCACCTTTCATAATATCATCACATAAATAGGGACAGAGATTGAAACCCCACTGTTCACTATTACATGTTTATTAGGGATTAATGGTGATGTCCATGATGTAATTCGTACAAACCTAACAAGCACAGAACCAAGGTTGATGACTATGAGAATAAGGTCCTTCAGTGTCCCTCATGGACCCAGCAAAGCGAAGGACATATTGCGGACATCCTACGGAAGCTACGTTTCCTAAGACGCCCTTACGGGTAGCTCTAGCGAGTATTAAATTTAATTATAGTATTAATGATACTATAAAATTTTAATGCCATTATGACAGCATATTTATAAGTGGCGAAACATGGGGTTCTAAAGAGATGGTCGAAAAGACCAATAATTCAAAATATAAAACTTTTGTGGGGTCCTAAAGAGATAGGTCAAAGGCCAACAATACATTAATGCATAGCTATAAACGTGTCCGTTACCTTTGGAGTGATCCAGGTGTCCACTGGACCGCACCATGTTGCTGCGTAGGCTTCATCGGACGGTAGCCATCCGTTTAAGAACACCTGCGCGCTCGAGAGGCCACCCGGCCGACTTAAGTCCATTATCGGCTATTGTGTCACTTACCTGTGACGAGCAACTAAAACTAATTGTAACCTATGCCTGGTACTGATAGATACCCACCTTTTTAATAATATTACCAGCGAACCACTCTTTGAATATACTATTACAAGCATTGAATTTAACATCTCTTCTCAACTTGGAAGTAATGAAATTTAAATGACATGCTGCCCTATATCTATTACGTAGTAGGTATGCTTTACTTTCTACCCAAGGAAGATTCATTTCATATCTTCCATTGTCATTAATATGGAGACTCTGTCTAAAATGACGTAGGGCGACTTGCTCTAACTCTTTTGCGGTTTTCTGCTCACATGGATCGAAAGTACCTATCACTTCGAGGTTCCAAAAATTAGCGATATCATCACTTTAAACTAACAGAGACATATCAATATATTTTTCTATCAATTATCGACATTCAGTTGATATGTCAATCCAGCAAATAGTAGTTTCTCTGCGTAATCACAATCAGCTCTGTCCATAGCTCTGTTTGAGGACAGTTCGTTCCACATCGTACGGTTGTATACCATTTTCTTCAACTTCTTTTAAACAAATCCTTTCTTTCAATCTCGGCACTGTGCCGCAAATTACTAGTTGGCCTAAAACTTCCATTTTGCACGAACATTTGCTGCTCAACCCGTTAAACTTTCATGCATAAATTTATGGTTTCTTCTCGAAGTGCTTTTCCAAACGCTGTATGATTTCGAAACTCTGACCTTCACACCATTGAATTTATGATGTAACACCAGTGAGATCCAGTGTTAATAAGAGCTGTTACTACCATTCATTGTTTTGAACTTCTCTTGTAACTAACAATGTCTGCAGCAAAACCTCCGCAGAAACACTATAATTTGAGAGCGTCGAATCCGAATCATATTTACGACCTTCCTCTGTTGAAGATTTCAATTTATATTTCACCTCAGAGCACATAATCGGCCAATGTTTCTTAATGAGAAATAATGCATTTAACATTAATTTTCAATTTCGTGATAAATAACCTGGCTTTAAGCAAGATAAACAAACTTCGTTACTCTTTGAAATACTTTATTTTTCTTGTAATGTAAAATTATGACCTTGAAAACAGTCTTTAGTGTCATGCGCCTTACCACAAAACAATGCAAAGCTTTGTTTTGCTCCTTTGCTTACATTAGAAAGTAAATCATTAGCTGTAGGATATGATTTAATATCTTTAAAACTTACTTTTCTCGCAGAAATGTCATTTGGTTTAATCCCTACTTTCGCAAATGAAGCACGTTTTTCGCCTTCAGTTTCTGTACGAAGGAACAGCAATAATTGAGAAAACTTCTCTGAATAAGATTTTCACATTTGTTCAATATAGGATTCCTTCTCCAATATCTAAGTAATTCTTCGGGTGTGCAAGATTAAACTAAACTTAACAACATATCAGAGTATTTGTCAGAAGTCATACCAATAGACTCAAGGGACTTCAAACTGGATTCTAGTTTATCCTAAAGCTTAACTATGTTATCTTTAATTTACTATTCGTAGTGTTTTTTACAACTAAATCCAAAAGTTCATGCACATAATATTTTACAAGCAATTCGACACGACCGAATCTTGTTTTTGAGCTTTCAGTTGCTTTTAAGTAGTTTTCTACTGTAGATGTGTAACTATCAATAATTTCCTTTCTTCTGTTACTGGGAGACATACGCTGCATTAAATAATGGAATTTATCTATCGCCTCCACTATTTGTTGTCATGTATTCTGCTAAACGGACTCCCAAAGGTGAACCAATCTCTTATTTCACCGCCAAACTTTATAAGCTCAATTTTCAAAAGTTTCTGTTTAGTCTTATTAGCATTAAAGGAAGCGGCACTTTGCTGTTTTTTAAATTAAAATTATATATCAAAAGCTTGACATGTGTCTTAATTTCATCAAATCTTTCTCTATAACCCTCTACTACTTCATATTCATCAGCGTATTTTGTTTCCAATTCCTACTTAAGCAATAACTCTAACATTTCTTTATCAAGCTCTGCGTAAATATGCAAATTACAAAATGCCCTTTCCAAAGATGAAAAATTTACTTCAGTAGTTATATTTGTACCTTCAAGTATTGCTTTTATACTCTGATATAGATTCATGAAGTTCATCCTTACTGGAGCTCTTTTCTTAATTAAATATTCATCATGCAGTTCTCAAGCAAAGAGAAATGAAGAATGTTTTCAAACTTCAAGCATTCATAAAAAGGTTACTGACCTTTCAAATTCCGATCACCACAATATCTTATTCGCGTGTAAATTTGTAGTTAATTAGATGACTCTTTTAATCAAACAAATTCATTTAAACATATAGAACGTCAACACTGTCATGCCTGACTTTTTTCCCATAGAACAACAATGAGTTTGCCATGCATAGAAAAAATACTATCAGTGTCATGCACATTTTGAAAAAACAGTCATGGACGCAACATCTTATTTTAATACATGGTTCATTGCTTTGAGGAGAGACCAATGAAACTATCGACTTTTCTTCATTAATTTCCTTTTTATTTTATTCTGCCTAATAATTTAGAACCTAATAACTCACACAAGAACTGAAAATTCAGACTTTTAAGAAACCTCTGCTGTTACATCTATACATATTTTTAATATTTAAGGGCATATATGTTTTGTGCAACTCCTTATATATTCGTCTGGGATAAGATAATAATGTTTTTGATATGCTTATTGTTGCTGTTTTTAACTTCATGATCTGCGCATTTAACTTGATCGGGCCCACTAATTTTATCGTGGGCAAGAGGCAAGTGTTGCGTCTGTTGTTGGCTTTATGTTTAGATATCCAGAGTCTAAAGCAAGAATAATTTTTACTGTCATTTTTGGCTATACGAATTAATTAACTGTAATGTTGTCTATAAGGTGTCTGTACCTATAAGATGTATCATGTTTGCATAACCTATAAGGTGCATAGTCTACTGAATTGTGAGGTATCACCTTATAAATAATTCACATTGCCTATCTCTGTCCCAGTGCTGAAGAGCAGCACCCTGCAAGATAGATCCAATGGTCTGCCACCGTCTGCTCCTACCACCAATCTATGGAGATGATTTGCGTGGCGGTAGTATTTTAAGGGCAAAATTTTTAGAATTTAATGAAGCATCGGGGTAGAGTGTTTGCATTGGTAGAGTGTTTCCATCGGGGTAGGGTATTTGCAAGCATCAGGGTAGAGTGTCACAAAATGCCTAACACTGGTTTTGCCTGTCACTGTAGTAGTAGGGCGGCCCTTTTATATATAATCAGGGTGAATAGAAAATTCCGTTTGTCTCTAACTGGTGAAGAAAGCCAGTTATGAATGCAATGTCTAGCTCCAGTAAAAGGACCATGGCCTATGAAATGGCATTTAGCTGCAGCTTCTTTGAATGGTGAATCTGGAAATTAAGTGATTCAGTGTAAAAAATATGAGCCATGAATGAATAAGTTGCATTTAATATGAAAGGATATGTTGTGTACGGAGATACAATGAATAATCTTATGGAGAGTCTAAAATTTGCGAAACAATACAACAAATTTGGAATTTCTCCGAAAGCTAAATGGAATTTTTTAAACGTATGAATGTAACGGTCTTAAATCAAAATAAAAATATGTTTGAAGAAGAGATCATTCACTATTTTGGCACACTTGTTGAATGGAGATCACCAGACAGCATTATTGGGTTTGCATGAAGATCAAATATATGCGATATAATCTACTTGGGGTGACGTTGCACTGATGGGTTTACTCCATCTAAGGATTAGAGTCGTTTGCGTTTGGTCACGTTGCATATTACTTAATGTATATACTGCTAAAACATAATTATTACAAATCTATGAAAAGCTCTGTTAACGATACTTAAAGATATTGACAATTAATATCGAAAGCATAGAAACAATTAGTACATCGTTATGTAAGGATCTTGTTAGCGGCAAGAGTCTCTCTAATCGAGAGTTTAAGAGCGTTCTGAGCTCTGGCCTTGTATAACATAGTTTGCAGATTAAATTAGTCACGCCTACTTAATTTTTGGGGTGAATTTTGAGTCTTATAATAGTTGAAACGATATCAGAGGAGGTACAGGATGGTTGGTTAGTCGGCTATCTGACTCCGATAGGCTATAATAACAGACACAGAGCAAATAGTTAAAATCTGTTGATACTTGTCGTGAAATTATGACAATTGTAATATCAAGTGGAGGCGCTATTGAACGATTGATTGCTCCTGCAATATCAGAGCATGTCTTTTCGCACCTCGTAACAGCTTGGAGACTCCATACATGAGCTTCTTATCGTTGTGTGGTCCGCCGCATACTAATCTCTTGGATATACATCGTTGTTTCACTGACGGAAACAGACTTCCATGTTGGCAAATGTGCATAGAGATTTTTTTCGGTTAAAAATGGGCATTGTAGCCAATTTTTCTTTTGTACAATACGATGTAAACTGTATTGATATAATACATACTGTTCAAAGTATATTTTGTACTCATATGAGTGTCTAGTCTTCAGACACTGCAAAAGAACATCACGCATCGGTTTCAGGCACTTTAGACTATACAGTTGATTATTTATCATATCCGTGTATGCAAAATGTCCTTTTACTATGCACCTTTGTAGTTGTCTTTTTTGGCGAATCCCTTCTAGGTTTAGAGATAGGGCAATTCTGAATTTCGCGGATGAAAGTACTGCAACTGGTGTTATTTGGTAGGCTCTGATCCTTTCAGTACATTTAGGTACTTTATTTATAGTTGTAGCTGATATTGCTTACCAATTATTTAGAGGCATACGGAATTTCACATTCACTCTGCGTATGTATATATATAAGAAAATTGGAAAAGTTTATTGCGTAGATGTTGATCCATAACGAGAACAATCTTGACAACCGAGGCATAGTTAATAAGAAAAAAGTCACAGCAGATTTAAGTCTTCATTTTTATTTTAACTGGTTTTTGTGGCCACAGATAACTTGATACATTCTCGTGCCTGTTCCAGAACATAATATTTACATTTTTAATTCCGTTGAAGTAAGAAGAGAGCAACAAACAGAAGCGAAGTGTGTTGTATTCAGGACGAAATCTTAATTCAAAATCTTAATCTTAATTTGATTGGCTAATTAATTACTTTCTAAAATTATTATTGGCTGAAGGTTTCTGTAATTTACTTTTGTCAAAGCATTATGTAAAAGTTATATGATATGAATTAATCTGGGAATGACGCAGTCCAGAGAAAGAGTTTATTTTAAGCAAGGGAAAACCCCCAAACTAAAATGAAAGGTTAAGGGACTATTGAAAATTTAAGTTAGAATTTGGATTTACATATATTTTATCCTATATACATACATATATACATATATGTATATAATATGCTATATATAATGCTTTATGTACTTTTTAAGCACTGAAGAGAATCTATGAGTCTGAAATTTTTACATACAGACTTTGTAAAAATTTTGTTCTAAAAATCAGATGAATATTTACAGAATGCGCAAAATGTTAATATTCCAGCAAGACTATGTGAAAGTGTTTCTTGTGTGTTACAACTTTCTAAGAATATCCTCTCCGCACACACACATACACACAAAGAAAAAAGGCGAAATTAATATTTATTAAGCTAAACAAAATAATTATAAGGGTTGCGAACATTTTTGAAAAAAGCACGTTCGTTAATAACATACTTACAGATTCAAAGCGAATATTCTTCAATCAGCACTACTCAAAATGAATGGTTTCAGTCAGCACTTTGCAAAAATATAGGTCTCTAACCAAGTATATACTAACATGCTAGATTCTTTGAAGAGTTAAAATTATAATTTCTATATGCGTTCTCATTTAGAAATTAATTCAAAGGCAAAATTATTATTTAACTGGATTGTTTAACTATAGAACTTGTCCAATTTCTTTTCAAAATATCTAGTTTTGAATATTTTTGCATTTATCTTGATGCCGTATACGTAATTTGTGATAATACATAATAACAGCTTAACAAAGAATTCCTGTTATTTGGTGTTGTAAATCATAGACAGTATCCTCAAAGCAACATTGCGCAACTTTGCTCATTAATCGCTTAATGAAATAAAAATTTTGAAAAACAGGGAAAAGTGTCGTGCTTGTTGTTCGAGAAATTTAACTTCCGCGTTGAATTCAGCGTAATGATTGCTCAATCTGCAGTTGTGTAGAGCAAGATGAGACGCATTCAGAGAATGCTCCATTTCGAGGGAGATATGATGACACACCCACCAACGCCCGAAAGCGGATCTGCCCAGATGTAAATGTAGGAAAGAGGTTTGGACCAGTTATGTGTCGTATGAGCCAGCACAGAAATTTCAAGAAATGTCATTGATAAAGTGTGAATGAGAAGAGCTGTTTCCCTTTCTTCATACCAGTTGTAATTACGCCGTAGTACATTCCTATAATAAACACGGGAAACGAAAAATCTTAAATGAAAACAGAAAACGAACAGAAATTGTGCTGTTGACAGTTGACTATACATGGCTTACATTTCTTACTATATGTATGAATGTTTTGTGGTGAAAAATCTGTATTTAAAAAAAAAGTAGTTTAATCAGAGTTGTTTTCAACATGGGTAAATGCAACTTTTCAAATTTCTATCATTTTCGAATTAAATAAATGAGTCAAACTTAATCTGATAAAATAAATTCCAATTATGAAAATGAATCCCTAATTTCCAAAAGTAGAAAAATTTCATTTCATGGAAAAAATTAAATCGCAAAGAATTTAGAGGTTGCCTGGAATTACCGATAATACGTAACAAATATTAAAAATTAAAAATCTGTATCTGTTCTAAATGTTAGTTTTGACTTTCATTTCTCAAATATTTTCCTTCTTACACTTCAAACGCTATTTTCTACTTCAAGTGTGCCACTTTTTATTCTTCAGGCGCGATATATCTTCCTCATTTACCCCATTTGCCGCTTAGTTAGCTAATTGTTTTCAAAATTCTCGAAGTGCACTTATTTGGTTCACATTTTTCATGTATTATCAGCTGTTTATTTTTCATTCGTATTAAAATATATTTTAGCATGAAATTGTAATATAAATTCATAGAAGTTTATGAATAAATAGTACTACAGTAAAATAGAGTTTGAAGAGTAAGTAGATTACTTTCCTTAGAAAGTGAAAACTATCCGTTATTTGAAAGTATTATTGTTATACATGGAATTACTTATCTATTTCCGTATGTAACTTTGCTACTGAACTATTCTTTCAAATTATGACAACCTAACAGTGCACCTGTAAACCAGGACTCTATTACCTAGTTGAAGGTCGGAGAACTGACAGAGTTCATAGTAATGAAAATTCAAATTTTTAATTTACTGTACTGAAAAAGAACTGATGAAGAGATAATTCGAGTTATTTTGCCCAGGTTGCTGCTTCGAATACAAGATTTCTTTGAATTAAGAAATCCAAGTACGTTAAAACATTTGAACTCGCAGTAGAGTTTGATGCCCGGAGAGTTGCTCGAACTGCAGCAGGATATGGCCAGAGGGTGAATAGACAACTTTATAAGCCCGCTTCACAGTGAAGGCCGCAGTTTGGTCAGAATAAAAGTTTTGAAAATAGGTAAAACTTTTCGACCGTGAGTGGCGATCGCGAAAATAAAGGGCAAATGAGGAAACAGGGAACGGAAGGAAACAAAATATAAAGTAATCACGGGTACTAAAGCTACAGGATAGACACAGATACCTAGAGGCAAGAATTCAACCTAATCATTAAACATACGACAGGGAAAGAAAATGTAGTGGCTGATGTGTTATTAAGAATAAAATTAGATGAGGAGGGGAACACAGTAAAATGTGCTATGCTTACAACAAAAGTCCTTGATTCTCGGGAAGCTGTTATTGTTGAATTACAAATAGACTCGAATTTATATACATTTATGCTCATCTAAAAGATCATGCCCATTTAGAGAATCAAGACCTCATGACTATTAGGAATAGAGCAGCTAATTATGAAGTAATTGGTAACCTCTTATTTTATACAAAAGCAAAGTCAAGACCAGTTATCCCACCTAGTTTAAAATTGAGCATTTTGAAGGAATTGCATGGTTCACCAATTTCAAGTCACCTTGGCATAAGAAAAATGGTACAGCGAGTTCGCGAGGCTGTTTATTCTCCACTGCTATAACAGTTTGTTAGTCAGTATGTCAAGTCGTGCGATATTTGCCAGTTAGTTAACGATGCTAATTATAGCCCGACCAGGTATCTAAATAATATAAAACCTGCTTTCCAAAATCAGTTAATAGGAATTGGATTATTAGGCTTACACCCACATAGTGAAGTCAGCAAAAATAAATTTTTACTCGTTATTGTGGATCCTTTTTCTAAGTGGGTAGAAATATTTCCTTTCAAAAGAGCCTCAGCAAAATTGTTTTACATTCTTTTCTAAATAAATATATATTATAAAATATGGAGCTCCATTAATAGTAATATCGAATAACGGAAAACAATTTATTAATCAAATATCCGAGGGCCTTTACGCAGGGCTTGGCATACAGCATTTAAAAATGTTACCTTATCGGCTGCAGTCAAACAACAGAGCGGCTAAATATAGTTAATAGTATACGTAGCTATGTTAAAAAACTATAATAAAAGCTAAGATAGCTGCGTCAATAAGTTAACATTTGCGTTGACGAAGACTAAACATAATACGACAGGGAAAACGCCAGCAGAATTGTTTGTTGGAAGAAAATGGATTACCGTTCTGCATAAACTATTTTTTGTTCAACAAAAAGCACCAGAATTTACAATAGCAGATATTCAAATTTTAGTAGACTGAGCTGCTCAAAATTTGGATATTGCAAGAAGAAAGCAAAAGTTATATTATGATAAAAAAACGCAGAGACTGTAATTTCAGTGTGGGAGACAAAGCATTGAAAATTAAACATTCTTTATCATATGCAACGGAAGACAAAGTGGAAAAGTTTTACCCAAAATTTGAAGGTCCATGTGTAATCGAGTGCATATGGGAAGAGGTTATATATTTAAAAGAAACAAAATGGAAAAGAGGTGGTTGCTAATATAGATTAGACGAAGCGCTATTATGAACGCACTGACATGCCTATTTTTAAAGATATTTTACAGGAATCCCAACATAACAGAAATGCAGTGCCAACAAGAACCAGCGGTAAAGTTCTAGCCACATAGGAAATACACGTACCCAAATGGAAACGATGAGGGATCGCAAATGATGAACAAGCTTAAGAAAAATAAGGGCAGAATCTTCAACAGAAGAGGAGTGGCAGAAGCAACAAGGCATTTCTTGAAAAGCAGTAGGCTTCCAAAAGGCAATGGAAAGTACAAAGATACGGGAGGTCCGGCGAACAATCAATGGACAACCGACGCAAGCTCAGAGATCGGAAAGATTCAAATGCTGATTCCAAATTTCAATGACAGTCTTGCACTACAAATTCTATGGCCGAAACGCCCAGAGGAGGAGACGGATTCACCACAACAGAGGAGGTGCCCAATTACCAGAGAAATCTGTTTCACCTAGGCTACAGACGACAGGCCAAGCGGAAAAAGTGGTTCAGACGACGAATGCACACACTAATGAACCAGACCAGGATTTACCTGGCTTAGATAGAAGTCTTAACCAAAAGGATGGGTGATCACCAGAAAAACAAAAAATTATTTTTCCTCGTGTACTCACTTTCTATTTTATATCGAAAAATGCAACAGTTGCTATTTATGTTAAGTTTTCCCTCAAGCGCGGACATTTCAGTTGTTAAGTAGCAAGAAGCTGCGCACTTAATTATACATTTATTCGCAATGATCTTACGTTTAGTCTAAAAATAGAAATTCTGATTTTACGCCAACAGACTGATGGCTGAGAAAATGTTGGCAGTATTGTAAAGTAACTTTAAACAACTCATGTACATGCGTTATGAACTACACTGGTGAAATAAATTAAGAGAACTTGCATATTTTATCGAATTGCATGAAAAGAACTGAAATGAAGGAAAAACTACTGCTTCTAGACAAAAGTGCAAATCTTGTACCGCAAATACGTAAGCGTACACGTTTGTGTAGGCGAAGCCAGTAGAAAAACAGACTTTATAAAAGCGTGGAGGGTAAGACGAATTCCGTTCGCTAGCGCATCTCGGCGAGTTTCTTGGTGTTATCTTGCAGCAATCAGTTAAATTCATATCAGAACAGTAAAAATGAGTAACCACCAACGTTTAGATGATGGAATGAGGTGGCGAATTGTAGAGAGGCTAACAGCAGGCCAATCGAAAGTCTAGATATGCAAAGAGTTTAATTTAACGCGCGTCGTGTGTGACCAATGGAAACAGTTAAAGGATACTGGATCCATCGAGAGAAAGCCTGGACGAGGTCGTTCAAGAGCCACGACGGCCAGAGAAGATTGTTATTTGTCCATTTTAGCGAGGCGTAACAGAGGGGCTACAGCTTCTCAGCTCTCTCGAGACCTGTATGCAGCCACAGGAACCCGTGTAATAAGGGTGACTGTTTCCAAAAGACTGCATGAGAGAGGGTTGTTTGCCAAAAGACCGGATGTTTGCGTCCCGCTTACGTCTGCGAACAGGAGAGTTCGATTAGCATGGTGCAGGCAGTATAGTGATTGGAGTACAATAGGCGACTGTTCAGTTCACCGATGAGTCCCTTTTAGCCTAAATACCGACTGGGACCCGCTACCTACCCTCCAATGTCCTCGAAATCAAAAATTATGGCGATGGCGGTGTAATGGTCTGGGCAGGCATCATGTTGGATGGCCGCACACCTCTCCACGTCTTTGACAAAGGCTCTGTGACTGGTGTGAGGTATAGGAATGAGATCTTGGAGCCCTATGTTCACCTTTTCTGAGGTGCAGTGGGCCCCGAGTTCATCTCACAGGACGATAACGTGAGGCCACATAGAGCTCTTCTGGTCGACGAATTTCTCGAGAATGAGGATATTAGCCGGCTGGATTGGCCAGCCAGATCTCGAGACCTCAGACCGATACAGCATGTCTGGGACGCTCTGGGGAGGACAATTGCAACTCGCAACCCCCCTCCAAGAACCATCCAGGAACTGAAAACTGCATTGCTGAATGAGTGGGACCAATTGCCACAGGCACTGACAAACTGCCTTATTTCCAGTATGACATCACGTTGAGAGGCCTGTATGGTTGTAAGAGAGGACCATACCCCCTATTAATCCATTTCTTTTGTGTCTTATGCAACCGCTGTTCAGACCTTCAGACTCCCGTGAGAGTTATCCACGAACATGTGTATCTATTATAAGTGTTGAATGTTTATTTTGTTTGTATTATATCAACCTATGTTCACACAAATGTTTTTTAATCTGACCAGTAGTTCTGGAGATTGTAGATCAAATATGAAAATTCTCTTAATTTATTTCACCAGTGTATAACTGACTAAGTAATTTCTCATGTGTATTTTACTGTAAATATTTCATGGAGTATGTTTAATAATATTGCAAGCGTAAAAATTTATATTAATTTATGTGTTAAAGTAAAACAAACTCTTAATTGTAAGAAATTGAAATATGAGTGAAATGTTTAAATTCAAGCTATCAAAGTAAAATAAAAATCTAGCGTATGGGAGCATGTAATTAAAAATAAGCCTATCCAGCCTGCACAAAAGTTTAATGACCTCTTTCTATTAGCATATTAGGTGCAGTTTTGAAATTATGGTATTTCTGAGGTTTAATGTGTCTAAGTTGCTAACATGTAGGATGCCTGTTAGATGGTAGCGTTGTTACACTTATGCAAATGACCAGGAATCGAATTCCAGGAATAGCATTATGAATTTTTTTGGTGGGGGATTCCTGGCTTTGAAAAACCTAATGACTCTACAAGTATAAAGAAGAACTAAAGAAATATGAGAGACTATAATTCCCTTACTACCAGGATTTAACGACTGGGTCTCTTCTTTCTAGTCGCTCTTTAAGTGGTGGTGGTGGGGGAAAGTGTAAGGTATTTTCTCGCTGTTTACCACGTTCCTTCGTGGTGTATTGGAACATCCATCCGCCTGACATCATGTGGTCCACAGTTCGAATCCCGGCGATAACACTGAGGACATTGTGGATTTCCTATCTACAAAATAAAACTTTTCTTCAGAAGGAACTATTATCACATTATGCCTCCTAAAGTTCCACATAATTTTTTTCATTTTATACCTTTTTACTGTTGTCATAATGCTATCCAAAAGTCACCAAAAAGAAGTGCTAAACAGATCAAAGAATGCAATAATTTTTGTTAATTAAATATGGCCTATTAAGAATTTTGGACGGTATGATGTTTAACAGAATATTGCATTAAGGAAATGTAAATATGGGAGAATTTTTTTTATTAAAAATTTGAACTAAAATTTTACTTAGGAGTAGACGTTATGTCCTCGCTTTAAGTTGTTTCACTCAAAGTTGTTTCACTCGAATTAAATTTTTATAGTCAGTTCTAGGAATATATGATGTGCACTGTACTAATTACTTCTAAACGTTAGCAAAACTAAGCAACAGCACATCTAATGACGTTTTGGAAATTCTTAAGTTTGGGCTTTCGTTAGTGACTAATATATGTGTGGCTTTTGGACCTTTTCCTTTTCGTTCTAAATCAGTATTTTTAATAGTTTTTATTAAGATTTCTTCTTTTTTATTAATTTATTTACTTTAATCTGAAATGACGAAGAAGCGAAAAAAGTTAGCATAAATTACTGAAATGAAAATCAAAATGTCGGAATTTATTAATGATAGTAAATTTGCGAAATGAGTGTGGACCGCATTGAATATCGGGAAAAGTATGGAGAATGGCTGAAGAAACCCGAAATCTGTTCAAGAGACAAATAGATTCGAACTAGTGCTTTCAAGAAGAATCGCTACGGAAAAGCCAAAAAAATGAAGCTATTTTGATGCATTATGAACTCAATACACATATCAAAACAATATGTATCAGATACTGTAAAGACTATTTAATAAGAAATCTTCTGTATATACAAGGTGAATTAAATTGGCAATACTCATAGGCATATAAAGAATGATTTTAATGATCCGATTCGACAATAATTAAAATTTCTAAAAATGTGTCTGAGGACGAATAAATATAATAAATGAAAAATGAGATAATAGATAAGAAATGATAAAACTAGAAAATGAATTTTCAAAAAAATGTAAACTTAAAATAAATTTTAATTACAATCTAATATCCCTTTTTGGAATATTTTTGTCGGCATTTACAAAGTTACTTATATTCATTTCTTCTCATATAAATATGTATATATACACACATAAAGTTTTCATGCATAGTGAGCAGACGTTTTTAATTCATTCTTCTGAACCTTTTTTAAATCTCCTTTCTGTCTATTTTGTCCGCCATCTTTTCCTCGCTCTCTCTTTCATTTATTTAGTATTTTTTAAAGCATTTCCTTCGGTACTTTTATTCAATCTTTTTTCCCCGTCTCCTTTCCTTACCTTCTTGTTTTTTTTATTATTATTCATTCACTCATCCCCTCCCCCCACGAAAGGAAAGGAGTGAACGAAGAGGTGGAGGTTTTGTACTTTGATGTTGAGGATGAACGCTGGGTGTATAAAGGGACGGGTTACCATGGCAACCAGACGGGAACGGGGAAAAGTGTAGGGCTGTTAAGGGGACAGCATGAATTTGCCAAAATCTGCTTCTTCGTGCCATCTCTTCAGCAAGGTTAAGTGAGGAATTTCAAAACTGCTTTAAGATACCATCCACGTGATTGAAACAATGTTTCACTCTTACTTGTGACATCTTTGCGCTCCATAAGGTGGGCACAGATTTTAAACTTCTTTTATTAATGATTATAAAAAAGTTTTGCGAAAATCAGTCAGAATTCGATATTACATCCTTTTCAAGATCGTTTAAAAATTGACGCTTTAAATAGACTTTCCATATAGGATTTAAAATATCCTTAACATTCCTCACAGTATACTGTGCACATCTTTATTGTATTATATTACGCAAGCAGAATTTTACTAATGATGCCTTTTCATAATTATCTCCTTTTCATTTTATGTCTATATTATTACAATCTTCTCAGAAGTAATTTTAATTGTTTTCAATTTTTAATGGAGAAATTTTTGTATAATATAGCATTAAATTCTTGAAACTATCATTCATTTAACTCCATAATTACTTTTAACATTAAACCGACGTTTAACCACTCAAACATTAAACCGACGTTTTCCATGTATATGTTTCCATGTATATGTGCACAGTTAGCGTAAAAACCCAGCATATCAACTTCCAGCAAGCGCACAGTTTATTTTCAAGAAGTTTACTATTCCAAACCTTTTCGACGCCTCCATAGTTCTTCCATATCACGTTAATAAAATATAACTAATCCTTCTTACATTTTGTCAATTTATGAAAACAAGTTTGTTTCTAAATTGACCTGATTACTAGTATTTTAGTTAAAACAATGAAAAAAGGAACAAAGTGTATGCCCAAAAGTAAGAAATTCGAAGAATAGATAATACTTTAAAAGGCATAACTAGATTTTTTGCTTTAAAATGTAACTCTCAAATTAGTGTGGTTTAGGATACTGACTATAGATTTCATGTAATAAAGGACAGAATAAGTAAATTCAAATTGTTGGTCTCGTATTCTGACTGAAATGTGATGAAAAGTGAGGTCATCTTCAATAGAAAATTATGAAAAGCATTCATAGAGAGGTTTCCTAATATATCTTTTAGTTATGTCCTCAGTATGTGCAGTATTTAACTGTTTCATGATATTCCTTTATTATCTCCCACTCAAAACGTTAGGCATTATAAATAATTACTCCTACTCGAAAACGTTCAAGTTTTTGAGTCAGAGTAATTATTTTGTAAAAATCCCCAGCTAGTCTTTCATAACTCTCATGTACAAAACACAGTGCTTTCGGAAGCCATTAAAAAGTTGCTGTTCGGCATCTTTGCGCGAGGCGTTCCTCAGAACGTGCATGCTATATCTCTTAATCAATTCAAAGAATTTATAAGCTTTAAAATGCCATTTATACAAAAGCATAATATTAAACGGAAGCTTACCTTTGAAGCTTATCTTGGATGATCCTTATTATAAGCCTATCCTTATCCTACACTTGTCTTAAAAAGAAAAAAAATAATTATTAAAACCAAAATAAACTTTTCTTATAAAAGCATACAAAAATATTGAACATAAACATTTTTAAAGATATATATCTTGTTTCCAACCTGAATAGTGTTAAAATATAGCTCCTAATGCCAAAGAAAGCACAAAAATATTTTTATAAATAAAAGTTGTATCATCTCCATCCCCGAGGATATAGTTTAATAGAGCATATGATAGTATATGATAGATAGAGTATGCTATTAATAGTATATGATTCTCTGCAGCAGAAATGCCATATTTTTTGCACTATTAATTAAGGCATCAATAAATCCGACGAGATGTAATATATCCTTCTGAAAAGGCAAGTCTGAGCTCTGGATACTAAGAAAGAACTAGCACATCACAATTCGCTTAGCAGGTCACAACTCTTTGACAAGCCAAACTTAGTAAAATTAAGCAATCAACTGTCTTTTTATTTTCATCCTCCGCTTATTAAAAAAACATACAGACCAAAAGTCTGATTAGCAACTCATAATTAATTCTGTTATACACAATCATAAATACTGCTGTATAAGTATTAAGCAACACATCTACTTAATAAGAAAGTGCAACAGGACTATTATATATAATATATGTAATAAAATAAATATATAATTAAGAACTAAAGGCCTACGCGACGTGAAAGAGAGTAAACCTATTAAAGAAGGAAAAATTTTATAAGTTAACACTTAATTGTTTATAGCAAATCTTACGAGTTCTGTGATTTCTTTAATAAAAGATACGCCTTGAAACATCATATTTAAATTTAGTACTATAAAAGAATATGCTTCCCTTTTTTTCCAAAGCAGGAGGGTCATATATATACCGAAGGTCATCTGCATCAAAGGCAGCTTTTCCACTATAATTTCTAACTATTTTATCAAGGTACACTTTGAAAATCATAGGAAATTTCCCACGATTAGTGGATAATTATGAACTAAAATAGCCTGCCCTTATTCATTTGATGTTAACTTTCGAGAATATTTTATAGGGGAACACTGCCGTTTCGCTTGAATCCCAGCTTTTATGCAATTTACATATCATTTGTTTTTAGAAGACTTTTCATGTAAATTTATATGACTGATAAGTATGTACTGAAGTTAAATGAGTATGGTAGCCAATCCTTTCACACAATATCTTCCCTTTCAAAGTATTCAGTTACTACAGGAAGTTCATGAGATCGAACATTGCAATACAGGAACAAACATTTTGGCCCTACAGCACACCCGATGAACACTTGCTTGGAGATGAAAAATTTTAGCTACAGAAACTTGATAACGAAAGTAAAACCTGTGATGAATATATCCCTCCACATTTCAAGACAGTATATATACTATATATACTTCGGGTTAGAAAACCTGAGTAACTTGAATTTTATCAAAAGAGACTGTTAAATTATGACTTTGAATTTTATCAAAAGAGACTGTTGAATTTGGTATCAGAAGTACTGATTTCCAGCACTGAGGATTACCGGACATAAATGGGACTTATTTTGAAATTCAAAAGAGGGCTTATTTTTAGTGCTCGACTAGCTGATGTAGCTGCCACAAAGACTGCATGCTTTTTTCGTGTGTAGAGGATCACAGAGTTCAAAATGATGTCTGTAACTCAGAAAAGCTAGTATTTTTAATCCAGACAGAATAAGAAGTTAATGAAATAAGAAATTATAGGAAACGGCTGTTATAGAGTTAAAACAGTTGCAGCCATAAAACAAACAAAATAACAACTACTCAAAATTATGGCGAAACATGACACCTCAACTATTTCTACAAAAAAGGTTTTTCAATAGTTTCACAGATTTAACATTTACGGTAGCAGAGACAAAGCCAATGAGAACTCGTAATTCTTGATAAAATTTAATTTAAGAGATGCCGGGATAGAAAAATTTAGACAGTACGCAATACAAAATGCATATTAAATTATGAGTCCATTTCCACTATCTTTCACTTTCCTATGAGAACTCACGTGTATAAACTTCATTCCAGAGACATGTGTTTCCGATTGCCGGAATCCCAGACGGAAATTTGGGGACAGAGTGATGACGATTTGTCTGGTTATACAGTATAAATATCTGGAGACACTGATTGATCCTCTGGATTACTGTCTAAAATTACTTACTACTGTCAGATTACTGTCAAGAACTATCGACGAACCAAATCCTCTCAACTTTCGAAACTAAACTTTATATTCTGAAGGATGGGTAATGTATCACAAGGACAATTTACAACACAAAACTGTACTAGAAGGGTTTGAAGAATACGGAAATTGACTTCAACAATTAGCTTGAATATCCAGCGCAGTCTCGTGATATCAGTAACTCTGAACCTTGCAGAACCACTGCAGTATTGTCTCCAAACAAGAGCCTGCAGGATATTATTTAAATATCACGCCTACGTGAATATGATTTAGTTTCAATTTGGCATTGACCGTAGATATGGAGTTCAGTTCGACCATTTCTCTTGATTTCTTCACAGAGAGGTAAACCGCCACCATGACTTAGATAGATACACGGCGAAATATTATATGTTCCTATTTCTCTCCAAGTTTAAAGTATTTCAGAATTAATATTTAAAATTAACACAGTTTCAATCATAATCAACACTGAGACACACTCAGCTTAGTTCCATCAATAATGAAAAGGTCATTTGTTTCATCATCACTGGAGACGCTGAAGATCTACTCTTAACCACTAAGGCATTTGTCAAACTCTGCATTCAAAATACGATAATAACTGAGACTTCGTTTGAAATTACTACAGCATCCTCCCTTCCTTCCAATTAACCTAAGATATTTGGAACATTTAAAAATAAAGGCTGGACAAAAGCAAGAAATACTTATACCTACTGATATTTTCTCACACCAGAAATTATGAGTATTATTCAGATAATTGAATGAAACCGCTGGGGAGAACTTTCGCCACATGTAAAGCTAAAAAGGCTGATTTTTAATAGTTTAGCTAATTCAACTGATTTCATAAGTAAAAGATTAAGCACTCTTGTAAGGAAGATGCAGAACATTATATGCAGTGCAAGTGATCTTTTCCCATAAAGAACGCACTCGTAAAGACTTCGGTAAGTCGCAGCTCTGCCTATCCGAAAGCCAAAGGCTCCTGCTCCATTCAGATATGTAACAGTTCAATGGTATTTTTCGTGTCAGGTTTTCAAAATAAAGGCGTTCCTTTCTGTGGTAACTCTCGGATGATGAGCTTGATAATGACACGATTAACTGTTTCCATACCTATCCAAAAGTAGTTCCAGATTGTCGATATCACACTTGGAAAATATTTAGCTGGAGATGACCGAAAATTCTCAACCCGCTATATTTCTAACCATCACTCTCATATTTTGTCTTTTATATAAGCCAAGTTACCTGTGGGCCAAATGCCTGAAACCTGAAAGCAGTTGACAGGGCAAAATGCTTTTGCAAAAATTAAAAGGCTTTTTTCTCAACAGAACAAAATTTTTAAATCAATTTTTAATTTTATTTATTAAATATATATTAAAACGTACATAAACGTACATAAAAATGATGAAAAGGAAAACATTCCAGTTTATATGTTTATCCTGTCTGAAATCTAAGGATAATCTGAAAGAAATTTCTTTTGTTTACACCTTGTAATTCAAAAGTATTAACAGCTTAATATTAAATTTTCAGACAAACATTAGTTTCAGATATCTCTAATATGTTGAATAATCCACTAAATAATTGAATAATTGAAGTACGTATTTACGTATATAAATCAATACAAACGTCTGTATTCTTTATTATTCTTTCACCTGCAACATGTCATGGCGTTCCGGATTCGATAAAGTAACTGGAGAAAAATTACTAGAAATTTCATCATGGACTGTGAATGGTTATCGATCTATATGGATAATATCAATAATTTAAAGTTAACTAAGTAACTAGTATGAAAAATGTTAAAAATCTTTACATTTTTCTTCAAATTCTTCTGGTAATAACATTGCATTTTCCCATTAAAACCTGAAACCTTTTCTTCAAATTCTTATCATATAATTAATATCATAATAATGCTAATTAATTTAACGTAATTATATTCACGAACCATGTAAAATTGCTTCGGGCGCCACATGCCTCCCGCGGGCCCTACATCCTACCCCTAAATTAGTAGTTTCAAACTACTGATTTAAGTGATATATATCAATTATGATTAACGAAATTTGACCATTTTCAGCTTTATAATTTTAAATTTAACTAAAATATTTGCTCTGCATCAGCTTTTCTCGTCTACAATTTTCTCAAGTACGTCTTATTTGCATACTCTATGCAGCATTAAGCTTTTGTGAGCGGTAGCAAATAAACATCATAAATATTTACTCATATCGGAATTTTAATCAGACACCGCACACTTTTGAAATTATCTTTAATTCTGAACACTGTATTTACAAATATATATTCAAATTACTGGCATCGTTAAATCGTGTTCTGCTGAAATTAAAATTTTGAATGTAATGTTGTTAAAAAATTCATTAGTTACGAGCTCTATGGAAGTTTCGCTCAAATTCATGACCAGCAAGAGTAGCGCGAACACCCAAGTATTCAGCATGGAAAACATTTTGCCTGGAATCACGTAAGGGATAGAAAGGAGATTCAAGCAAGCCCAGTGGATGAAGAGGGGTTGATAAGCAGACATAAAGCATTAAAGTTCTAATATGGGAAGCATCCGCTGACACACCAAGAAAAGCTTGGGACTGCATTATTTTTTTCAAAGAGTTTCCACAGTGTTTCCAGTAGTGACTAGAAAAGCCCTCAATTTCATTTTCTAGTATTAAGTAGAAGGAGAAACGTCTAAAAGACCTGTCCTACTTACTCTCTGAGGATAAAGGTCCAGAAAATTGTGTTATACTCCCCTCTCCTCGAGAGAAATTAGATTATTTACTGCCTAAAACTTCGCAGAATCATGCAGAAACTTTGCACCATCTAAATTATCCATTCAAACAAACAGCTTTGGGAAGTAAATACATTTCTCTGTCAAAGTGAATTAAATTAACAGAAAATAGAAATTCTAAATGAGTATTGGTTGCTAATGACAACAACATCCTTTACCACTCAACAAAGATCCAACTACGAGTTCAGGAATTCAGACGTCCCCAGGGTAAGGACTTTCAATGGCAAACGTGGCGATAGCATCTAATGGCATAGGATTCATTACATTTATGTCCAAATGTAATCCCACGTTCATTTATAAGGAATCGTACAGACTACAAAGAAGAGAAACAATAACTATGTCAGGAAGCCTATCTGATTCTCCAAAGATCCTTCAAATTTCTTTCCTTCTCAGATATCTTATTTTTGTCACAGAAGATCGTTGAGAAGCCTGCTCAGCTTTCAATAAAGCAATACAATTTTCCTTCATGCAAATTAAAACTGATCTAGTGTTTGACAGTGATTAAATGGTTTGAATATCAGTTATTAAACAACTTCACTAGTAACCGTAGCGTTTTTTTAACAATTTCAAAATTTCAATGATTGTTTTTGAGGCTGTAATGAATAACTGAGGGCAGTGAAATCAACAATTTGAATAAGCCTTCTAATAAGTGACTAACGAGTTCTTAATGTTCTAAGTAACATTTTCCCAAAGACTTATTGCTAATATTTTCAGTATATTCTTCTAGCCTGCATATTGACTAATTATAATTGCGAAAAGGAAAAAAAAGAGAAACCCAAAAATTTCTCACACAAAATAGTTTACAATAACAATTTCAGAAATATATTCCTCTGTTTTTATTAAAGTAAAATAAGTAGAAATAGCAACAATGTAAGGGTGAAAAAAAACATCTGCATGCATTTCAAAGAAAAATGCATCAGCAGTTTCTATGAACTACTAAACATTCGCAAACAAGCTGAAGATATAAATTAGATTCCATAGAAACCATGCTGTTATCCGACACCAAACGTTTGATTTTCAAACAATTTAAAAGTCAAACAAATGAAGAAAGTTTCGGGTATTTTTCAAGTGTTAAACATACGTACATTCGCATTGAATAAATAAATGTATATAACGTAATTTTAATTTGCATGTACAGACACAGTTGCATTTACTTATTTTTTGAAAATTGCTTTCGAGGGGCAAAGCTTTGATAGTGACAACTATTTATTTTCGACTGAAGTAAAAGAAACACCTCCGTGAAGCTTTAACTGCTCTTCAATGCAGTCACCCGTTACTTTTGATGTGGAAGTCACAATTTATTTATAGAAATGTCTGTTCTTATTATTGGAGATAGGTAAAAAGAATTACTGTAATTTTCATAAATTTTCAAGACTTTGAACGACTTTTAACTGTTACGTATATTTGAATAAAGAATCTTAGCTGCAGGAGTGAAATCCCTACAGCTGAGGAAGAAGAAGCCTTACCGCTGCTGGTGAAGGAGAAGATTCTATATTCAAACCTTCGATACTTTTCCAGCAAATCTATGAAAATAATGCTGACGATCTTTTTGCATTAGAATCTCCAGAAATTATTATTAACTGTGTTGTTTTAACTCATAATATGTCTTTGTTGATAATCTGACTTGAGCAGTTTATTTCCTGATGAAACTCTGAAGCAGTTCAGAAAAGAATGCCGCGATTCCTGTGTCTTACGAATCAAGCAATCGTTACAAAGGCTATAACCCTGTGAGTGAGATGCACAGCAGAGCATTTATCAGCCCCACAAGCAAACAAATCGGCCTCGAATTGTGTTGCGTTAAGCAGTATTCATAGGAAATTCTTCTTGCAACGTGATAAGAGGATTCTGTCACTGTTTCGTTTTTAACTGTGGATGCAGCTTGCACAGAATTCCAAAAATGAACAACTGCAAACTGATGATGTGTTCTTGAAGTTTAGAAACTTAGGATATTGCTGTCTTAGTCATACTTGAGGATCTTATTAATGCTTACATTACTGGGGTTATGTTGAATTTTGGTTTTTTATGGTGATCCATAATGATGTTATTTATTCAATAGGCTTTTCAATTTTGACTCATACGACCTGGCTCATGCCTCCTTCAGCCTAATGATATGACATATAGTAAAGCATTTTATTTGCACTGCAGCATCAGTGGACTTGAGAAACATATTATCGTAGTCATTTTCATATTTCCAAAAACTTCTTTGTTTCTTCTTCAAAAACATTGTGATTATCAGCTTTATTTCGCTCATAAGAGACTCTGTCTCATCACTCCATACGCGCATATTATTGGGAAATAAAGTTCATTTATTTGGTTTTGCTTATTTTATTACAGAAAAAAGCGAGGACTATCTAAGGAAATGGGTGCCATCATGAAGGACGTTTTTAGGGAAACTGGCTCGTATTCACGTTACACATGGGAAAAACCAAAAAACTGCCCATACAGCCAGCCGTTTAACCGGGATTTGAACTCCGTTATAACTAAAGTAGAGTCCCGCAAACTCGACATAATGTGGACTGAGAGACTGCCGAGTTTCCAAAATGTCGAGGTTTACGGAATAAGGGGTAGGTTTTTCAGAAATCTTAATATTTTACCCTTTGACGTCTAACACCTAAATCCATAATAACTTTGTTTACATTTCCCCCTTTGTTCAGTCTCTTTAAGGCATCTCGTTTCATTTCTATTGTCACGTTGTCACGCTACTTTATTTTATTTTATTTTCGAACCACATTTTCCCTTCTCAGAATATCAAAAGTTCCCAAAATTATGTAACATTTATACGCTTGGCTGTGAACTGAGGAATGAACATAATATAACATGGATTTCTGAATGCCCGCAATGAACTGGTGTGATTTAGTTTGCAATGCGATGCAGTCACAAAACTTCAGACAAGTCTTCTAACGTTTCGCAGCGATAGAAAGGAATGTGAGCCTACGGCCAGCCGCTAGCTGACTTTCGAAAGAAGCAAACAGCTTTTCCAAGTATTACAACATATTTTGAAATTTGTTTGGCAATTCCAAGATTTAATGGTACAGTGCGAAAACGGAAAAATTAGAAAAAAAGAACACTCAAATCTTTGAACAGAACATGAAAGGCATACGCATAAATAATAATTACATGTACTCTGTGTAATATTTGCTCTGTTTGGAATTGAGATATCTTATAAAAATTCCTAAAAAGTTGTCGAGTTATACGGAATGTCGAGATATCGGGAGTCGAGTTTGCGGAATTGTACTGTAGCAGCGTTCAGCGACTTTACCACTCGACCTCTTATGGCAAAGTCCATTTAGTGAACTAACGTATATTTAAGTTTAAAAGCCCTGGTTCCCTTTTATGGAGTATACATGTATACCAGTGTTTCTACTATTAAAGTTTCAGCAATGTTCTTTATTCTGCATTTTTTTTTGCTTTCTGCTTTTCTCTTAGCATAATTTGATAAATAAATTGCAAAAAATCGTTTTCCGAGTTTACTGTTAATTAAATATGTTAAGCGTTTTTTTACCACACTTATAGATATCCACTTAAAATCTTTCGCTTTCTCTTATGTACAGAAATCTCTTACTTAATCCCTTTATTTTCGGATTACCTCTAATCATGTCTTTTCATCTACTAAGTAATAATGAGGAGTAATCTTCTAACATTTTATAATATTTATCTGTAAAAGGGCCAGTACATAGGACGTCAAATAAGGAAATTGCGAAACTCTGAAATGTGTTACTTTTCTTTTTCATCTTTGATAAAAATCGCAGCCTGTAAATGCAGCTTCTTTTATGTGCTCTGATACTCGTAAGAAATACAACATTAAATCAAAACCAAAAGATTTATTTTACTAATCGATTAGGAGCGCAGGTAAGAAACAACGGATAATTTTTATAATTATTATGACCTATAGAAATCAAGGCGAAACTTCTGTATTTTGCATTGAAGTTTGTAAAGAAAATCGTTTCTAAATATTCTTCTAAATTTTTAGAAAAAATCTTTTCTAAATTGTGACATTAATACTAATAGAGGAAATCTTTTCTAAATTGTGACATTAATACTAATAGAGAAAATCTTTTCTGAAGCATTGTGGCATTAGTACTAAAGTAACCTTTAAATGTCTCTAACACCTATTTAATGGTATCGGTTTTAGCGTAATTTAAAAAAAATGTCAGACAAATGTTTTAAAACTTTAACTGCATTAGAAAAATATTTTATGATTCTGAACTTTCTTCAGCTCATTTGTGAAAAAAATTCTGATATGGACACCGCATGGCTTCCTCGTGCGGCCTTTAAATTACATATATTTTTTGCTGCATTTCATTTAAACTTATTTCCTAGAATTATTCTAACTTCAAGGCACGATGTATCAAAGCAAGTTGAAAATGACATCAAAAATTAAAAATTTTGAAATTAAATATTCTGGTCGATTCTGTTGCGCGGGAGTCAAATTTCTTGTATTTTTAATTTTTCAAAACGAGTGCCAAACTTTCCCAAATATGAGCATAGGAACTGGGAAACCGCGTTATTTGTACAAAATTAGTCTTTTTAAATTTGATATAGCCAGTACATTAATATCTTTGTCATTTAAAATTTTTCTGTAATTTTGAAGTATATGACTACGACCAACGATTTCGAAAATACAGGCCGGGTAAGGGAAGAGGGTGTATTTATATATATATATATATATATACAAATACACACACATATATGCACATTTGGTTTTGATCTCAATAACGAAGGGGGATGCACAAATAGATGTTATAGCAGACCCATTTACGAAATTTTAACATTCTACGGCTAATCGTTTCTGAGTTATGAGAGATACACGCGTTTCTTTCTAAGTTATGCGAGTACGCATGTACACATATAACGAAAAAATCCGTTTTGATGGAATAAAGAGTCCTTTATTCTGTCCCTATGTACAAACGTCACGCCAAAAAATAGTAAAAATACATTCGGGAGCTGTCAAAATGGATATTTCCGTTGAAATCTGAAAACCGAAATTTTTTGCGATTACGGTACTACATTTACTTTGTACAAGGGAGTGAACAAAAACTTACTGGCATGATTAATGTATTTCACTCATATGAAAAATGCAATTAATGTAATAATCTGTTTTTCAGTTTTGGGCATACATAATAAAAAAAATCTATGATACTTAAAATATTAATCCAATAAAAAATAATTGATTTATTTCCTTATTATTTTATAATTATTATTTTATTCATTTTTTCCGACGGCTTGAGTTACCCAGAAAGGCTATTTCAGTTTTCAACAAATTCTTCATTTTAACTGAATCATTTTGTCGAAATTATCTGTTCTTGAAACTTTTACATAATTTTTAAACAGAAGCGATGAGGTGTGGAATAAAAATTATATTTTATAAATGGCATTAATTCAAATATGTTGAATAATATTTGTATATTGGTTTCTAATTCAGATTAGGAATTTTAACGTCGTAGAAGTGTTGATCTATAACGAATAGGAAATTGGAGGCGCAGACATATTAAATCTTCATTTTTTATTTCAGCTTGTTGTGGCCACAATCAACTTGACACATGAAATGTGCCTATTCCAAAATAGCTCACATTTTAGATTAATTTTCAGTAAGAAAGAAGAAAGCAGCAGACAGTAGTCCAACTAGACCGAAGCGTAAAGAGCAAGTGCGTTACGTTCAGGGTGAAATCCCAATTCAGACTGAGTTAGTTTTGGTTTACAATGCATTTTGATTGGATAGTTTATACTTCTCTAAAATTATTATTGGTTACTTGACTTTTAATTCCATTTACATCATCAGAATTATGTAAGTGCCATATGACATGGATTAGTCTAGAAATGACGCAGTGCGTAGAGAGGTTATTATTTTTAGAATTGAGAAGGGAAATTTACGTTGTTAATTACTTAGACGTATTCTTTATTTTTCTTACATATATATATATATATGTGTTCGGATCTCATTATCATCCATGCATTTAACTAAGTTATGTTGAGTGCCAGTTAAAATATACGCAATGCAAAGTTTACATATTGCACCTGAACCCATAGGCTATTTGATAATTTTTATGCCTTAAAAATTTTATTTCTATACCTTTGTTTCTTTATCAGTATCCTTAATGATGATTTAATGTTCCTCCATTTGAAGAAAAACTGGCGAGTGTCCAAGAAATGTATTCGGTGATATAGCGTTTAAAAAGCTTTCTTTAAAATAGATGATATATCTAATTGATGAATGTCCGGAAAATGGTGCCGCATTACAGAGTGTGTGTGGGGGGGGGGGAAGGCTGAAGATTAAAATTACAAAAATCTGATGTGTATACCACATGACTTTCTTGTACGGAATATTAAATTACATGCATTTTTCTTGCATTTCATTTAAACGTATTGGATTGAATTAAATCTACTTCATCCACAGCACGTAAACCGCAATAGAATAAATGCAGTCTCTTAAAACTCACTATATTTTTTACCATAGCGACACTCTGGGGCTAGGTTCACTTAACAGCGTTACATCTCATTCATTTTATAATCAGAATGCACAAAAAATGTATCATCTGAAAAATTATCTAATCGTTGCCACATGTTCTATTCAAATACTATAATAAATCTAAAACGATGTAAAAAAAATTAAACAAACCAAAAAAAAAAAGAAAAGAAAAGAAAAGAAAGGAGAATAAGAAAAGAAACAGTTTTTCACAGACGATTCAGTATTTCTCATTCAATTAATTCAGTTCTCACTTCAGGACAAGGCAAAGATGCATAAAAACTCAAAATATCTATATTAAAAATTACGAAGTAAATCTTAAACACTTATTTTCTCGAATAAACTCCAGAATGGATTAAGCATGATTTAATTCGCAATAATAAAAGAAGGCGTTAGCTGTGTTGTTGGGAAGCTTAGTTTCTCTAGATTGACAACAAATCCACTATTCTTCTAAGTTTTAAATGTAAACAAATATGGTTGCTATAGTAAAAATAACTAGGCTTAGCCGCAATGAAACAACTTTTAAATTGTTGATAATTCTACAAATATTGCATGCAGATTTACTAAAGGCATAAAAACCTTAACCGGAAGATAAGAACAACGTAATTCAATCATTTTCAAAGCAAAAAATGCGCAATTTACCAACATATAAGAATAAAAAAACTGAGCTCACTGAGGCGAGTAACAGAGTGCGTA